>CM053029.1:362049989-362069722 GCA_028564925.1 Lithobates sylvaticus | reverse complement strand
GCTCATCCTGTCCAGCCTTCTATGTACATGGATGGACGTGTGCTGGATGGGAAGTGGTTAAAGCTGACATCTGGTCAGTCTTTTAGAGTAGTTTTTGGTGCCCCTCCCCCCAGGAGAATAAAGCCCCATACACACGGTCGGACTTTTTCATCAATTTGGTCCGATCGGACAAGGTTGTTGAAAAATCAGACCGTGTGTATGCACCATCGGACAGTGTTCGTCGGTTTGTCCGTCGGACAAAGTCTTATCTCCTGCTGGAAAGATTTCCCGTCAACCCGGTCCGATCACACCAAATCCGATCGTGTGTACGCTTGTCCGACCGGACAAAGTGCTACGCATGCTCAGATCACATTACAAGACCAAAGCTATTGGCTACTAGCCTCTACGTAGTCCCGTCGTAGGCAACAAACGTCACCACGTTCAGAATGATCGGATTTTCCGACAACTTTGTCCGATCGTGTGTACGCAAAACCAACATCAGACAAAGTATGACGGACATGGTCCGACGGACCTGGTCCACGGATTGTCCGCGCGTGTGTATGGGGCTTAAGGGTTAAATATTTGTTGGACAGAGCGTGGACATTAGAATATATTATTTTGATATATACAGCTCTCTAGTGGCAGCAGGACTGAAAGGAGGAAGGAACCTTTCCAAGTTGCTGAACAGAACGATCATAAGCAGAAAACATTTCTGAACTGGAGAAAAAGTAATATTACAAATTCAATTAAACATGAAACACTATTTACAAATTAAGGTAGCAATGTACAAGTGCAAAGTTTCATAATCACTTGAAAACAATGTTTCTGTTGTATATAGCAATTTAGGAGCCCCTGAATCATTTAAGTGCACACCATTCTTTTTATATGCAAAATTTGCATGAGAAAGTTGAAATAAACTCAATTTCAGAAAAAAATAAATGTGCTGTCTTAGATTCCTGTGTAGTAATGTTTCTAATTGCTATAATGAATTTATAAACCGATACAACAATCCATTATGCTTCACCATTAAATTGGACCCAAGTTGCTTTGTCTTCTAATAAAACATCCATGCAGCAGCTAATATGAAATTCAAGGGTTTATGTTGTATTATTCAAATCTACCTTTTAACATAAACAGATGACATTATATTACTATAGTGGAACATAATATCTCGACTGCAAAAACATTAATATCTTTGTTAAGGTCATACTAATCCCTGAGGAACACCAGTGGAATATTTTAATCAGATAGCATTTTAGAAATGCAGTTTTACATACACTGTACAAAAACAAACAGCTAAAAGCCTTGAAAAATAAACTTACTCTGAGTCACACATTCTAAAAACAGGAAACGCACAGGTAATGAGAGGTAATAGAAAAGTTATATTATATATGCAAAATATATAGCATAATTAGCCAGACTACGTGTCATGTATAATTATTTGTGTGTATATAATGCCCACTCACATGTTTATGTTTATAGTAAGTTTATGCCATGAAATATCTGTAACCACCATAAGCTGGGTGATAAAATCTTGAAAACCGAGATAACCTACCTGCTCACTGTGGCTGGCGAAGCCTGCTCAAGATCTAGTACCTCAAAAATCATGTTCTGCTGTGGACTCATTTGAATGATTTCTCCACTCATTAGGCAAAGCTAAAATAAAAAAAATAAAATGGTATTAAAATTTGGCAAAGCTAAAATAATAATAAAAAAAAGATATTAAAAGTCATAAGTGGTCTTGGTCTTACCAGTAGAACCTGTCAAATACAATCTCCAGACAGCCATAAGTAAAGGGCATAGTTAAAAAAAATAAAAAAAAATACCAAAACTTCCTCAAGGAGCATGTTTTAATACAAATGAGCATTAGTTTTACGTTGTAAACCAAGACTCTACTGGTTAGCCAAACTGTATCATTCAATTCCCTAAACAGTATATCAAGCTTAGATTTACACATCTACATATTACCTTATTCAGATTGTAAGGGTACAGATAAAGATTTAATATTATGATTGCTTCCATTCGTTACCTTTAATGTCAAACTCCAGGTAAACAATAAACATCTAAATGAACAGTTGATATACTGTATGTGAACTATCTAACCAAAAGATTTGCAATTCTGTTCTGCCAGTCTGGCTATCCAAATATGTCTGCAAGAAGGCATAGCTACGTTGCTGACCTTTATTCTCTTTATTGCAGTGAACCTATACAGCGCTATTTTTGACCCACCTCAGCCTGTTAGCTCAGTTAGATAATGAGAAGAAGTACACTGATTCACCCTATTCTCTTCCCTTCTCTAAGTATGTTCTAGAAGGGAAACTCCAATGCAGGAAAGCCATGATTATCCCTTATTGCTGCCCTTCCTGCTTAAAGTTTTTAGTCGTACAGTGAAGGGGATTGTAGAAGGCTAACGTCAAGGGTGAGTTAGGTACCTGCAGTAATTATACTTTAGATGAACATTCATTACGTGATTTAATGCATATGTAACTTATTTCCTAGTATCTTTCTATATGTCTGGGTTTTAAATGTAAGGTTCATTATGCCTCCTAGTGCACATATGCCCTAGATAATATGCACAGGAGTATAATATGTGATGCTGCTAAATTAAAGAGCAACGGTTAAATCAGAAAAAATGGGAACAGAATCAAGCCGAAGGTCACAGCCAATAAAAATAAAAAGCAAATATCTAATACACATTAAAAAACAGTGAGCATTGTTGAAAAAGTCATCAGTCAGGAGAGACAACAAGGAACAGAAAATAGGCTGAACAGAAGTTGGCAACAAAAACATCAACATGGGCTGCAAAACTAAAGAGACAGAAATGCTCTCCACCATAGCAACCATGAAATCTCTAAAAAAAGGGGGCCCACTAATTACAAAGCAGACCTGGATATGCCATTGTCAATAAGCAGAAGGCCAGTTTTGCATGCTGTGTCCCAGGGAGGCACAAACCTTAGGGCCGCTTGCAGCTACCTATGTGGAGAGGAACAAAGTTCTTGACTGGCTTACTACTATTTCCTAGTGACTTTATCATGGAACTGAAACAAGGCAAACCATATTAGACATTTACTCTAAGAACAGAATAAGATGATGACATGGTAATGCAATTTATGCTAGACTGTTAATGACTTAACAAAAATAAACTAAAAAAAATTAAATAACATCAGTATAACTTAAGTGTACCTTCTTGTTATCATCTAAGACTGTGTTCATATTTTCCACCCACACAGCATCTACTGGTCCATCAAATATACACCACTTGCGGCTTTTTGTGGTACAAGTAGCATGATTCCGAAAAACATTTGATAAAACCCCTGGAATAACAAAAAAAATATACAATTATGCAGAGCTTATGTTTCAATATGTAATAAACATACATAATAATGCACATAATGTTGTATTTTATTTATACTAAGCAATGTTTTACAAGAGCTATTTTGTTTTAGGACCTGGGTTTTATTGTGTAGAAAATATAGAGCTTAGGTCTACACCAAATGGTTCACCAATGGGGCACACACAGGACTAACTTATTTTTAAGTTTTACATGTAGCTGTTAAATGCACATATGCAAATCCTCAATTAATTAGAAAAATAAACTCAAAGAGAAGCTTTGCTTTTTTTTTTCATATATGTTTTGCTACAGATGGCACAGTTATGACATGACTAGTGATCCCATTGTGCTGTTCTCACACTGCATACTTAAATCCTTGCGGAAGTATCTTACATGAGGCAAAGCCATGTCTCCAACAAGATGGCTGACTCCAAACAGAGACAGTGCCGAAAAAAAAAAAAAAAAAACAGATTAGTCATTTATGGGGAAAAGATCGGCAGTATGGAAACCACAGGCAATATTAGTGACTAGACTCTTCCCTCTCCCAGTCTATTTTTGAGCACAGCTTTCAGAGTTCAGTTCACTTTTAAAGTATGTGCCCAGACAAAATGTTTTTTCTTAGCTTAGGATAAAGTGGGGAAAGATTATAACTCCTCTCAAGATCCTTCTGCTCTCTGTGAATCCATTAGAGAGATTTACCCTAATTATCCGTCCTGATGACATTTTTACAAAACATTACAGCAAGTGGCATACCTAGCACATTTGGCACCCACGGAAAATCATTTTTTTACACCCTCCCTCAAAAAATGCAATTTGTGTTATCAGTGGGAGGGGCTTAAAAGAGCATCCCGCTATATTCAGCACACATATGCCACAGTCGTTTTACCCACAAGAAAGAGTATAACAGAAACCTCAGAACACTCATTGTAAAGTAAAACAGTTCCATTATATATGCTTTTCTACACACAACCTACCTACAGAAGTACTTAAGGAGTAATGTACTTAGAGTGCAGTGGTCAGGAGCATACCGTAAAATGTAAAACATAGCGAGAGAATTTTTTCAATACAGAAGTAGACAGAATCTGGAACAGCTGTGCATAACAACAATCAGCTTCTACTTTCAGCTCATTTAGTTAAGCTTTGAAAATTAAAACTAGAAGTCGATTGGTTGCCAATGCCATGCACAGCTGCTCCAGATTTGATAAATTAGTAAAATTGATTAGATGAGTGTCTATAGTGCAGGGGTCAGGAGTGCTTAAAACACAGACCACTTTTCAGAGTGGAACCAAAATTACCCCCTCTTCCCATTACAAATCAACCCCCCAAGCCCATATTCCCCACAGTACAGATCTCTGCTAACTAAATTCCCTCTACCTGTCTACACTCTCAGTACAGATCCCTCCAGCATAAACCCCCTCAGTACAGCAGATGGACACTTCCAGAACAGACCCTACTTCCAGAGCACAGACCGACCCCCCCCCCCCAGCACAGACCCCCTAGCACAGATTTCTAAGAATAAATCCATCAGCCCATACTCACCATCCAGCACAAACCCTTCAGTAAAGACCAACCCCCTGGCACAGACCCCTCAGTAAAGACAAACTCCCAGCACAGACCCCCTCAGTAAAGACTTCTGTACAGAGGGAACCTCCCAGGACAGATTGACTACCCCAGGTACAGGCCCTTCAATACAGTTTCCCCCCCCCCCCCACACATACTTACTAGACTTTCAGCCTGAGCTCAGAAAGACATAAAGTTCTCTTGCCTCTATCATATGAGCGGAGAAGAGAGGAGATTTCCTCTCACTCTGATCTCCTGTCACTGAAGCAGCATCTGTGGACTCTGTGGACTCACTGGGGGTGCTATGGCCTCCTGGCCATTTTTGTGCCGTGCAACACAAAAAAATTAAATGTTAGGTGGTTGCAGCACTCCCAGGGAGTGGGGGCCTGGTGCAGACCTCACCCTCCTCACCCCTCTTTAGTATAACACTGTATAATAAGCATGTGAGATTAACTCTCCAATAGCAACACATAGATAAAAATGTTTTTTTTTTTTTGTAGAATGGGGTAAGGCTAGAATCCCAGTCTGATTTTTATTTCTGACACTGCCTCTTTAAATTATTTTTTTAAATCATTACTTGCCCTACAATGAGAGCTAAAAATTAACAGCTACATAGCTAAAAATAGGGATCAATGTGGCAAATAGCACACAGAATATAGCTTGTAAATTGAGCCCATGGTGTTAAATGTCTACGTGACAGCACAAGGTCTGAAGAGCCAGAACTTCAGACCGCATAGATGTTCCTATTTTTGACTTGTTTTATTAAAACTACTGTACTACCCAACTAAAGTTGAATTTTTGTACAGCTTACCATGGCCATGTGCTAAATCAGGTATATTTGCAGTGATTTATATATTAGGTTTGGCATCTCTTAAGGTAATATCTTACAAAATTCATTTATAACCTAGCCGTAAAGGAAAAATCGAGGCCATATCTCAGGTATCCCCTTGCAGCATCTACAAAATACATTTCCTCCATACTTTATATAATTGCAGATATGGAGCGTGATATTAGCATCAGCTGCAAACCTACCACTGCTGGTGCTTTAATCCTTTATTGAAACAATAAGTACCATTCACCTGCTTTATCTCTCTGTCCCAAGTACACATTCCCCTTGAAATTTTCATTAATACCCTTTTAACCTCTACTTGTCCTTCACATATTAGTTCAAATCCAACTTTCATTTTCCTACTTCATCCATTTATAGCTTTTTAAAATAATACAGAATTACATTTCAGAATAAGCCCTGTATTTCTCAGAAAGACACTTAAATTTCATTATTTTTGACAGTAGAATTACAAAATCTCTGGAACATAAATGCGTTCCTTTATTGCATCACTATGGCCTGAAGCCTTGGAGTTTATCAGAGGAGCAAGATATGCATTGCCTCTCTATGATAAGGGTTATCAGTTCCCTGCAAATATAAACAGATATGTCGCAGGCTGGCATCTGCCAGGCATTCGTGAATAGTGGAACAATTTACATTTAATTCTCTTTGTCTGTATTCTCCTAAGCATGCATATCAAACAATAGATTGAGCAATTACTATTTGATATTTTGTATCACTCACAGTTAAAAACAATGCATGTAACAGCTGCTTTTGTTTTAAAGACGTATGAACCTGCATCGATGCACAAATAAATAGAGAAGAGAAGGCATCAATCTTTTTCTATGTGTTTACATTCCATGAAATGGAGATATGGTTTGACAGGTAAGGGAAGATAATGTAGACCTGTCATTCTGAAGTAAAACCACAAAGGTATCTCACATATATTACAGGTATTTATCTAAATGACTGATGAAATGGAAAAATGCATAATTGATTTTGTTTGATTTTCCAAAGTGACAAACGTATAGGATATTAGGTAACTCTGTTATTATTCATGGAGCCTCCAGCTTCAGACTACAGACAAGTAAAAGAATAGAGAGGTAGAGTGGATGGATAGAGTATAATAAAAATAAATAAATAGATAGACAGATAGACAGACAGACAGAAAGACCTATCTTAGCACACAACCTGGTATACCCAAGCTGGAGGACTGCAAGCATACAAGACGTCTCCAATAAGGCTCCAAATTGTAAGCCCTCGGGGACCAGACAGGTGTCTCAAGAGGGGTGCCGTAAAAAGAAGTGGCACCTCTCCGAAAACATCAACCAAGTACTGAAGGGTACAGGGTTCTTCTAAATCCCTGGTGTCTCAGGAGGTAAAGCCTAAAATGGGGTTGGATGCTAGTAACCAGAACCTATGGGAGCTAGGTCATTTGCTAATCTTCCTGATAAAAAGGGTCTGCTGTACTCAGGGAAGCCATCAGTTATTGTGGGGCCCCTTACACAGATTAAGGCCTGCTGCCTCCCAGACCCCCGTCCCCGACTAGCAAACATTCCCCAGGGTCCGCCTACTGGCTGTCCCACCAAATCCACCCACTGGCCATCCCACCAAATCCTTCATTGCAGTGCCAGTCTTTAGAGGATATGCGTGGAAGGTGGCCAGAGTAGTGAGCCCTGCCTGGGCCTTTAGGGACGCACGGGCCCCCTACAGGTGTATGGCCTGTCCCCCCCTGATGGCGGCCCTGGCTGTACTATTTACTTATTCAACTAATATATGTAAGACCCATATCAAATAAAAAAATCATCAAAAACAGAAAACCAAGAAAGTAGGATTTTAAAGGTTGCCACCTGTAATCCCAAGTAAGGAAAGAGGAAAAAAAAAAGCATGTTCAAAGGGCATGTTAATGCTTTTAATCTCCCATCAAGGATGATCAGATACATATACCATATACAGAGATCCAACTGAAAGGCCCACTGTTACTGATAGTATAGTTGAGGATTAAGATCAATCCAACTTGTATAGGGCCAGATGTTGGGATAAATGTATCATTACCAATAGGAATCGCTACCCGTTTCACCAAAGGCTTCTTCGGGGAATCCTATTGGTACTGGGAGATATATTGTAATTAATATTCTAATCAATAACATTTTAAGCATACATGCATATGTATATTCAGTACAACTATTTATAGTAGTGCTATATAGTTCATAGTTTATACAAAAGAGAAAAGAGCAATAACTGTAAAGCGCTGCGCAAACTGTTGGCGCTATATAAATCCTGCATAATGATAATATTAATAACAAAAAGAAAAACATATCTATAATATATGAGTACTTGTATATAAAACAACTCTGGGAGCCATAGAGCATTCGTCCTACTACATCCTGGAACAAGGGGAATGATAATGGCTCAAACAAAGGGAAAAGAGAGGACCATATGTCAAACACACAATAGCTATAAAAAACTTACTACCACACAACCCAGTCCCACAATGTGAGGCGAGCTCAAACAACGATCCACATACCCAATAGCCAAAAAAAAAGGGGGGAAGGAAAGAGAACATAGGAGGGAAGGGAATGGAAAAAGGGAAAAGAAAACAGGAGGGGGAAAAGACACAGATGTTCTACTTTAGCCCTTGGGCGTGCCATAGAGACGCCTCAGTTACCTGGGATCAATGGAGGACATAGCCATTGCTTAAAAGGTTAGTTGCCTATTAAATGTACTATGGATAGCCACTGGCATTTTGGGGATCTTAAGGGGGAGTTTTATACTTAAAGCCCCCCTCAAAAAATTAGCTTTCACCTCTATACGTGTAAAGGGGTACGCAACTGGCTCCAATATTATAGCACATGGCACTGTTTCCTCTTTTTCTCTCATGGGACAATGTTTTATGGCATATTTCTGTCTATTCAGAACGGCATAGTCCCATTCAAATCAGGAATAAGGAGCTTGAGCTTCCCCGTCGCCTTTAAAGTGAGTCTTTTGTTCATGGCAATACAAATAGAAAGTATCAATATCTCAGCTATAATGAATTTACACCTTGCGGCTATGTTCCATTGATCTCACCGTATGTTCGTTTATTCTGTACCGATCCATTTTTTATGTGATTTTTAAGTGAATGCCCCCACATGCATTTGCATGCACCTATACATTTTTTTTTATTTTAAATTTGTATTTTATTTTGTTTAGTCTTTTATTAGAATTATAATATATTTGTTCTATCATCTTTCATTTTCTATTTTAACTCATTGGATACAGGCTTGGCCTGAATGCTACTCCTCATTAGCTATTGGGTGTTTTACACATGGTCCTCTGTTTCCCTTCTTTTTGAGTCATTTTCTGCCCCCTTGTCCCAGGAGGTTGGAGGCTGAATGTTTTATGGCTCCCAGATTTGTTTGATATATAAGTAAGTACTCATGTATTATGGAAATGTTTTTCTTTTTGTTATTGCTCTTTTCTTTTTTGCATAAACTTTAAACTATATATCATTACTATGAATAGTTGTACTGAATGTACATATGCATGTATGCTTAAAACTTTATTGATTAGAATATTAATTACAATATATCTCCCAGTATCAACAGGATCCCCTGAAGAAGCCTTTGGCCAAATGCGCAGCGAGTGCTATTGGTGATGATACATTTATACCAACATCTGGTCCTATACAAGTTGGATTGGTCTTTATTCTCAACTATACTATCAGTGACAGTGGGCCTTTCAGTTGGATCTCTGTATATGTATCTGATCATCCTTGATGGGAAATTATAAGCATTAGCATGTCCTTTGAATATGTTTTTTTTTATGATATTTTTTTTAAACATGTTCCAATAAACTTTTGATACTTTTATAAATATAAGTACTCCTCTTTCCTTACTTGGGTTTACAGGTGGCAACCTTTAAAATCCTACTTTCTTGGTTTTCTGCTATTGTATATTGTCAAAGGGATGTGGTGCCACAAACACAGGTCTCTAAACTTCACTCTATTTTAAATATAAAATAAAGTTTATCAAAAATAAATCAATATTTCTCTTCTCATTCAGTAAAAAAAAAAAGAAATACTGTATGTTTAATTTATTTTGCTGTCACATGCTAGGTCACCTTCTTGAAAAATAAATCTGTCAGAGAGGTGTTTTTAAAATGAGGATGACTTACCTTTGGAGTTAAGCTGGTCTTTTTTGAACTTTTTGAGTCAAACTTTTTCATGCATTAATGTGCACATTTTAATGCACATATTTTGCGTATTTTATGTTGTGTTAAGGCAGTCCAGTTTACTTTGAATGGGGCCGCAATACGCCTCATATCACCTGTTTATTTTCAGCAACACAGCACCCCACAACACACAGAGCATTCACATATAAGTATTGTGATGTGCTATAGTGCAGGTTTTTTCTTTGCTGTATAATTGCATTGATGTGATATTAGGAAAGCATTGGGGTTGCTTTATTAAACTGTAGAGTGCACAATTCAGTGAAACTCTACATAGAAAACAATCAGCTTCCATTTTTTTTTGTCTAAGCCTAATTTAGCAAGCTGAAGTTAGAAGCTGATTGCCTACCATGCACAGCTGCACCAGATTTTGCACTCTATTGTACCATTGTGTTGTCCTGCATTGTGGAAATGTGCATTATAATGTTGGATTTAATTAATAAGTGTTTTCTCAAGCACAAAGTTATTAAACTGGTCTTAACCACTTCAACCCCGGAAGAATTTACCCCCTTCCTGACCAGAGCACTTTTTGCGATACAGCACTGCGTCGCTTTAACTGACAATTGTGCAGTCGTGCGACGTTGCACCCAAACAAAATTGATGTATTTTTTTCCCCACAAATAGAGCTTTCTTTTGCTGGTATTTGATCACCTCTGCTTTTTTTTTTTTGCGCTATAAAAAAAAGAGCGACAATTTTGAAAAAAAAGCTATATTTTTTACTTTTTGCTATAATAAATTTCCCCCAAAAATATATAAAAAAACACATTTCTTTCTCAGTTTAGGCCAATATGTATTCTTCTACATATTTAATATTTTCATATTGTATACACAAAAGTTATACAATCTACAAAATAGGGGATATATTTATAGCATTTTTATTATTATTTTTTTTTATTAGTAATGGTGGCGATCTTTTTATAGTGAATGTAACATTGCGGCGGACACATCGGACTCTTTTGACACTATTTTGGGACCAGTGACATTTATACAGCGATCAGTGCTATAAAAATGCACTGATTACTGTGTAAATGACACTGGCAGGGAAGGGGCTAAACACTAGGGGGCGTTCAAGGGGTTAAGTGGGTCCTAGGGAGTGATTCTAACTGTGGGGGTGATGGGCTCACTACAACATGACAGAGATCACTGCTCCCAATGACAGGGAGCAGTAGATCCCTGTCATGTTGCTAGGCAGAACAGGGAAATGCCTTGTTTACATATACCCGTTCTGTCGCTCTGTGTAACGATCGCGGGCCCCCGTAGGCACACTCACAGAGCACGGGGCAGGCGCATGCCCACTAAGCCGCATCTTAAAGGGGACGTACAGGTACAGCCATTGTGCCAACGTCCACCCCGAAGTGAAAATGTCCTAATTGGGTCCAAAGTGTGAATATTTTGTGTGACCACAATCATTTTCCAGCACTGCCTTAATGCTCTTGGGAATGGAGTTCACCAGAGCTTCACAGGTTTCCACTCGAGTCCCCTTCCACTGCTCCATGATGACATTACAGATTTTCACTTAGTCCTCTTCCACTCCTCCATGATGACATCACAGATTTTCACTTAGTCCTCTTCCACTCCTTCATGATGACATCACAGATCTGGTGGATGTTAGAGACCTTGCACTCCTCCACCTTCTGTTTGAGGATGCCCCACAGATGTTCAATAGGGTTTAAGTCTGGAGACATGCTTGGCCAGTCCATCACCTTTACCCTCAGCTTCTTTAGCAAGGCAGTGGTCCTCTTGGAGGTGTGTTTGCGGTCGTTATCATGTTGGAATACTGCCCTGCAGCCCAGTCTCCAAAGGGAGGGGATCATGCTCTGCTTCAGTATGTCACAGCATATATACAATACATGATTCAAACTCCAGAGGGGCAGTGCAGTGATTATAGCAGCCTTGCATAAATTGTAATGAAGTGCAATGTATATTATCATTTATTAATCTATTTGCTTGCACAACCACTGTTAAAATAGAAATACCTCTATAAATATTATTTAATATTTTATTATTTGGTGCCAACATAGCAGACTTTTGCCCAACTGGTTGTGCATAAATGCTCATTCACTGTATAAGTACAAAACATAGCAGGAAATAAAGTGAATAGGTAAAGGGAGATTAAATAGATAGCATGCAAAGTCTTGATAGCAAAGGGTGAGTTACATGAATTCCAATATACATCACAATAAACCAATAGTCCCATTCCCCTTAATAGTCACCCATGTACCTGCAGCTGTTATAAATTGAAGTGAAGAGAGTAGAGTGTTTAGAGGAGCCTAGGGGTGCAGATATCACAAAAGGCTCATGAAGTCAATGAATCAGGAATATGGGGGTAATTAGCAGGAGGAAAGCGTAGGAAGAGATATGACCAGTAAATAAGTCCTACAAATGATGGAACAGTATGTGATCCTTAGTTGTGTGTCTAAATTAGCTGCATTGGAAGATGCAAAAAGAATGTGATAGATGGATTTATCTAAACAAACTATAATTTTGTAAAAAAAACACACCGTCTTTGCCTTATGTTACCTTATTCAGTGTGTACACTTATGGTATGATCCAAACACCCATATAATATAGACAACAACAGTAGTGTGGTGCTAAATCTAAAATAATATAAATAGCTCCGTGATAATCAATATAGGAAAATTCATGTTTTAATTATTTTACTGTATATGTGGTGCCACTACAGCTGTTGGCAGCATTATACTTTACCAATTAGGTCATTGTTTTAATGTGCATTTTTTTCACTCTTTATTTCATAGTTATAATTCCTGTATAACCTCTGACACATATTGATATTCATACCTTTCATTCTACTCTTATATATTTTTTTTTTATAGCCCTTGCTTTCATAAAATTGAATTTGGATTGGCACCTGGAATTACTTTGTCCCATAAGCAGGGTTCTTTTTCTGAAATGCATTAGTAGGCTTTTTAAAGGACACATTTGGTAAGCTAAATGTCTACTGCGGGTTAAGCCCATGTTGACAATGCTGCGGGATTGAAATCGTGCGATTTCAGCTTAACTCGCACGATTTCCCACATGTCAGTCCAACGATTTCAGAGACATCTGTGTGGTTTCCTGCACAGATGTCTATTGAAATTGCACCTGAAATCGCCAAAAGTAGTACAGAAACGACTTTTAGGAAATGGTGGGGCACCGCACCGATTTGGACGGTTCCATTGCGGGCAGTAAGTGCTGCTTGACATGTCAAATCGCATGCCAAATTACATCAATGTGAACCAGGGCTTAGTGTAAGCAACTGAAAAGATGGACACATTTCTCCGCTGTCTCCATTTTTTTCTAAAAAGTGCTGATTTTCAGCCTCTAAAATTATATTATAGGCTCGTTTTGATAAATTTCAGGAAAATGTTTCCATTTATATTGAAATGTGGTCATTTGTCATTGTTCTAGTTATCGTTTAGACTAATGCCTCGTACACACGTACGGACTTTTCCCGGCGGACCTAAGTCCAGCGGACAATCCGCTGGACTTTCCCGCTAGGTACGCTGGACTAAAAAGCGAACGGACTTGACCACACACGATCACGCAAAAAGTCCGGCGGTTCACGCGATGACGTACAGCACGTACGACGGGACTAGAAAAAGGAAGCTCGAGATCCCAAACGACACCCTTTGGGCACCGTCAGCTGATCTCGTGTGTATCGCGTGTTAGTTGACGTTTGGTTAGAGACGATTCGCACTTCTCAGACTTCTGCTTAATTCGTTCGCTTCTGCCGTTCAGTTTGTGCTTGTGAGGTTTGTATCTGGCTTTCAGTGCGTGTGGATCAGTTCCTACCTGTTCTCAGGCCGTTCTGGTCCGCTCGTTCCTGTTTTTCAGGTCGTTCTTCATAGGCCTTGCTGTTCTTCAGTGCTTTCTGTTAAGTTGTTTGTTTGATCAGCCGACCGTTTTGAAGCCATGGAGTGTGGACGTACTCGGGAACGAGTTCGTGCTGTGCAGGGGCTCGGTGTTGCGGTTAACACCTTGGCACGAGCCCAGTCCATGAACAGGGTGAGGAGGAGTTCATGGACCAAGAATTGGTTGCGCCAGCGTGACCAATTCTCGCATATGCCTTTGCTCCGTGAGATCCGTGAGAATAATCCTGATGATTTCAGGAATTATCTCCGGATGACGGACCCATTTTTCACCGTCTGTTGGCTTCGCTGTCCCCTTATATTACCAGGCAGAATACCTGCATGCGGCAAGCCATCAGTGCGGAGCAGAGGCTAGTCGCCACGTTGCGTTACTTGGCGACGGGGAGAAGCTTGCAGGACCTCAAGTTCACGACAGGCATCTCCCCCCAGGCTCTGGGGCTCATTATTCCAGAGACCTGTTCTGCCATTATCCACGTCCTGCAGGAGGAATACATTAAGGTAAGTCTTCTCTTTTAAAATTACCTATGTCTTGTATGTTTGCTAATGTAGTGCATCAATGTCATCATTAGCTAATTTCCATGATAGGACTATTCTATGAATGTCCCCTATTCTTTTTTTTTTTTTTTTCTTGGTTTTTTGTCTAGTATTTTATGGTTGACTTATCGAAATAGCTTTAAGATTGTATTATTTAGTGGGTCACATGCATATTTCCTTGCACCAACCTCCCCAGCATGGAAGCTTGGCCCCCTAAACACCCCTAGCCTAGTCACTTTCTTTGTTTAAAAATGTATATTACCAGCTCCATTGTACTGCTTTACTCACCCCCCCTTTCACCCCTTTCACCCCCCTTGACCCTCATTTTTAAATTGATTGCATGTGGTTTTGGTCAGCTTGTAATTAACCCACCCCCCCCCACACCCCCTGATAATTAATTGCATGTGGTTTTGGTCAGCTTGTAATTAACCCACCCCCCCCCACACCCCCTGATAATTAATTGCATGTGGTTTTGGTCAGCTTGTAATTAACCCCCCACCCCCCCACACACACCTTTAATTAATTGCATGTGGTTTGTGTCAGCTTGTAATTAACCCACCCCCCCCACACCCCCTGATAATTAATTGCATGTGGTTTTGGTCAGCTTGTAATTAACCCACCCCCCCCCCCCCACACCCCTGATAATTAATTGCATGTGGTTTTGGTCAGCTTGTAATTAACCCACCCCCCACACCCCCTGATAATTAATTGCATGTGGTTTTGGTCAGCTTGTAATTAACCCACCCCCCCCACACCCCCTGATAATTAATTGCATGTGGTTTTGGTCAGCTTGTAATTAACCCCCCACCCCCACACACACCTTTAATTAATTGCATGTGGTTTGTGTCAGCTTGTAATTAACCCCCCACCCCCCACACACACCTTTTAATTAATTGCATGTGGTTTGTGTCAGCTTGTAATTAACCCCCCACCCCCACACACACCTTTAATTAATTGCATGTGTATTGTGTGACCTTACAATTATTTACTCCCCACCCACATCCCCATTATTATCTTCTCTGGTCCATCAGAGGGGTCATCAATCAGAGATTTGTCCCTTTTATCCTTAATCTTTTGGCTTTATTTCAAGGACTTACTAAATAAATACATATGTTCTTCCAAATTGTTTGTTAATTTGTTGCATTTAGTTTGGTGTTTTGCCTGGTTTTTAATTTGAATTGTATCTTTCTGTTTGACTTCACAGTGTCCCTCCACGCCACAGGAATGGCAGACTGTGGCTTCCGAGTTTGCTGCCCGTTGGGACTTTCCCAACTGCGGAGGGGCGATTGACGGCAAACATGTGCGAATTGTGCCCCCACCCCATTCGGGGTCATACTATTGGAATTATAAGGGGTTCCATAGTATCGTGTTGATGGCGGTGGTGTCGGCACAATATGACTTTCTGTATGTGGATGTGGGGAAAAACGGCCGGATGTCGGACGGAGGAGTCTTCAACCACACGGAGTTCGGTCATCGTCTCCAGACTGGTGGGCTGGAGCTGCCACCAGATGAAGATAATGTGGAGGGACTCCCCTTCGTCTTCATTGCCGACGAGGCGTTCGGTCGGTGACCATCTGATGAGGCCATTTCCCCAACGATCCCTCACCCCTGAGAGGAGGATTTTTAATTATCGGTTGGCCAGAGCAAGAAGGGTGGTGGAAAATGCCTTTGGTATTATGGCCAACCGTTTCAGATTGCTCCTTACATCCCTACATCTGGCAGAGTACAAACTGAATACTATTATTCTTGCATGCTGTGTCATGCACAATTATTTACGCAAACATTCAGGAACATACTCCTTACCAATTGGCCCTGAGGCCGGAGTGGAAGGCAACATGACAGGGCTGGATAATCGCCCTCTTGGTTCGGCACCACAATCAGCCCAGCAAGTGCGGGACCTTTATTTACAGTATTTTAATGGTAGGGGGGCCATTGAAATGGCAGCAGACCCTTAAACCATCTTTTTGATTTACAAAGAATAAATACAGTTATTTATGTTTGAAATATTGGTAGTTTCGTATTGTTTTGCTTTTAATTTGGCCTGTTTTATATGTTGTCCTAGTGCACATCTTAATAGTGGCAAACTTGTTTTGCGTTTAGTAAATAAGCCCCTTTGTCAATGAACCACAACATGTTTTTGTCAAACTGGTAGTATTTAAAAAGAAGAAGCCACACATTGTTTAATTTGTGCAAACATTTTTTTTTTTATTCTAGTGCACATCCAAACCTTTTTTAGGTTTTTTTTTTTTTTTTGTTTTTTTTGTTTTTTTGGTATTTTTGTTTAATTTTTTTTTATTTTTTTTTTCAACAACATTTTTTTTTTTTTTTTTTTATGTTATCTTTTTTACATTTTTTTGGTGTTTTTCTCACAACATATTGTTTTTATTTTTGAGATTGATTTTTTAAAACAAACATAAAAACATGTTTTAAAATGGTAAGCATGTTTTAAAAAGGCTTAGCATTTGAAATTATTTACACAATGTAAAAGTCCAGAACTTACAAAGTTCAACAGGTAACCCATGAACAGTAGAAGCCAAATTTAGAATATGCACACTAATTTAACTGGAAAATGGGTAATGTCAACATGTGCTATGTTCCATCATGGGGAATCAATGGACGTGTTTTGTGTGTGAAACCCCTTCCCTCTCACCTACTAGCATTAGGGGTTGCAAACACCAAATGCGTCCATTGAGATCCCCTGATGGCACATAGCACATGTTGACATACCGTGTGCATATTAAAAATTTGGCCACTAAAATTTGTAAAACAGCGCATCAAAAGGGGAATGAAGGACATGATTGATGTTAAGAAATGTAAAAGGGGTCTTTAGATTCTCCCCAAAACATCAATCATGTCCTTCATTCCCTGCTGCATGGTGGCCATCTCCTTCTGCATATTTTCCAGCTGCAGATTCCAGGCCATGATCTGGCCAATAAGCCTGTGGGCACTGTCTGTGGAAAATGGCTCCGCAGCTTGTCCTTCCACAAACAGATCAGCATCACCTAAAGTTGGGTAGATAAAACACAAGAAAAAAAGTGTCAAAAACATGCAGACCTTAATTAATTAGCTCAATCTGTGTTCTGAGACACTCACTTGGTGGGGTGCAGATTTGATCCACTTCAACGACCTGTTCCGCCACATCCACGCGCAGGCTTGGGCTTGGGCTAACTGCCCAATTAGTCTGGTGAGGCCGGGAGGTCCTCGTAGGTTCGGACTGACGTCTGAGTCTTTTGCCCCCTATGGTAATGGAACACAAAAAGGTACACTTTTAATCACACTGATATTTGAGTGCCAAAATAGGATTAGTAAACATTGTTTAAAAGTCTTGTCCAATTATTAGCAGTTTGTTAGAAGATCCTACTTGAAGACATAATTGAAATGTCTATCTAATGAAACTCCAATACTTAAACCGCCCTTCAACCCTAAATTTGAACTTCCGCTCATTGGATCCCTGCACCCCTGTGGTGTCTTATTTTCAACCTTTTAGGGGGGAGGGGTTGCAGATACCTGTGTAAGGCAGGTATTTGCACACACGTCCGGCCCTAGACTCCCACAGAAGTATACGCCACATCCCGTCCCACCGTGCTGTCTGCTGGGACACACAGGGGTCCCGAGCTCGCGCGGACCAGTCCTATTGCATTGCGCAACTGGCGCATGCCCAATAGTGACCCGGGAAGTGAAGCCGCAAACATTCATTTCATGATTGCAAGATCAGAGATTGTAGCTGCACCATCCAAGGGACAGGTGAGTGTACTTCTTTGAAAAGTCACCACCTACAGTATTTGGAGATGATGAGCATTTTTTGGGAATTGTGAGCATGAGACCCTGCTTAACTTATTTATCCCCCCCCCCCAAAACAGCCTCTGGAGTCCCTGTGTAAGTTACCCCTAAAACCCTTACTACAGCAGTAATTGTATAGATAGTGACAATAATAAACAACCTTACAACTCCAACAACCCAAAGCCAGGTAAACTCAATAAACGTTATGAAGACAAACTGAACTTTCATCAAATATGCGCAAGTTTCACGTACGAATGGTAATAACATCTGCGCAAGTTTCACGTACGAATGGTAATAACATCTGCGCAAGTTTCACGTACGAATGGTAATAACATGTGCGCAAGTTTCACGTACGAATGGTAATAACATCTGCGCAAGTTTCACGGACGAATGGTAATAACATGTGCGCAAGTTTCACGGAAGAATGGTAATAACATGTGCGCAAGTTTCACGGACGAATGGTAATAAAATCTGCGCAAGATTAGACATATCAAGTATAACCATAGTAGCGCACGTGCTTGACTTACTTTTTTGATGGCTTTTCGAATTCTCCTGTACTGATCGTGCTCCCTGGATTTGATGTCGGACCATCGCTTGCGCAGTTGATCCTTGCCCCTTCGTACGCCGAATTTCTGCTCCAGGGTGCTGACGATTGTAGTGAGAATCTTGTCCTTGCGCAAGTTGGGTCGAGGGTACGGGCCATTTTCCCCGTCGTAATCTTCCCTTTGGAGGATGTCCACCATCTCCACCATCTCTTCAAAGGCCATATTGGTGGCTTTATATCTGCTGCTGGATGCAGATGTGTTCGCTTCTTGGCTTTCCTCCGCGCTACTGGCTGAGAATGTGTCCGCCATATTCATGAATTTATTCACCCACAATGCAACGAGGGGAAGCGGGGCGGGGAATACTCGTCAGGAGGAACGTCATGGGCGGGCGATGCGGAGGACGCAGGCGGACTTCGACGCGTGCGCAGTGTATATAAGGCTGTTTGAGGGCCCCACGTGTTCCCGAACGGAAGTAGCGAGCGCTGTGTACGAATGTAAGTGTTTTCTAGGATGCATTACTGTGTTTTTTTGGGTTTTGGGCCTGCATTTTTTAAGGATATGTGTGTGTTGATGCCTGTGTGTAGGGGTTGCTGCCTGTGTGTAGGGGTTGCTGCCTGTGTGTAGGGGTTGCTGCCTGTGTGTAGGGGTTGCTGCCTGTGTGTAGGGGTTGCTGCCTGTGTGGATGTGTTGCTGCCTGTGTGTGGGTGTGTTGTGTAATGTTTGGTAAGAAAAACTGGTTGTGCGTTTTAAGTAACATTTGTGTTTTTGGTCTTTTGTATTGCCATTACTAACAAAACAGAAACAAACATGTCAGCACCCCAGTTGAATCCATTCAAGGACCAGCAGTTCATGTCCGAATTCATTGCCCTGTACAGAAAAAATACCAACCTGTGGCAGCTCAAGAACCCTTTATATGGCAATAGGGATGTCCGGAAGGCAACACTGGGGCCACTTGTGGATTTTGTGAAGACTCAAGTCCCCAACGCAAACACCAAGTTTGTGGAAGCCAGAATTGCAAGTTTAAGGCACATGTACAAGCGGGAGCGCAAGAAGATTGAGGAATCAGTCAGATCAGGAGCAGCAGCAGAGGATGTTTATGT
>CM053029.1:361666436-362049489 GCA_028564925.1 Lithobates sylvaticus | reverse complement strand
TAGCCGGCCGGCTCGATTTCGCTGCCCGTTTGCTTCCGGGATCTGCGTGGTTCGTATGGTGACGTCAGCACGCCGCTCCTCCCTACGCCGTTTCGTCACAACTGACGTCTTCCAGGGGCACGGGCGGCGTGCTGACTCACCACCTATAAATATCCTACACACAAAGGAACCGCCCAGATCTGAGTCACTGAGGGCCGAGTATGTATCCACCATATTGGTGAAGGGCAAATTGCCCTAACTTAAGAAATAATGGCTCAGGGGCCACGGTGTATAAAGTGAAAGGGACGGTATATTAGCAAGGTATGTCTGAAACACACCGCAACACCGAAAAAAAAGGAAAAGAAAGAATTAGCAAGAGCATCGCCCTAAGTCTGTCACCCCGGCGCAGCCTAGCCGATTCATCCCAAATCAGCCAAGCAGCACCAGGAACAGGCCGGGTTCTGCGTAATCTCCTCTTAGCTCAAAGATCTATTAGAGTAAGAGTGGTGACGACTTGTTTGGTTGCCACTCATACCTCATAAGTGATACAAATTACACAACTCATAATAAATATTTAATATAAAAAATCTCATTTGAAATTTCTATTAGGAAAATTCCTTTAAAAGATATTAAAAAATATTAAAAAATATTATTGCTGTATAGAAAAAATGAGTGAACAGAAAAAGAGGAAAGAAGTAATTAATAATCGGTGTAATTGTATCAACATTATTAAGGGTAGATGATGGAAATTCCCCAGTTGTGTTTGCTAACCTAGCCGTTTAGGCTATTCAACAAACCGCAACCCAGTAACAGGAACTAATATTCAATAGCATTGAAAAAAATATATATGGTCCCAGGGGCTCAGATTTGGTTCACATAGAGCAGACCAAGGATTTAGATTTGATATACATCAGAAGAGGAAATGCAAAGTATTATAACTACAGGAACAATACCTCATGGACATGGATAATAGGGACACTCTATATCCAATCTCATTTGTGACTCCCTCCTCCGCACACAGCATTTTTATAATGAGGCCTATGTGGTTCATGCTAAGTACAGCACATATAAAGTGGGGCCTCTGTGGTTCAAGATAAGTGCAATCAAAAAATGGATGATCATTTATACCATATTTAATTGCAAAACTAGTATATAATCTGAACCACGTCCAGAAGCAAGGGACTGTGTTGGGATATGGTTAGAAAGGACACCCAAGCGTCAATCCCCCTTCTCAAGTATAAGTAGTACAAAGCGAGTTACACTACGCTACAAGAGTTGTGCACACCTACACTTAGGTTACAACTCAAGCACTGCCGAGAGCCTACCTCACATTAGTCTAAAATTGAGGTCAACCGTTTCTCTAACTATTGTCGATGAAACAGTTGACATCTGTATCTATGTTAAGACCATAGGGGGCATAGCAGCGGACCCTATGGATCCAGGACATCTCCAGTTTCGACAATTCCCTGACTAAAGAGCTCCCCCTCCAGTGGGCACTATATTTGTCGATGCCCAGGAATAGAGTATTAGCTGGATTTCGGTCATGATGTAAAGCATAATGCTTAGAAACAGAATGAAATCGATAACCGTTCTTAATATTGGTTATGTGTTCTCCTATCCTCACTTGCATAGAGCGCTTAGTTCTACCAATGTATTGGTACCCACATGGGCACTGAAGCAAGTATACCACACCTGTGGAACTACAAGTGACAAAAGGTTTAATTTTGTGGACAACCGAGGTACTAGTGGAAACAAAAGTCTCAGTCTTCCTCATTTTACTTTTATTGAGCGTGCAAAGCTGGCATTTACGGCATTGATGGTAGCCGGTGATATTCTGAAAGAAAGAGACCTTCTTGACCGGAGGGTTAATGGCATTGGGGGCAATCCTGTCACGGAGGCAGGGTGCTCCCTTAAAAATTAATTCCGGTTTTGGGGGTAAGAATGTCTTAATAATGCTATCATTCCCCAAAAGATGCCAGTGCTTCCGCAAGATCTTTTTGAGGACATAGTGTTGAGTCGAGAAGGTCGTAATAAGAGGAAGAGAAGGTCTCTTATTGACCTTTTTAGGGGCATCAACCAACAACTGTGCTCTGTCCAGCAATGCCACTTCTTCTAGTGTTTTATTGAGTAGCGTCTGGTCATATCCTTTATCAAGGAGTCTATTTTTTAGTACACCTGCTTGAGCATTATAATCCTCAATACTGGTACAATTACGCCTCATTCTTAAAAATTGGCTCTTCGGAATAGATCCAAGCCAAGAATCAAGATGACAGCTCCCTTGAGGAATGTAGGCATTACGGTCGGTCTTTTTAAAAAAGGAAGTGGTGGAGAAAAAATCACCCTCCTTCCTAATTGTAATGTCTAGAAAATTAATCTGGATATTACTAACTTCATACACAAATCTGATCCCTCTAGGATTGTCATTAAGATTTGAGAAAAAATCACTGAGTTCCGAGACCGACCCATCCCATAGGAGGAGGACGTCATCAATGTATCTCGCCCAGAACAGAAGTGCTGGGTTACGATCATGGTAGATGACGTCCTCCTCCCACTTGGCCATAAACAAATGTCAAATCGCATGCCAAATTACATCAATGTGAACCAGGGCTTAGTGTAAGCAACTGAAAAGATGGACACATTTCTCAGCTGTCTCCATTTTTTTCTAAAAAGTGCTGATTTTCAGCCTCTAAAATTATATTATAGGCTCGTTTTGATAAATTTCAGGAAAATGTTTCCATTTATATTGAAATGTGGTCATTTGTCATTGTTCTAGTTATCGTTTAGACTAACTCAGAATTAGGCTTGGTTCACACTACCACTTTTAATGCATTTTTTTTATTTTTTTTTAGATTATGTAGTGCGACTTTGATGCAAAATTGGATGTGGTTAGCATATTCTATGGAGGCAAATCACAGTGAAATTACACCAAAATAGAACAGGAACCTTTTCCAAAAATGCACTGCAAAGAGATTCGCATTGATCAAGCATCATAAAAAAATATTGTGATTTCCCTAGTCATGTGTTTCTATGTGACTCAGGTAGCATCAGAAATTGCACCCTTGTGAACCAACACTTATTGTGACTAAATTGTATATAAAATGCAGCATGCCAATAATATTAATAAGAATATTAACAAGCTCAACCAAAACTTTAATGTGTGTCTGCCCAAACCAAAACTACCTAAAATACAGTTAATATTAAGGCCAAAACGCAAAAAGGTATACCTTATGACACATTGAGAAACATTGGGTAAACATTGGGTAACAGAATTCATGGAAGTTTATCTCTCTAATAGGGACAGCAGTAACAAAACTGTTAAGATATTCAAACCATTCCCTGCTCTACACAAAAATAGTAAAAACAAAGCTTTAGATGGAGTTACACTTTAAGCTGAGCTCTAGGCAGATATAAAATCATCTATTAACCACTTGACCTCTGCAATATTTATGGGCCATTCTTTGTGATACGGCACTGTGTTAATTTAACTGACAATTGTGCGGCTGTGTGACGCTGTACCCAAAGAAAATGTCCTTTTTTTCCCACAAATAGACCTTTTTATTGGTGCTATTTGATCGCATCTGCATTTTTATTTTTTGTGCTATAAACAAAAAAAGAGTGACAATTTTGAAAAAAAAATATTTTTTACTTTCAGCTGTAAAACATATCCAATAATTTTTTTTTAAATCAAATTTCTTCATCAATTTAGGGCAATATGTATTCTGCTATATATTTTTGGTTAAAAAAAAATCCCAATAAGCGTATTGGTTTGTGCAAACTATAGGCTATATTTATGGCATTTTTATTTATACATTTTTTTACTAGTAATGGTGGCGATCAGCGACATATAGCGGGACTGCGACTTTTCAGCAAACAAATCAGACACTAACTGACACTTTTGACACTGTTTAGGGACCAGTGACACTAATACAGTGATCAGTGCTAAAAATATATAAATCAGTAATTGGTGTTGCGCTCCTAAATAAATATAATTGTGTTCATAAAAATTGATTCACAGTATATAAATAAACACAGTCATAATAATAAAGTGCAGATGACCATAAACATAAATTACGGTAATAAAGTGCATATGCAATGAAGCAAAAATAATCACGTGCAAATGAGTTTAGCAAATAGCTCAGGTGGCTATCTAGAAAAGGCTTTAAGTTAACCGTGAATAAATAAATAAATAAGAAATGTATCACATAAATAAATAAATAAATAAGTCCATATAGCAAAAGTGCAAATAGTGCTAATTAGACAGAGATGAACGCTCCTCAGGGCCCAAAGTGCACGGTGCAGTGTGAAGGTGTTCTATAGGAACATCTAATAACTCTGTGACTTTCAGTGGAGGGTGGATCTTCGGTGTATATAACACCCGTGGGTGTATTAATTGTTACCTTACTGCTGTAAGGTAAACAGCATTGAGAGAGGGAGAGGGAGCAAATCACTCAAGATGAAATGGTTCCTGCGCGTTCCTCCTTTCCTATGTATCCCCAGTGTGTGCAGAGCTTTAGTAGATAACTCCTTTTCAGTCCAAAACAATGGGTTCATCAATCAATCAAGGATCGCTCAAATGCAAGGGTAACCATAGAAAGGGATATATAGAGCCTTCTATAGTGTAGTAGTTTTGTAAACCGATGTTTATTAGAATAATAACAAATTTATTCACATTTTTTAAAAGAATAAAGCGTAATGTAAAAACGAGCGCCAAGCTCGTATCTTGAGCGTCACTTCCGGTGTCCGTTTGCCTGTGTCCTACGCGTTGCGTCACTGTCACGTGACGTGTATAATCACAGCGGGAGTGGGTCGCCGTCACTGCGCATGCGCGCCCTAGACCCGTAAGTGCAGGATCACGTACTAGGTACGTGATCCTTTGCAGCAGAGCCGCGTTGCCGCTGTATATGTCAGTTATACGGTTGGAAATTGGTTAATGCAATAATGCTTTCACCAAAAATCCTTTAGGCCTCTTTTGTACCTTTCTGTCTTGCTGCAATGCATTAGGCGGTGTGTTACGATTCAATGAAAGGTGCTGCATCTTCCATTAGTGTTTTCGGGTGCCAACAAACTAACATGTGTAATGCAATGCCTAGGTGTTAAGGAACCCTTTGTGCATGTTTATACACCACTAGTGTGCGTATTTGAAATTGTCTTCATTTTAGTCTCCCGTTATCCCCCTTTACAAAATACTTATTTTAGGAAAGAATGATCCAGCACTGGAAAGCAATCAAAAACTCCTCTACAGTGCACATGTTCAGATTGTGAACATGCCAACAAGGCAAGAAAGTAAGCATCAGGCTGGAGTGTGTTATTGTTCCGTGTGTACAAGACCTGACTATGCTGTCTGGAAAGGGTGCCTGGAATCTATTTTTAGGTGTGATCCATATCGCATAAAAAAAAAACCTTAATAGTGTATTAATGTTTAACTTAAATAAGCCAAAAATGTAATTGAATAGAACATCCCAGCACTTTATAGAACTGTGGATTGTTATATTCTAACACAGGATCAATTTATTACTAATCAGGATTTATCTGTCATAAAAATATAGCCATTACACCATGTACTTCATGCTCAGAAATGATGTGAAAACAAGAAATACATTACAGCACAAATGATTACTATTCGGCTTAATTGGATTGTAATAACTCAAAGCTCTTCCATAAATTTTTGATTAGTGTTACATTTTTTACCCAACGGGTCACCAAGAAACAGTTTCTATGTGATCATTTCAGTATTAAAAATACATTAAGCCTTTTTCTCCTGTGAAGCAGATAGTATAATTCTCAATAAGCTTCACTTTGTAAAAGAAATATTGATATATACCTGCAATTTGTAGTCTTTGAATTGATATAGCTTTACACAGTTTAAATTAAAAGTAGCCACAATACATCTAGCAAAGGGTAATCAATTGCACATTTCAAATTAATGCAATTATCAAACACCTGCTCCGCCCTACTGTTAGTGCCAGAAATTGAAGCAAAATTTTGTAGTCATCTGAATGATCCCCTTTGTGGCTCCATCCGACCAGTATGCATGAAATGATCAACATTTGAGAAAGTGTTCGATGTGATACACTTACAGATCTTACACTGTGTGGATTTCTTGCCATTCAAGGCAGATGCCCAGGTTTTCAGCTACAGAAGTCATTGAGCTGCACATAGCATGCCTTGTCAAATACTGGCATGCATGATGTGCTCCTGTAGACGTTTTCTTTCCTGATTGCTGTAAACATCCCATCTGGTATACCAGACCAGTAATGAATAAGAGAAAGGCATGAACACTCAGGGGTGAGCATATAATGAGGCCACCTGAAACAGCTGTCTCAGGCTGTAAACTTTGGGGGGCAACAAAATGAAAGAAGAATATTTAAAAAAAATGAACGATACAATGAGTGTGTGTATATGAACAGTATATACACAATACACAGTTAAAGATGCATATTTTTTTCTGTTAAATACCACGCACCTTATGTTTTCCTCAGTGCAACATTTCTATGAGAAATGAAAGAGGAGAAGAAAACGATGCAAAGATGTGTGAAAATTAGGTTTTAGAGAATTTAACATGTTTTTAAAAATAACACTTTTCTTAGTAAATGATTTCTATGGATTTCTATGGCTTGCCAGTACTCTAGAAAGTTTGTTATGCGTTTTGATTTTCAATCTGCGGAGGTGTGCCCAATACGGGAAGAAGCACGATTTTATTTTCAGTGAGAAGAGTAAATGCAGCTTATTAGAAAACATATTAATGTGAATCCAAGTTCTATATAGATGGGAAACAGTAATGTATTCTATTGTTTGCTGTGGGACATACTGGGCAATGTACAGTCATGTGAAAAAGTAAGTATACCCGAAAAAAATAATGTGACATACTTTAATTTTTATTAAAGCGCTGCCTACAAATAAGGTATATATACTTGAAATTAAAAAAAATAAATAAAAATATATGCCTTTTAAATCATGTATTCAATATAAAAATGAATACATGTAATGCAGTACTGTAGAAAAAAAAACGACACCCTTGGCATCAAAAGCTGGTATTAGGTTTCCGGTTCCATTGGTGCATGATGTAGCTGCGGCCCCAGCTGCGGCGCCATACAAATTCACCTTTAAAAAGCCTCAGGAACAGCCCCAAGCCACCTAGTCCCCCTCACCCATACTAAGGCCCCATTCACACTGGAGCGGTGCGGGCGTCAGCGGTAAAGCAGCGCTATATTTAGCGCTGCTTTACCATCGTTTTAGCATCGGTTTTCGGCCACTATCGGTGTGATTTTAACCCCCGCTAGCGGCCGAAAAAGGGTTAAAGCTGCCTGAAAAGCGGCGCTGCAGCGGCGCTTTGCCGGCGGTTTGCCGGCGCTTTGCCGGCGGTATAGCCGCGCTGCCCCATTGATTTCAATGGGTAGGAGCGGTTTAGGAGTGGTGAAAACACCGCTCCTTCACCGCTCCAAAGATGCTGCTAGCAGGACTTTTTTTACACCGGCTTTCACACTGGAGTGAAAGGACCCGCTTTTTTCAGGCGCTATACAGGTGCTATTTTTAGCGATATAGCGCCTGAAAAATGCCTCAGTATGAAAGGGGCCTAAAGGAACACCACGTGGAGTGGTACTTTGACAAAAACGGTATCCGCTCACAATTGGCATCCCGCTAGCCTAGACACACTGAGGCGGCTCTACCTCCTAATACAGCCGACACTGCTGAAATGGGGCATAGTGGCTTTAGCTCTGTTTCTCCCTCTCCACTGGCCACTGTAGAGCAGTAGTCATCAACCCTGTCCTCAGGACCCACTAACAGACCAGGTTTTATGTATTACCTTGGGGAGATTCAGACTAGAATACTGCAATCACTGAGCAGCAAATTATATCACCTGTGATGTATTTCAGTTATCTTGCAAACCTGGCCTGTTAGTGGCCCTGAGGACAGGGTTGATGACCACTGTTGTAGAGGACAGCTCTCATGAAAAAATCACTCAGGCTGTTGCCTACCTCTTGGAACCCACTATTACACTAGCAGTGGGTAAAGCAGTGACACCAGGCATTGAACATTTTCAAAAGGAAAATGGAGATCATTCACAGCAGCTCACTAAACCATAACACAGGGAGGGCGAACGCCAGCAAGCACATATTTAACAACATTCCAAGTACGAACATTGATGGAAAAATTGGACGACCTGGAAAACAGCAGATAAGTGCAAAAATTGGAGGATTAATGGCCTACCTGAGTCCTTTAAGGCAATTTCCTTTCTTGACATGACACTATATTACCAAAAGTAATGGGAAACCTGCTTTTACATGAACTTTAAGACTCCCAGTCTTAGTCCATAGGGTTCAATATTGAGTTGGCCCACCCATTGCAGCTATAACAGCTTCAACTCTTCTGGGAAGGCTGTCCACAAGGTTTAGGAGTGTGACTACACTTCCGTTCACCAAGCGGGAAGCAACTCACCTTTAAATCTCCCTCTGAGGTGGAGACCTTTCTGCAAGCTCTTAACACCAACACTCTGGACAATCTGCTGTATTCCTGTGTTATCACACTGTAAGGATCTTTATTTATATACATTTAACCCTCCCCTTCCATTTTCATCAAAATTATCTCCTTGAAAATTAAGTTATTGATATCCCCAATAAAAAGGTTAAAGATCCTTAGATTCTTAAAACACCTCAAAACTGATACACCCATCCATCTGCTGTCTATTTCCACCACATGAAAAAGCTTTGGGCAGGCAAAGTAGTGGGCTCCAAGGAAAGTTGTCATAAAGCAGAGGTCCTTATCCTAATGCACAAAAATCTCCCTTGCAATGTTTAAGTATGTAGAATCTGATGAACAGGGATGTTTAGTTAACCACTTAAGCCCCGGAAGATTTGGCCCCTTAATGACAAGGCCCTTTTTTGCGATACGCCACTGCGTCGCTTTAACTAACAATTGCGTGGTCATGCAACGTTGTAAAAAAACAAAATTTACGTCCTTTTTTCACCACAAATAGAGCTTTCTTTTAGTGGTATTTGATCACCTCTGCAATTTTTATTTTTTGCGATATAAACAAAAAAAAAGTGACAATTTTGAAAAAAAAAACAATATTTTTTACTTTTTGCTATAATAATTATCCCCAAAAAACAAAAAAAATAAAAAATTTCTTCCTCAGTTTAGGCCGACATGTATTCTACATATTTTTGTTTAAAAAAAATCGCAATAAGTGTATATTGGCTGGTTTGTGCAAAAGTTATAGGGTCTACAAAATAGGGGATAGATTTATGAAATATTTTTTTACTAGTAATGGTGGCGATCTGCGGGCAGATTGGGTAGTTTTGACACTTTTTTGGGACCATTGACATTTATACAGAGATCATAGCTAAAAATAGCCACTGATTACTGTATAAATGTCATTGGCAGGGAAGGGGTTAACACTAGGGGGCAATCAAGGGGTTAAATGTATGTCCTAGGGAGTGTTTCTAACTGTGGGGGAATGGGACTGTCTGGGGGAGGAGACCGATTGTTGTTCCTAAGCATCACCCCTGACATAACAGAGATCTGTCTATTTACATTGACAGACCTCCATTCTGTCTCTGTTCGGAGTGATCGCAGGTGCACGGCGGACATCGCGACTGACCGACACACGGATTGGCTCAGTCGTCACGCTACGGGCGCACGGCCCCTAGTGGTCTTAAAGCGGCCGATGTACAGCTACAACGGCTTGCCTAGGGGAGCCATCCTGCCGCAGGATAACTGCAGTGGCTGGTCAGGAAGCAGTTAATGTACATCCCTCCTTGCTCTCAGAAATTACATGGCTCTTAACCTGTAGACATATTGTGTACACTCCATCCTGTAGATAGAGTGTTTACTTACTATTTCCCACCACATGATACATTTGCTAGACTGGATTATTTTTTTCTGTACTGCCTCACTCTTAGCCCATGTCCAGGACTTAGCACTAAATGATATAGTCATATCTGACCACAATCCTGTGTCCGTCTTATTGAAAAATTCTACAGCTCAGGGCAATCTACGCCTTTCTACGCCTATGTACAATCTATGCCTGAAGATTTTTTTTCTATTTACCGGTAGCTAGTAATCAGGATTTTAAAAGCATCATTCATAATGTATGGTCTGAGTACAAGATTTCTAATGCAGAACAAAATAATAATCTAAATCTTTTCCAGGAGGCTGGCAAGGCCTTTCTCAGGAGGTAAAATCCTGTAATATGTTACCTCCTATAAAATAACTTACTGGTGCAGTTCAAAGAGGCAAGTGAATGCCATTCAGAAGTTTAGAGGGCTATGTGAAGGGGGGGGCAACTTACCAAACATTAGTGTACAATATAGCATGTAGAAAGAAAGGCACAAGCAGGGTAATGGAGTTAGTAGAATAAAAGTATCAACATTTATTGAAGCATAGCACACTTATATATAAAAAACACTTGGTCCATCCTGGATATACCATTAAACAGCTTCGTAACATCAGTCCAGGGTCAATCAGGCAGCAACAGAATATATGGGTAAGCCAGCGATGTGTACGGACACAAGTAGCAGTGGCTAGCTGTCAGATCAGCAGAGTGATGTCATTTCATGGGCCCCCTCTTTTTGGTTTAGGCTAGACCAAGTGTTTTTTACATGTAAGTTTGCTATGTTTCAGTAAATGGTGATACTTTTTTCCACTAACTCTAGCACCCTGCTTGTGCCTTTCTTGCTATATGTGAGTGGACCCTTCCCAGAACTTTTCGGGAGATGTAGAAGTTGATTGGATTTTTTCTGTGCCCTACGCCACCACCATTGGAGCTGTTTACTTATGGACTGAATGTTTACTGTCACACTCTAGCCCTTTGGGTCCGGTATGGATTTTAAGGGGAATCCCACACCAAAGTAAAAATAAAAAACAGTGAGGCGTCCCCCCCCATAATCCATACCAGACCCTTATCCAAGCATGCAGCCTGGCAGGCCAAGAAAGGGGGGGGGGTGCAAGCGCAAGTAAACATCTGAAAAAACCCAATACACGTGCTAACACCCCAATATGCAACTAGAAAAGAAATTGCCCCAACTTGGACTTTATAGGCAGGTTAGGGGAGAGTTTCACCCTCCCCTAACCTGCCTATAAAGTCCACGTTGGGGCAATTTCCTTCCACACTCAAGTTTAACTGGATAGGCTGGTGTCTTTATTCAACCTTACCAATTATATAACTATGCAACAGATGTTATGAGGTTCTTCTCCTGGAAGTCTTCAGTTTGCAGCATACTGTACATGTCTACTATTACTGTGATCAAACAACTCTATATAGTTATATATACTTGATCAGTTTATAGGCAATATTTCCAGTATACCTGGTCTTTGGCTATGGATTTTTAGGACAGCATAGGCTGTCACCAGTCAGTATCCCTGATCACCGCCACATCATTCCACAGTTGTCAGTGGGGAATAATGATAAATGCAAAAACTTTTGGATGTGTTTCTTAGCCAACTCAATGTACAGGGATATGGAAAATGGTAGTGACTTAACCATTTTAGCTCCGGAAAGAAATAACCCCCTTCCTGACCAAGCCCTTTTTTGCGATACGGCACTGCGTTGTTTTAACTGACAATCGCGCAAAGTCGTGCAACGTTGTACCCAACCAACAAAATTGGTGTCTTTTTTTTCCCACAAATAGAGTTTTCTTTTGGTGGTATTTGATCACCTCTGCGGTATTTATTTTTTACGCTATAAATAAAAAAAGAGCGACAATTTTGAAAAAAAGGCAATATTTTTAACTTTTTGCTATAATAAATACCACCGAAAAATTTCTAAAAAAACTAATTTATTCCACAGTTTAGGCCAATATGTATTCTAATACATATTTTTGGTAAAAAATGCGTTGTCATGGCAATAAACCTTATCTGGAATTGAATGTCTTTAGTGTGTTGCTTGTTATTTGGAGGGTGGAATTCAGTGGAGAAAGACTGGAATCCAGGACCGTGGCACCCAACTGATTGCTGGGCTATGGAAGAGGACAGGGGCTGGCCTGTGAGTGGTAAAAAGGGTTGGGTTCATCTACTCCTAGACTCCTCTCTGTGTCTCCTCTGTGGCCAACATCACTGCCTAGTTGCAATAATTAAATCCTTGGTAGCCAGTTGATTCCCCTTATGCCCTGTACACACGACCAGTTTTGTCGTCAGAATAAACTAAAAAAGTTTTTTCCGATGGAATTTCGCTCAAGCTGTCTTGCATACACACGGTCATATCAAAGTCCGTCCGTCAAGAATGCGGTGACGTACAACACATATGACGGGACTAGAAAAAGGAAGTTCAATAGCCAGTAGCCAATAGCTTCCGTCTCGTACTTGCTTCAGAGCATGCGTCATTTTTGGTACGTCGGAACAGCATACAGACGAGTGGTTTTCCCGATAGGGATTGGTTCCATTTGAAAAATATAGAACATGTTCCCTTTCTAGGTCCGTCAGAATTTTCAACGTAAAAAGTCAGATGGGGCATACACACGGTCGGAATATACGATGAAAAGCTCCCGTCTGACTTTTTCTGTCGGAAATTCTGCTCGTGTGTACGCGGCATCAGTGGGAATGGACTCTAGCCATTGACCTCTAACACAGGAAATTTTTTTCTACAGCTGCCCACTGATGTAAGGGAATTTTTTACTCCCACTCTTCATGGACACAGGAGAATTTTTTATTACCACTGACCACCAACATGGGGGTATTTTAAACTTTGACTAACCACCGGTGTAGAGGCATTTTTTACTCCCACTTACCACAGTCTGGCCTGTGAGGGAGAGTGAACTGGCCCTTTGCTTACAAACTTTGGGAACCCCTTCCTTATTAATAGCCACCATCTTCTCCACACTATGCATGCACATAATATGCAGGACATATATACAAAGAAGAGTGAGTGACAATCAGTTTTAGTTACGTAGTTAGGTTGATAAAAGACACAAGTCCATCTAGTTACACTTTCAGTAAATAAACACTCCACTTACTTTGTGTTCCTTCAATAATTCTATCACCTTCTGGATACACTCTACATTCACCAGATTTCTTTGGTTTTTAAATGAATAGAAGATATAATGCGCTTTTTGATTATTCCTGCTTTACTGTATTTTCTATCCCTTCACCAATGGACTGCCACTTCTGTTTTTCCTCTGTTCACTGTTCAGTCTCTATTTACCTTTGTTTACTATTCCAAATTTTGCTACAATTTTAATTTAATGAACTCTAGCAAAATTCTGTTAAATTTTTCTGTGATTTAAATTAGAGTATTCTGTAGACTATGAAGTGTGTCATATCAGAGGGGCTGCAGTATTACAGCCAAAAAGTCCCCAATTCGATTCTTGCTCATAACTCAAATGAAACTACAGTAAAACTAGCCCTGATTCTCTGGCTTTAAAAAGTTGGAACAATTTAGCTTCCTTTACATTCATGTTTATCTGAATACACCTGATTCCAGTGGCAAGAATCAGTCGAGTACATGTGAATAATGATTACCTTTTAGCCTGCGCAAAGTATTTACAGCACCCATTGCAGATTTCATGTAGCCACAAGCCAAGCAGGAACCTACAGTTAGGGACAGATTTCCAAGCCTGGATGTATCTGATGCTTGGATATTCACCCCTAAGTGCAGGTAACTGCACGGTGTGTGGAAATATGCGAACAGCAACTGCAGCTTGTTATTGCTTTGTACAGCGATGGCCACTGTTATTCAAAAACACCTGCCATTTCAGCAGCAGGAATCTTCTAAACTCTTGTGAATGCAATCTTTAGATTCTTCCAGTATATGCAGGTAACTGCCCCTGTTAAGGAAGCCTTATGCAGAGAGGCCGCTTGACTTTCCTAATTTGCATGCTTCTTCTGGGTCAAGCACTCAGGAAGTATTGAAGCCACATAGGTAAGCAATACAGCTGTGTAACCTGTGATTTTAGAGTCAGCAATATCTTCCTGCATACTGAGAGTGTCATGTATACAAACTTCATACAGTATCTAGATATTACTTCAGCTGTAATCTCATAATAAATGTAAGAAATATTTTCATTTTCCTGGACCTCCCCATGTCAGCCTACTATGAGTCAGGTCCACCCCCTCTGACCCCTCCAGGATCACCTTTTTTCTAGCCCATAAAGGGCGGCTGTCGGGCCAGCCCATTTTTCTTTTTTTGTCCTCGCTCCGGACGCCTATATAAAAATATATACACAAAGTGAAGAATATGGGATGAATTGATGTCGGTCTTGTTCGGATTCAGCCTCTCCCGGTACAGAAGACCCCCCCCCCCCCAGATGGGCTGTAAATCTCCCAAGGAGGTGGGTTCCCTTGGTGCAGGGACATATGCTATACAGTTTAATTAATTGTGTTGTTTGGCAGCTAAGAAGCAGGCAGGACTTGTGGCACAGTATAAATGGCTGTTTATGGGAATGGCAAGTATGTACAGGCACTTTAGTTTTGTTACCTTTTACCTCCCCTGGTGTGTGGTGGTCTGCTGGGTTCAGTAGTGCACCCCTTGTGTGTCTCAGTGGTGTCAAGCCAGGCGGATGACGTCACATCGGCTGCCCTCCTCATCCAGTTAATAACCACAATGTGTAGCGCTAACAAAAAATAGAGCCGATAGACTCATAAAGTGAAAAAAAGGTCCGGTGCAATATAATATAGTGAAACAATAATAAAGTCCTTGGTTAAAGAAAATTAATCATATGGCATGGATCATCCTTGCACATGAGATGTATGTGGAGAAACTCTGCAAACACAGATGCTGATGTGTATAAACGAGTATATAAACCCTCCAATGATTAAGGAATGCATACGCTTACCAGCGATGTTGGACCCACCTACCATACGGCAGTGGGTCAGTAAGGCTTATGGAAACTACTGTAGGTGGCTCCCAAGGGATGAAAGCTGGATTCTGGCAGCACTCCTCCAAGTCTGGGATGGACTCTCGGCTGGATATTCCGGAATCTTCCAAAACGACACACACGTGTGGGGCACGACACCAGGAACAAATCAGGAAGCAGGATACGGAAAAAGGAAAAAGGGAACTCCAATAGTGTGATTCCACCACTAATTTATTGGGTATGGGGTATAAATAATGGTACAAACAGGGGAATTCACCCAAGCAGTATAGAGCATATACTGATAAAATCTAAAATAAAACAGAATAAAAGCAGTATAAGGGTCTCAAAATCAGCAAAGTCCGACGCGTTTCGACCAATAGGTCTTCTACTGGGGCATCGGATGCCCGGTAGAAGACCTATTGGTCGAAACGCGCCGGACTTTGCTGATTTTGAGACCCTTGTGCTGCTTTTATTCTGTTTTATTTTTGATTTTATCAGTATATGCTCTATACTGCTTGGGTGAATTCCCCTGTTTGTACCATTATTTATACCCCATACCCAATAAATTAGTGGTGGAATCACACTATTGGAGTTCCCTTTTTCCTTTTTCAGTATCCTGCTTCCTGATTTGTTTCTGGTGTCGTGCCCCACACGTGTGTGTCGTTTTGGAAGATTCCGGAATATCCAGCCGAGAGTCCATCCCAGACTTGGAGGAGTGCTGCCAGAATCCAGCTTTCATCCCTTGGGCACCACCTACAGGAGTTTCCATAAGCCTTACTGACCCACTGCCGTATGGTAGGTGGGTCCAACATCGCTGGTAAGCGTATGCATTACTTAATCATTGGAGGGTTTATATACTCGTTTATACACATCAGCATCTGTGTTTGCAGAGTTTCTCCACATACATCTCATGTGCAAGGATGATCCATGCCATATGATTAATTTTCTTTAACCAAGGACTTTATTATTGTTTCACTATATTATATTGCACCAGACCTTTTTTTCACTTTATGAGTCTATCGGCTCTATTTTTTGTTAGCGCTACACATTGTGGTTATTTGCTTGTTTGACTTTGTTTGTTAGAGTGTTGGCTGCTTTCACATATATTTTCAGGATATTCACTGTACACAGTACACTATAGTAGTATTTTTTGGATTGATTTCATTATTTTCACTTTTTGAGTTAGCGCAGTGTTTCCCTCACTCCACTCCTCATCCAGTTGCCTAGCAACCGGCGGGACACTCCTTGCTGATTCGCGGCGCTGCCTGGTCTTAAGGGGCGGTTCTCTCACGCTCTGGGCTTACCTGTGTTCCCCCTTCAGCGGATTCCGGCTTCCTGGCTCCAGCTCGTCAAGCTGCTGCTCTGCCAAAGGTAGGCTGTTCCCTCTACTGCTGTCTCATGCAAACTACTGTTACCTTATAACGCTGTGCTAGTTCCCTTCTAGTCACCCTTACCTTCCAGGTCTATCTGCCTGCCTGTTTCTCTGCCTGTTTTTTGCACTGAAGATCCATGGAACGGTTTTTACCTATACTTTTTTTTTTTTTATATATTCATTTTTATGTATTTTTTTATTTAATTTTTTCGTACGTGTGTGTTTTTGTATGCATATGTACAGAGATTTAATTTCTGTCTTTTGCAGAGAAAAAAGCCTAGTGCGGGATAAACGCCTGCAAATAGGTTCTAAATCTGCTGCGCTGTCTCAGAAAAGCAAGAAAAAATTTAGGCATGTCAAGTCGCATGCAGCTACGTGCTCCTCCACAGTCTCAGTATTCCAGACTAGACATGTCCGATTAGTTTCGTACGAATCCGTAATTCGTACGAATTTTTCGAAATTCATACGAATTTACGAATCCGTAGTACAAATTTTTTCTAATACGAATTCCGTACGAAATACGAAATACCGTTTACGAATTTTGTCGCCGAAATTATTCGAATCCGACTACCAAATATCGAATTTCAACTAATATGAAAGAAATTATTATTGCGGATATAACAAATGATTCAAATGAATTCGAATGAATTTGAATGGATTCGAATGATTCGAATGACAAAGTGTCATTTTTGCAGGAAAAAATTCCGTTTACGAATTTCAGCTCCAAATTATTCGAGTCCAACTACCAATATTGAATTTCAACTAATTCGAAAGAAATAATTATAGCGGATATAACAAATGAATTCAAATGAATTCTAATGAATTTGAATGATTCAAATGACAAAGTGTCATTTTTGCAGGAAAAAAAGCTATTTAAAATCACTCGCGGCTATTGCTGGCAAATGAATTGTCGGCTCCGTAACACAGAGAACAGTCATTCATTGATATAAAAAAAAGCGTAGGGGTCCCCCCAAATTCAATAACCAGGCCCTTCAGGTCTAGTATGGATATTAAGGGGAACCCCAGCCAAAAAAAAAAAATGGCGTGGGGTCCCCCCTAAATATCCATACCAGACCCTTCAGGTCTGGGATGGATTTTAAGGGGAACCCCGGCCCAAAAAAAATGGCGTGGGGTCCCCCTCAAAATCCATACCAGACCCTTTATCCGAGCACGCAACCTGGCAGGCCGCAGGAAAAGAGGGGGGACGAGAGCGCCCCCCCCTCCTGCCTGAACCGTACCAGGCCACATGCCCTCAACATTGGGAGGGTGCTTTGGGGTCCCCCCAAAGCACCTTGTCCCCATGTTGATGAGGACAAGGGCCTCGTCCCCACAACTCTGGCCGGTGGTTGTGGGGGTCTGCGGGCGGGGGGCTTATCGGAATCTGGAAGCCCCCTTTAAAAAGGGGACCCCCAGATCCCGCCCCCCCCTGTGTGAAATGGTAAGGGGGTACAAAAGTACCCCTACCATTTCACCAAAAAAGGTGACAAAAATGGTAAAAATGACAGGAGACGATCTTTGACAATTCCTTTATTAAAATCTTCTTTCTTCTTTCTTCTGGTCTTCCTTCTTCCTCTCTTTATCCTTCGGTTTCCTCATCTTCTCCTTCCGGCATCTTCTTCCATCTTTTTCTTCCTCCGATCCTCTTCTTCTTGCTCCGGTCTTCTCGTCCGGCATCTTCTTCCATGGCGTTGGCGTCTGTTCTCGGGCCGCTCCTCGCAATGGGAGGCTCCCGCTGTGTGAGGCTTCGCTCCGGCTGACAGGTCTTTTATATAACGGAGGGCACCTGGTAACCCCGCCCCCCTCTGACGCACGGGGACATCATGGGGAATTCCCTATGGCTTTCCCCATGACATCAGAGGGAGGCGGGGTCACCAGGTGCCCTCCGTTATAAAAGACCTGCCAGCCGGAACGAAACACAGCGGGAGCCTCCCATTGCGAGGAGCGGCCCGAGAACAGACGCCGACGCCATGGAAGAAGATCCCGGACGAGAAGACCGGAGGAAGAAGAAGCGGATTGGAGGAAGAAGAAGATGGAAGAAGATGCCGGAAGGAGAAGATGAAGAAACCAAAGGATGAAGAGAGGAAGAAGGAAGACCAGAAGAAAGAAGAAAGAAGATTTTAATAAAGGAATTGTCAAAGACCGTCTCCTGTCATTTTTACAATTTTTGACACTTTTTTGGTGAAATGGTAGGGGTACTATTGTACCCCCTTACCATTTCACACAGGGGGGGGGCAGGATCTGGGGGTCCCCTTGTTAAAGGGGGCTTCCAGATTCCGATAAGCCCCCCGCCCGCAGACCCCCACAACCAATGGCCAGGGTTGTGGGGGTGAGGCCCTTGTCCTCATCAACATGGGACAAGGTGCTTTGGGGGTCTCAGACCCCCAAAGCATCCTCCCAATGTTGATTGCATGTTTCCTGGTACGGTTCAGGTGGGAGGGGGGGCCGCTCTTGTCCCCCCTCTTTTCCTGCGGCCTGCCAGGTTGCGTGCTCGGATAAAGGGTCTGGTATGGATTTTGAGGGGGACCCTACGCCATTTTTTTTTGGCCGGGGTTCCCCTTAAAATCCATCCCAGACCTGAAGGGTCTGGTATTGATATTTAGGGGGGACCCCACGCCATTTATTTTTTTTTTTTTGGCTGGGGTTCCCCTTAATATCCATACCAGACCTGAAGGGTCTGGTTATTGAATTTGGGGGGACCCCTACGCTTTTTATTTTTATTTTTTTATTAATGAATGACTGTTCTCTGTGTTACGGAGCCGACAATTCATTAGCCGCCAGTGATTTTAAATAGCTTTTTTTCCTGCAAAAATGACACTTTGTGCAGGAATAGTTCTCTATATTAGATATACTGAATCTCAAATTCATTCGAATCATTCGAAGCATTCGTTATATCCGCTATTATAATTTCTTTCATATTAGTTGAAATTCGATATTTGTAGTTGGATTTATCAACGATTCGATGAAATTCGATATTTGTAGTTGGATTCGAATTGTTCTTTGTGTTATGAGAACCGACAATTCATTAACCGCGTTAACGATTCGTAATGATTCGTAACTTTACTAACGATTCGGAAAAAAAATTACGATTCGTACGAAATTCGAAGCGGAATTTCGTACACGAATTACGATTTTTTTTATATACGGATCGGAACGAAACGAAACAAAACTAATTTTTTGACAGTTCCCATGTCTATTTCAGACCCCCTTCTCCCGAGCCTCACTCTAGTCGCTCAAAACACCTGAGCCAAGAGGGGTCAGGTCATCGAAAAGCCTCTAAAAAGGCCAGATCCGGTCACAGTCGCAGGAGGCGGTCTTCCTCTTCAACTAGGTCCTCCTCTCCAAGCCAATTGGAAGACGCAGGCTGTTGGGCCTGTTTGGCTGAAGCCCTGCTGGGAAAGTTGATTTGCGCATCTTGTCTCAAGGAAGCTGCGCAAGACAACGCATCTGAGGCTCGTCAGAGGTGTTTCTAACAAAAACGCCCGACCAGCATCTTCTTCTGCGGATTCGGATTTGGAGGCAGATGGGGAGAGTGACTCAGATTCCTCTGGGGCCAAGGTGGCACCTGAATCACGTACCTTCGATTTTGCGTTAGTCCCCTCCCTTGGTGGAGGCAGTGAAAGACGCATTGCAGTGGCATGAGGAGACCCCTCCTCAGAAAAAACTATGGAAATACTACCCAAAGCTGAAGAAATCCTTGCCTTCCTTTCCCCTCATTTTGGAGATCCAAGAGCTACTGGAGGATGAGTGGTAGACATGTGCACAACAAAAAAATTCTTTTTTTTCGTTTCGTTTATTTCGTTTCCGTTGATTCGTAACGATTCGTACATTCGTAAGTCGTCGGTGTTCGTATTCGTAACGATTCGTACATTCGTAAGTCGTCGGTGTTCGTATTCGTAACGATTCGTACATTCGTAAGAGTTATTTTTTCGTTGATTCGTTTTTTCGTTTAATTTTTGGACACATTCGTATTTATTCATACATTCGTAACATTCGTAACATTCGTAGATTCGTAATCGGAGCATAATTCATAATTTTATGAAATGTGTGTGCTATTATTACATTTTAATAATTTACGAATCGAAAGAAAAAGTTACGAATCGAAAAAAAAAAGTTACGAATCGAAAAAAAAGTTACGAATGTACAAATTTTTTTGTTCAATAGAGACACGGAAAACTACAAATCGAAAAAAAAAAAAGTTACGAATCAAAAAAAAAAAGTTACAAATCGAAAAAAAAGTTACGAATCAAAAAAAATGTTACGAATGTACGAATTTTTTTGTTCAATCCATTCGAAGTACGTTTAGCAGCACCATTGTAAGGGACACGGAAAATTACCAATTCAACAAAAAAAAGTTACGCATGTATGAATTTTTTCGTTCGTTTTCATTTTTCGGATTCTCTTCATTAGTACATTCGTTGTTTCTAATTATTTTTTTTCGGATTTTCGTTGTTTTTCGGATTCGTTTGATTCGAATGATTCGTTAATCGAATTTGTACGATTCGAACGATTCGTTATTCGGATTCGTACGATTCGAACGATTTGTTCATTCGTACGAAAACGAACGAATGAAAATAACTAAAAAAAAATTAAAACTAAAAAAAATTAAACGAATTGAACATGTCTAATGAGTGGGCTAGGCCGGAGAAGAAGCTCAACATTCACAATAGATTTTCAAAGTTGTATCAATTCAGTTTAAAGGATGCAGAGTTATGGGACACTATCCCTAGGGTGGATGCTTCACTGCAGCGATTGGCCCGCCATATCACTCTACCATTAGAGGATTCGGTCTCTTTTAGGGATCCCACACAGCTGTCGAATTCATGGCAGAAGCAGCTGTTGACCAGGTCAGAATGACGGCAAAAATCATGGCTTACTCCGTGACAGCCCGAAGGGCATAGTGGTTAAGACTGGGCAGCGGACAATTCTTTGAAGCAGAGCCTATGTTCGGTGCCATTCGATGGTAAGCTACTTTTCGGTAAACCCTTGGAGTCAGCGATCCAAAGTGTCTCGGAGGGGGAAATCGGACCTAATTCTGGAGGAAAGGAGAAGACAGCGGCAGCCCTTTTGCCTGGCAAGAAGGTCCAGGGAAAATTTCAAGGAAACAAGTTCCTACAGGCCTGGCAGGCCATTCTCCAGACAATGGAGACCAGCTGGTTCATCTTTTCCGAAGGCTTTCAAGTCCAAACCTAGCCAAGCCCCTAAGGCGTCCGATAAGGCCTTCTGAAGGTTTCTCTGCCCAAGACCCCTATGTGAGAGTGAGACTCGCTCAGTTCAAGAGGATTTGGGCGGACGAAGTTCAGGACGCATGGGTTTTGACCATAATTCAAGATGGCTATCGTCTCAAGTTTGGATCAAGACCTCTGCAGTCCCTGTTTATGGAAACTTGAGTTCTGGCATCTTCAAAGAAGAGGCAGTGTTTGCAAACTTATATAGAATGATTAATGATGGCAAGAGCCATCCTCCCAGTGCCAAAACAAGAATGGGGTGTCAGGAATGGATCCGTCCGCTGGTAAGACCCATCATTTGGCGTCCAGTACTGTGGTCCACCAGCAGGTGTCTCCTGGCAGTTTATAACTGTCAGGAGAGGCCTTCCCTGCTGGGATATCATCTTTGGGCCGCAGTACTGGTGTCCACCAGCGGATGGATCCTGGCAGTGTGGAGCAGACAGCACTTTCTGCGCTCAGCTGTCACATGAGGCCAATCACTGGCAGATTATAAATACCCGGCCAGCCCTCACACACTTGCCTTGGTATCTCTCTTCCATGTGCCCTGAACCTGTGACCTGTGACCTGAGACTTGAGACCTGAGACCTGTAACCTGTACCCTTCCCATCCTGATCCTGTGTTCCTGAGTTCCTGCTCCTTGTTGCCTTTCCCATCCTTAGTTCCCTCTCCCATCCTGCCCTTGTTCATCTGCTGATCTCCCGTGCATGACCCTGGCTTGGCTAATCGTTTATGATTCTGGACTGCCCTTGTTATCTCTTGATCTTTCCGTGTATGACCCTGGCCTGGCTGACGTGTTGTTTTCCGTACTTCCCTGTGCCTGTATATATTTATCTGTTGTCTGTGGGTTTCTGTTTGTGGCTGAGCACTGTTGTATTTTGGGGTGTTTGCTTATTTATATATTTATATCACTTATCTCAATAAACGTTAATCTTATTTACTTTTACTGGCGTTTTGGGTTTCTCCTTTGCAGTCCACACAATCTGGTCACACCTGTTTTGTGACAGTATACCAAGGCCATCTCTGACCAGAAGTGGCTGCACAGGGGAACCATCTCGGTTCTGTTTCCCATTTTTTGGAATGGATTCAGATGTAATTGCCTATTATGCTCTGCTGGCAACAAAGAGTTCTGACTACCTCTGGCAGACATTGAAAGGGTGGTCCAGTGATCAGCTGCTGGAGATTATCTGTTTAGCTCACACTGCGGTCGATCAGGGCAGTATATCGTTTGAGGATGTTCAGCCTTTGATTAGAATATGTACAGAACTGGCTCTGCCCTGTATCCCAAAGGGTCGTGATGACTTTTCTCCCCCCTTCAGCATTAACCAGGTTGCGTCCTTGGTATGGCTATTGGAGGATGACGCTGCATCCTTTGTGGAGCACTATTCGGTTTGTCCCAAACAATTGTTGGAGGATTGTATAGCTGAAGTGCAGTCCCTGGTCAGACAGAGGGTATGTGAGCCCACTTTTGTGTTGCCTATACTTCAGGCATGGTCAGATCTGTTATGCCCAGCCTCTGTCAGCTCTCCTCAACCCAGACCCGTTACTAAACACCTGCCGGCTCAGGCGTCCTTCCTCCCATCACCCCAGGCAACCTCAGCTACCGTCCAATATACCCTGCTCCCCACAAAGTATCAATACCCTGTTTCTACTCCCTGCACCTATCCTGCCTTTAACCCACCTGTCTCTTCTCCTCTACCTGTAACAAGCCCACAAAACCCTCCTCCAGCCACAGTTACCTGGTCTTCATTTTGCCCAGATACGTTCTTTTCCTACAGCCCTGCACCTACGTACAAAGCTGCAGTGGCTAAACCAAAAAAGAAGCGAAAGTTCTTTCCGACCCACACAATCCTGCCAGTAACCCAACCTGCCTCCACACCAACCAACCTGTTACAGTCTGACGCTCCAGTGCCTGTTACCCAACCTGCCTCCACACCAACCAACCTGTTACAGTCTGACGCTCCAGTGCCTGTTACCCAGTCTGACGCTCCAGTGCCTGTTACCCAGTCTGACGCTCCAGTGCCCGTTACCCAGTCTGACGCTCCAGTGCCTGCCACCCAGTCTGACGCTCCAGTGCCTGCCACCCAGTCTGACGCTCCAGTGTCTGCCACCCAGTCTGACGCTCCAGTACCTGCCACCCAGTCTGACGCTCCAGTCTTCCAGCCTGATGGCCCAGCCTCCCAGCCTGATGTCCCAGCCTTCCAGTCTGATGTCCTGGTGCCAGCCTTCCAGCTTGACGTCCCAGCCTTCCAGTCTGATGTCCCGTTGCCGGCCTTCCAGCCTGATGTTCCAGCCTTCCAGTCTGATGTCCTGGTGCCAGCCTTCCAGCTTGACGTCCCAGCCTTCCAGTCTGATGTCCCGTTGCCGGCCTTCCAGCCTGATGCTCCAGCCTTCCAGCCTGATGCCCCAGCTTTCCAGCCTGATGTCCTGGTTCCAGCCCCCCAGCTTGATGTTCCAGCCTTCCAGCTTGATGTCCCAGCCTTCCAGTCGGATGTCCTGTTACCTGCCTTCCGGCCTGATGCCCCAGCTTTCCAGCCTGATGCCCTGGTTCCAGCCCCCCAGCTTGATGTTCCAGCCTTCCAGCTTGACGTCCCAGCCTTCCAGTCTGATGTCCCGTTGCCGGCCTTCCAGCCTGACGCCCCAGCCTTCCAGCCTGATGTCCTGGTGCCAGCCCCCCAGCTTGATGTTCCAGCCTTCCAGCTTGATGTCCCAGTCTTCCAGTCTAACCCGCTGCCGGCTTTCCAGCCTGACGTTCCAGCCTTCCACTTTGATGTCCCACTGCCTGCCTTCCAGCCTGATGTCCCGGTCTTCCAGCCTGATGTCCCGGTCTCCCAGCCTGATGTCCCGGTCTCCCAGCCTGATGTCCCGGTCTCCCAGCCTGATGTCCCGGTCTCCCAGCCTGATGTCCCGGTCTCCCAGCCTGATGTCCCGGTCTCCCAGCCTGATGTCCCGGTCTCTCAGCCTGATGTCCCGGTGCCGGCCTTCCAGCCTGATGTCCCGGTGCCGGCCCTCCAGTCTGATGTCCCGGTGCCGGCCTTCCAGTCTGATGTCTTGGTGCCGGCCTTCCAGTCTGATGACCCGCTGCCTGCCTTTTCTTCTGATGCCCCGGCCTTCCAGTCTGATGCCCCGCTGCCTGCCTTCCAGTCTGATGCCCCGCTGCCTGCCTTCCAGTCTGATGACCCGCTGCCTGCCTTCCAGTTTGATGTCCCGACCTTCCAGTTTGATGTTCCGGCCTTCCAGTCTGATGACCCGCTGCCAGCTCCCCAGTCTGATGAGTTCCTGTCTGCTGCCCAGTCTGATGAGTTCCTGTCTGCTGCCCAGTCTGATGAGTTCCTGTCTGCTGCCCAGTCTGATGAGTTCCTGTCTGCTGCCCAGTCTGATGAGTTCCTGTCTGCTGCCCAGTCCGATGAGTTCCTGTCTGCTGCCCAGCCCGATGAGTTCCTGTCTGCTGCCCAGTCCGATGAGCTCCTGTCTGCTGCCCAGCCCGATGAGCTCCTGTCTGCTGCCCAGCCCGATGAGCTCCTGTCTGCTGCCCAGCCCGAAGTGTTCCTGTCTGCTGCCCAGCCCGAAGTGTTCCTGTCTGCTGCCCAGCCCGAAGTGTTCCTGTCTGCTGCCCAGCCCGAAGTGTTCCTGTCTGCTGCCCAGCCCGAAGTGTTCCTGTCTGCTGCCCAGCCCGAAGTGTTCCTGTCTGCTTCCCAGCTCGAAGTGCCTGCTGCCCAGCCCGAAGTGCCTGCTGCCCAGCTTGAAGTGCCTGCTGCCCAGCTTGAAGTGCCTGCTGCCCAGCTTGAAGTGCCCGCTGCCCACCTCGATGCCATGGACTTGTCCCAGCAGCAGCTAGTTGGAGCGTCCGGAGGTCGCTCCTTTGAGGGGGGGTACTGTCAGGAATGGATCCGTCCGCTGGTAAGACCCATCATTTGGCGTCCAGTACTGTGGTCCACCAGCAGGTGTCTCCTGGCAGTTTATAACTGTCAGGAGAGGCCTTCCCTGCTGGGATATCATCTTTGGGCCGCAGTACTGGCGTCCACCAGTGGATGGATCCTGGCAGTGTGGAGCAGACAGCTCTTTCTGCGCTCAGCTGTCACATGAGGCCAATCACTGGCAGATTATAAATACCCGGCCAGCCCTCACACACTTGCCTTGGTATCTCTCTTCCATGTGCCCTGAACCTGTGACCTGAGACCTGAGACCTGTAACCTGTACCCTTCCCATCCTGATCCTGTGTTCCTGAGTTCCTGCTCCTTGTTGCCTTTCCCATCCTTAGTTCCCTCTCCCATCCTGCCCTTGTTCATCTGCTGATCTCCCGTGCATGACCCTGGCTTGGCTAATCGTTTATGATTCTGGACTGCCCTTGTTATCTCTTGATCTTTCCGTGTATGACCCTGGCCTGGCTGACGTGTTGTTTTCGGTACTTCCCTGTGCCTGTATATATTTATCTGTTGTCTGTGGGTTTCTGTTTGTGGCTGAGCACTGTTGTATTTTGGGGTGTTTGCTTATTTATATATTTATATCACTTATCTCAATAAACGTTAATCTTATTTACTTTTACTGGCGTTTTGGGTTTCTCCTTTGCAGTCCACACAATCTGGTCACACCTGTTTCGTGACATGGGGTCTATTCCCCATTGTTTCTAGTAACAAAATCTTCGGGAGGGTCCAGGTCAGTGTTAGATCTAAAGGCCCTAAATTCCTATATGAGGGTCCCACCGTTCAAGATGGAGTCATTGGAGACAATTATATCTGTGGTGAAAGAAGGAGACTGGATGGCCTCCATCAGTCTAGCGGACGCCTATTTACATGTTACCATCCATTCCACCTTCCAGTTTCAGTGCCTCCTGTTTGGCCTTTGCACAGCACCCAACCTTTTCGAAAGTGCTCTCAGCCATCATCACAACCCTCATGGTCACAGACATTCAAATTTTCCATTATTTGCATGAACTGTTACTGCAGCCTCTTCAGAACATCTTCTTCTACAACATGTGGCTCTCACCTGCGAAACGTTTGCTTGCTTGCTGGCTAATCAACTATTGAAAAAGCCAAATGCAGCCAACCCAGGTTTTAGAATATCTAGGAGTGAAGTTCAGCACAATTCAGGGTCGAGTCTTTCTCCCCCAGAGGAAAATTCGGGACATTCAGATCCAGACCAGGAGAGTAATGGCCAGTTCTTTCCTTGTAGCAAGGGAATGCATGCGCTATTTCGGGGTGTTATCAGCCACAATCCCTGTAGTCCCATGGGCCAGGTGGCGAAGAAGGAGATTTCAGTGCAATTTCCTTCTCCAATGGGATCGTCACTCCCTGATTCAGAAGATACACATTCCGATGTCTATAAGTCCCTCCCTGATTTGGTGAACAGTTTCACGCAACCTTGTCCGGGGTGAACCCCTTCAGCCTCCGGATCTGGTAGTGCTGACTACGGATGCCAGTCTTCTAGGTTGGGGAGCTCACTGCCTGGGCCAGCAGGCTCAGGGCAGATGCCCCCTCCAAGTGTGGCAAACTTCAAACTTCCTAGAGTTGGAGGCCGTCTGGTGCGCTCTTATAGCATTCCGACCGCTCTTGAAAGATCAATCTGTCGAAATACTGTCGGACAACAAGACCACTGTCGCTTACGTGTCCCGTCAGGGGGGCACCAGTAGTCGTGCCCTGCTTCAAGTTGCATGCCAGATATTCCTGTGGGCAGAGAGAAATCTCGTATCCCTGATGGCAGCCTACCTCCCAGGACCCAAGAATGTCTTGGCAGACCATTTGAGTTCGAGCTTTTTGGATCCCGGCGAATGGACCTTGAATCCGAAATACCTACAAAGGATCTTCAAAGCCTGGGGGTTGCCTGCAATAGACCTCATGGTATCAGGGAGGAACTCCCAGCTTCCTCGCTACTTTTCCCGAACATACCATCCACAAGCTTACGACCAAGATGCTCTGTCCAAGCCCTGGAACTTTCCCCTTGTGTATGTGTTCCCTCTGCTTCCTTTAACCCTCAAGACCATATTGAAGTTTTACAGAGAGAGGGTCACATCCATAGCAGTTCTACCGTTTTGGCCCAGAAGGCCATGGTTCCCGCTGGTGGGGAGGGTGAAGATGTTTCAACCAATCCCACTGCTACCTTGTCGGTATCTCCTGCTCCAGAACGGAATATGTCATCCAAACCCCAGGAGGCTGAAGCTAATGGCGTGGAAATTGATAGGAACTCTCTGAAGGATTTGGGCCTCTTAGAATGAGTGTTGAGTACCTTATTACAGGCTCGTAAAAAATCGACAAATTTGACCTATCACCGCGTATAGAAAGCTTTCCGACGCATCGCTGCAGAGAGGGACTGGGAGCCTGAATCCCCTTCAGTCTTGAATATTTTGGAGTTTCTCCAGCAGGGACTGGATGATGGCTTGGCCTATAATTCCCTGAAGATCCAGATTTCTACCCTCTCGCCTATGACAAATTCCAGATGGGCATTGGATCCTGTCGTGGTCTGTTTTCTGAAGGCAGCCATTAAAATCAGACCTCCCCTGAAATCCTACTTTCCCAAATGGAATCTGACTCTGGTCTTGAAAGCCTTGCAGGCTCCTCCTTTTGATCCGACATTGTCCTGTTCATTATTTCATCTAACCTTGAGGATAGTGTTCTTGACGGCCATTGCCTCCGCCAGGAGAGTCTCCCAATTATGCGCCTTTTCATCCAAAGAGCCTTTTTGTGTGATTTTTTCCCGATAAGATTGTTCTCAGACCAGTTCCTAGCTTCCTACCAAAGGTCTCTACTGCCTTTCACATGAATTACACTATCTTGCCAGCCTCCACCATGGACCAGTTGCAGGATGATTGGAAGAGGCTAGACTTGGTCTCCTCTGTTTCAGCTTACCTAGAGTGGACTGAGGCGTTTCGCAAGCAAGGCCAACTTTTCATCTTTTCTATGGGGTCTCATCCTGAATTGTGAAGACCATCCAGACTTACGAATCTCTGGGCCTTTTTTCTCTGAGTTGTTTGTTCTTTCTTTCCCGCCCTTATCGAAGGTTGCTTGGTACATCCCATAGTAGGCCGACATGGGGAGGTCCAGGAATAAGGAAAATTGTTGCCCATACTTACCGAAATTTTCCTTTCCTCGATCCTCCCCATGTCATCCGGGGATTCCCGCCCTATCTTCTGTCGCAAGGAAGGGTGTTTGAACAATGGGCTGGTCTGACAGCTGCCCGTTATGGGCTAGAAAAAAGGTAGTCCTGGAGGGGTCAGAGGGGGCAGACCTGACCCATAGTAGGCTGACATGGGGAGGATCCAGGAAAGGAAAATTACGGTAAGTATGGGCAACAATTTTTCTTAATATTATCCTGTATAGACAACCTGGCATTAATCATTAAAGTAAAATATTATTGAACAAAACATTGATCAACCTATCACATTTTTACTTGGATTTTTTGTGTTATGTCCAAGAATTATGGATGCCGGTGCCCCTAATTTTATGTTTTTTTTAAATATACAGTATTACAGTTGTTACATTCAAAAGTATTCAAGCTATTACAAAATGAAACTAATTTCCAATTATGCATCTCCTTAAACTCTGTTAGTAGCAGCCAAGTAATGGAAATAATTAAAACATACTGATAGTACTATCTATTAAAGCTCTGGAAAGTAATGCTTTTGGAATGTTTTGCGCACACCTAATTTACCACCAAATAGTTCTGCTTCCATCAAAATTAAAGCAAGATGAAAAAAGACATTTCATTGACATTTCATTTGTTACAATTAGGGTATTTTAGGGAAATGCAGCAGCTTCTTTGTATTCCAAGCATTCATCTGTATATCTTTGATGCACAAATAGAGGGTCCAGTTATAAAGCAGGGGCCTGACCTTGCAGCAACCTTAATGCTACTTAAATAAAGCACTTTTAAACACTTTTTTTCTCTCTATAGGATAAGGTTTCAAGATTTTAAAAATAAAATCCAGGGACATCTGTCTGACCATGCCCATTTTTAAACCACACCTTCAAATCATGCCGCCATTTGTAGTCACGCCCACAAAATCATGCCTGTAGAGGCAGGCATTAAAGGTATAAAGCCAAAATGCCCTGGACACCATGAGTATGGGAATGCTGAATTGTGAGTAGCCGCTGTAAATTTTCCATGTGGCCAAATTGTAGTGGGAGGGGCTAAAAAGCATATGGTGAAATAAAACCTGAGCCTATACTGTTATGTGCCATGAATTCATAATGTGCAGAGTGCAGGGGCCATGAATACATAATCCACAGAGTGCGGGAGTCACAAGTAAGTAATGCTCAGATTTCAGAGGTAAGGAATAAGTATCCCAAGGTTGCAGAGCTCAGGAGTAAGAAACATGCAGAGTGCAAGGGTCAAGTGTATGTAATTCACAGAGTGCAGAGGACAGGAGTAGGTCACCCATGGATCAGAAGATCAGGAGTAGAGATAAGCCAACAGATCAGCCCAAACCTAGGTTCAGGCCGAACTTTGGATGTTCGGTCCTTTGTTTGGTGGAAGCTATCCATTATATATAAAGGCAGTATTTCTATGGCTTCTATATTTGACAGCTTCCTGCTGTCACTGGCTCCTAAGGAATTTGGGGGTAGTTATGCTAATGGAATGAGCCTTACAGTAGCAGTAGCGGAGTCTATATAAACCATAATAGACGTCACTTGTTGTACTCTTGTTCCCCTAATGATGCTGTTTGACAGCAAATACTTATTGTTGCACTAAGCACAACATATTTTATCTTTAATGGTTAATAAATAAAGTTTTTGTTTATTTGTTTTATAGGTTGAACTAGATGGACTTGTGTCTTTTTTCAACCAGACTAACTATGCAACTAGGTAATGCACAGAGTGTAGAAGTCAGGAGTAAGTAAAGCACAGTGTGTAGTGGTCAGGAGTAAGTACTGCATGGAGAGCAGAGGTTATTCATACATAAAAAATGCATAGATTGCAGTGGTCAGACATAAGTGACACATGAAGACCAGACCTCATGAGCAAGTAATGCATGGAATGCTGAGGTCAGGACTCGGGAGTAAGAAATGCACAGATCCCAGAGGTTAGAGGTAAGTAATGGACAGAGTGCAGAGGTCAGGAGTAAGTAACACACCTAGAGCAGATGTCCAAGGTAAGTAATGTCCAGATTGCAGCAGTCAAACTTAAGTAACACACAGAGAGTAGAGGTCAGGGGTAAGTAATGCACAGAGAGCAGAAGTCAAATGTAAGTAATGCATGGAAAAAGTAATGTATAGAGAATAGAGTTCAAGAGTATGTAATGTATGGAAATCAGAGGTCAGGAGTACTTAACACACAGGGAGCAGAGGTCAGATGTGTGTAGCACACAGATACCACAGGTCAGGAGTAGGCAATGCACAGAGAGCAGAGGACAGGAGTAAGTATTTTACAAAAAGCAGATGCCAGACATAAGTAGCACAACAAGGTCAGAGCAGAGCATTAAGAGCAGAGGTCCAACGCAAATAATGCAAAGATTGCAGCTGTCAAATGTATGTAATGCACGGACAGCAGAGGTCAGGAGTAACACACAGAGAGCAGAGCTCAGGAGAATGTAATGTATAGAGGGCAGAGGACAGGTGTAATAAGTGCATGGAGACCAGAGATCAGGAGTAAACAATGCACAGAGAGTGCAGGACAGGAGTAAGTAATGTACAGAAAGCAAAGCTCAGACATAAGTAGCACTCCAAAAGCAGAGATCAGGAATAAGTAATGCCCAAAAAAGAGAAGTTAGGAGTAAGTAATGCATGGGGAGCAGAAATCAGAAGCAAGTAAAACAGAGAATGCAGGTTGGTGGAGGCAGTATATTAAAAAAAATATATATTATTTCCCCTGGTTTCACCCACATGGAAGTCTGGAATCCACTTATCAGCCTCCTCCTTCTCTTTCCCATGTAGGTAGACATATTGTGGGAATCCCTGGCATCATCTCATGGGCATCTAGCAGCATAGAGTAAACCTAGCAGTGAGCAGGTCCCAATTCAGCAGTCACACTGTCACACTACTCAAGTGTCAATAAAGTGATTAAGTGATTGAACACTGACTAAAAATCAGTATAAAAAAAAGGGGGGAGGGTAAAACAACACAAAAAAACAAATAGTGAAATGTTCTAATTGGGAGTAGATGCTTTTTATAGGAAAACATGTCGGTGGGAGCTAGTCCTTAGACGTCACCATATATCAGCAGGTTACCTGAACACTAGCAGCTTTTTTTAAGATTTTATGAATTTGTTTTTGTTTTGCTGTGCTTTAAGGAATTTTTTTGGACTAAAGCGCCATTTGCTTACTGCACTATGAAGTTCTCCTCTTTTTGTTTCAACATTGCATTTTCTACCTAATGAACTTCTTTGAGTTGGATGCTTACGGAGTGGCAACATTTAATTATCCGTATGGAGGGATTAGAGCAGCTGATCAGAGTTTAACAACCAGATACCTGCCCAAAGGCTACACCATACGAGTGATCCCTGCATGGAGGTGTCTGTGTAACAAACTGGCTGTCGGTATGAACATCTGAAGCTGTTTTTTCTCTCTTGGCACAAGGCGAGTTTGACTCCCGTGATAGGAGTCCACCATTCCCGGTAAGGGGCCATCCGGCTGTCTATATCACTCTCTCTCTTGAACGGGGTATAACATTGGAAGTGTTGAAACTGATCTATGGTCAAATGCATGATATCTGATATGTATGGATTATCCCACATAAGCATGCTGTCTGACAAGTGATTAGCGCTGCATTCTGGAGACTGCTACACCATTGATAGTTGTCAGAATTACAACAGCACCTTTGGATGTTTTTTATCCTCTTAATGATTTGTGTTATAACACTGTTTTTGCGGGACTATATATACATATTTTTTCTTTTTACATATATATATATATATATATATATATATATATATATATTTTTTTTTTTTTAAATTAGAACATTTCCCTATTTGTTTTTTTTTTATTTTTTGTGTTGTTTTGTGTGTTTTACCCCCCCCCCCCCCCTTTTTTTAGTTTTATGTTGGAGATATATATAAAGGGTCAAGTTTTTCACCAAATTTAGAATTAGTTGTTATACTGATTTTTAGTCAGTGTTCAATCACTTGATTATTCATTTGCAATTTGCACATCTTTTTTGTTTTATATGTACTGTTTAGGGATTAAGTATTAATTCTTTTAGATTGCTGCACAATTGTTGGTACACTGCACAAAATCCAAAATTGTCCAGTGGACCAGTTTTCAATTGTTGTGTGCACAGTGCAACTGATGAATTGGCATCTGCACACTGTAAATTTAATCCTACGGTGCTGGGATCCCAGGGATGCCAGTTTCCCAGGGATAGACCCTTCACACTGGTCAAATGGGGACAAATGGTAACCTTACTATTAACCTTAGGAACAGAAATGTCATGTAGTGGTCTCAAGGTGAAGGCAGAACAGCATCTGTCCAGTCCGTCAGAAAGTAAGAGATCACTTTACAGTGGTCTGCACTGGCTAAAAAGTTACAATGAAAACTATTTTGAATGCACCCATTATTTTAGAAGAATTACAAGACAGCAGTCACAACTTTTCCCAATGCGAAGGCTCAGGGAGTGACAGATTGCCCATCGAGATCTATAAAACTTCTTGTGATATACTCCTACTGCAGCTACTTGCCACACAAATAGATGCTTAAAGACAGGTCTGACTCCCTCAATCTATATATGAAGCAATTAGTGTGGTGTTATTAAAAGCAGTGAAGGATCTGATGGCAGCAGATTCTTATAGACCAATATTCCCGTTAATGATGGATCTTAAAATACTGGCTAAGGTGATGGCTACTTGTCTATTTAAAGTTGTAGTAAATCTTGTGCATCCAGACCAAGGATTTATTCACAATCGGTCTACTGCTATTAACATCTGTAGATTATATCTTAATCTCCAGATCCCGTCAGGTAATGTTGGTAATAGAGCTACCCTGTCTTTAGATGCCATTGAGGCATTTGATAGTATGGAATAGGCTACCTTTGGTGCGTTCTGGAGAAGTTTAAATTAGGGCAAGAATTTAATACATGGGTTAAGCTGTTATATCAAGCCCCGACAGCCCATCTTAGAACAAAGAATACTTTATCTGCACCATTTATGTTGAGCAGAGGTACCAGGCAGGAATGCCCACTTTTGCCTCTTTTATTTGCCTTGGCTTTAGAGCCTTTGGTGGCAGCTATATGAGGGGAACCTCAGATAGTGGGATTCCAGAGAAGTAAGACGGAGGAAAATTTGGCATTGTACGCAGATGGCGTTTTTGTATTTTTGGTTGATACTACTAAATCTTTTGAACATTTCATGTCTCTTAGCAATGCCTTTGGACTGTATTTAGGTTTTAACATTACCTGGAATAAGTCTACTCTACTGCGGATTGAACCTCTCAGGGTTCCCATGCTGCCAATTACTTCTCAGATAAAGGCGGTAGATACATTTGTGTATTTGGGGATTACTATACATCATGATATCTCCAAGTAAGTAGAGCTAAATATTAACCCACTGCTTAAAAAATTTAAACAGAAAGCTACAAGTTGGTGTAAACTACCACTTTCAATATTGGGGAGGGTAAACCTCATTAAAATGATATATGTTTTACATAATGCCCCGGTGTGGCTTCCTACTGTATGTTCTTTTTTAAACTATTGAATACTATATTTCACATGCTTATTTGGAAAAAGTGTAACTCACGTATTAAGTTAGAAACATTGCAGGAACCTAAGGTGAATGGTGGGCCAGCTGTTCCCAACCCATTTTTAAACTATCTGTCAGTGCAGTTCCAGCATTTAATGGGGTGGGATGAGGATCTGAGCACCGGTCCAACTCGGAAAATATTATTTACCATATTTTTAGGTAAAAAGCTGATAGACTGTTAAAAGACAGGCAGATTTAGAATAACTAGACAGTACCCCACATGAGTCATAATAGATAAGATAAGGAACAGGATTAAAGATCACTGTCATTATAATGGGTATGCTGATTACACCTGAATTTTTCAGTATTTGAGTTAGTAAAATTGCACGATTTAATTATTGGTCATAGCGATGTTTAGTGTATTTGTGTTTGGATTTATTCACTTCAATAATTTTTTTAATTTTTTTGATTTTTTTGATACTCACCTTGTATTTACACATTCTTTCTGGACTCTGTTGGGAATTATCATTGTCTGATAGATTTTTTAGCACTTTTTATTACTTCCTAGCCGTTTATTATTAGTTCCTATATATATTTATTTTTTTATCAAGTAAATATATTTATATATTTTATTGTATCAATTCATGTACTGGCACTGATCACTTATATCATCTTTTCACTTATCACTTTACTCTATTATATGATTTTTTTCCTGCCAGTTATCATTTTATTTGTGCATTCCATCAACATTATAATCTGTGTTTAATACTTTGGTACCTCTATCAGTACTAACCACTCGCACATCATATTTACGCATTTGCACTTTACTTCGGTCCAGATTGACCACCTGGGTTTATATTACACCCACAATTCTTAACCAAAGCCTAGTAGCAATTTCTAAGCGGTGACAAATAACAAAGCTTTATAGTGTATTCCTACAAAAATGTCAAAGTCAAATTCTCAGAGGTGCAGGACATATTGGCAAAGAAAGAGAAAAATGGGGGTGCCCCTAGAGATTTTGTGGGCAAGGAAAAATACCAGATACAGAGTAGAAAAAAGTATAGTAAAGTACAAATTTATTGAGTACAAAATTATATATACACAAAAAAATGAAATAAATGTTGCATGGAATAGCTTAAAAACACAAAAAGATATTCATATGGAAGTTATAATAACACAGCTTAATTCGAGACCATATGATGATCTCACAGTTTGGAGGTCAAAACAGTGTCGATGGACACCAAAGATCCCAACATGTTTTGGGATATATATATTCTATTTGGGAATGAGGGCTTTTCTATGTAGCTGTGCCACATTCTTATGTGGCGCAGGTACATAGATGATGTCTTCATCCTCTGGGATGGTCCAGCGGACTTACTTCACAAGTGGTTAGCGACCTTGAACCATAACGAGTTTAATCTTAAATTTACTATGACATCAAGTAATTCTAGGGTTACATTTCTAAATGTCGAAATTTATAATGATTCGGACAACTTGTTATACTGCAAGCTTTACTGTAAATCTACTGCGGGTAACACAATCTTACACTCGTCAAGTTTTCATCCCAGGCCTCTTGTCACTTCCATTTCATACAGTCAATATTTGTGTATCAAATGCAACTGCTCTAATGAACAAGATTATAAACAGGAGGCCAAATTGCTGAGAAATAGGGTACTAGAAAGAGGGTATAGTCACAGGTGCCTTAAAAAGGCTTTTAATCGTGTAGCCACCAGGAATAGACACGATCTGGTATTTTCTAAAAATATAAACAAAAAGAACAAATCTGGATCTAATGAAACTACAAGAATTATTACTACCTATTGTAATGAACATCTCAAGGTTCAACAAATTCTTAGTAAATACTGGCACCTGCTAACCTCAGATCTCAGTATAGGTCCCTACGACCCAGCATCTCTCCTAGTTACATACAGACGAGCTACATCTATGGGAGATATTTTGGTCCAAAGCAAATTTTGGGGTCACACACGAGGTGACCCATGCAAACTATTTGGCACTTTTCCACGTGGCTCCTGTGCATATTGTCGTTATATGGACACACGCAAGAATATACAATTACCCAATGGTTGCAGATGCAATCCCAAAAATGTTGCCAACTGCCAAACAATACGAGTGGTATATCTCTTGTAATGGGGCTGCAGCTGTTACTACATAGGTAAAAATTTTAAAAAGCTATGGCAAAGAATTTACCACCACATTGTGGCTATGCAGACCAGCAACCTCGATTTACCACTGGGGAGACCTGTGGAACAGGTCCACAGTGGCCTTTTTCCAAAAGTATCTGTTTTAGTGTTGGACCGAGTACATTCGAGTCCACGGGGAGGAGAATTTAACAATCCTACATCCTAACATCCTACACTGGAAGCTATGACGGATATACAATTTTAATGCCATCTTGCCACCAGGTTTGAATGAAGCCTCTAACTTCAAACCTTTTTTACATGGCTTCTCATCCAGTGATTTTGAGAGAGACATGTGATTTACAATGCTCTCTGTGTATTTTGTGGACATTTTTTTCCATCTCTAACCCACCATGTCGCTATTCTTTAGCTTTAGCCTATGATGTTTAAGTCCACATTGGGTCCCACTGCCCCTTCTTTTTGCTCTTTCTCCTATTTGCTGCCCTGCTAACTGCTGATATTTTTCCAGTTATATCCTGTCCTCCATTTTGATGCGTTTTACATCTCTGTTTTTGCACTTCTCGTGTTCTGCTGTTCTATATTTGATGCTATTTCATCTTTAAAGGTGTGTTGTGCTTTATATTATTGACATTACTGTATACTGTCATGACTTAATGTATGTGCACTATGTGTTGCTTTTTCTCCATGTCAGGCATCCCCTCTCATCTTTGTCATTAATAAATGTATTAAAATCATTATGATTCTCCCCGGCAAGCATAGGCCCCTTGGTGCATTTGCATCCTGGGGCACACTTTGGGCTTGTCCCACTGCGGGTGCTCGGAATAGCATTTCGCCTGTTTAGGGCACATGCATTATGGGTTCTCTTTCCATCTTGCCAGGACATATTGCCCACTTTACGTGTCGGCAGCCTCGCAACGTCTGATGTCATCGTGCCGCAGGTCAGGGGATCATCTGGTTGACGTTTTTCCTATGCACACTTTGAGCCCAGGTGCTGAAATGATTTACCCCTTGATGGGGCCTCCAGTCATCTTGTGTCCACTCATTGGATATTATTCACACCATTGGGTGTGTACCTCCAGTGCCTTGCTCCTATATAAAGTGTATTTTAAAACACAGGCTGCACATTCTGGGATAGCACAGCATCATGGAATGAGGAGAGAAGCTCTGCTTTTGCTTTACAAGTAAGATTTATCCACTTACACTTTCATTCCCCCTTTGTTTAATACCTGTATGATTTGCTGCTCATATGCTTCATGTGTGGTTTACTTGGCATGATCCATTTATTTGAATCTTGCCTTACCTCTGAAACTTTGACAGTTCATGCACTACATTTTATATTTTGCCTCCCATGCTATCTATACCCCTCTTATGATGTTTATTTTCATTTTATACATGTGCAATAAATATGCACACCAGTGGCGGCCACGGGTGTGTTATGTTTTTTTTAAAAAGGGCCCTTTAAAAAAAAAAAAAAAATGTAAAAAAATGTCCTTTAAGTTCACTGTGTTCGGGCGCCGGACACAGTGCACTATGGGAAGCGCCACGTCTATGCAGGCACGAGATTGCAGACGCTTCATTTGTGGGGGTTTTGAAAACGCTTGTGGCGCAGTCCATTGCGCCAGACAACTTCCGCGCGCCGTAGTATCACTACGGCCAGGTGCTTTGTATCACTACGATGGGCTACAAAAATATGGCTGCTGCGAGGACTAATCCCCTTGTGTTCAGTAGAGAGGGGGGGACCCTGCCCTCTCTACTAAACACATGGAGAAAGCAAGGGGACAGATGCGGCATGAAGGAGGGGCTCTGCTGCCAGGGACATATGTGAGGAGGACTCTGCTGATGGGGACACAGATGTAAGGAGAACTCCGCTGATGGGGACACTGATGTAAGGAGGGGCTCCACTGATGGGGACACAGATGTAAGGAGGACTCCGCTGATGGGAACACAGATGTAAGAAGGGGCTCTGCTGATGGGGACACCGATGAAATGAGGACTCCGCTGATGAGGACACAGATGTGAGGAGGGACTCTGCTGGGGGCACCTGATGTAAGGAGGGACTCTGCTGGGGGCACCTGATGTAAGGATGGACTCTGCTGGGGCACCTGATGTAAGGACAGACTCCGCTGGGGGCACCTGATGGCATCTGGTGACAGGCGACGTGGCAGGTGACATGCTCAGGGCTCCTACTGATTCTGCATTATGGTGAATGAAATGACTTCATTTTATATTACAATATAATAATGGAAATAATGCGCTTCAATCATCCTGACTAGAGTTGAGCGGCCCTGTACTGCGCTTGCTCAGTACGTAGGACAAGGGGATTTTGAAACTCTCCGAAGACGATGCGCGATGGGGCCCTGTTACTATGTGATACCGTATGTCCACTTGGATGGTGGGGCTTGAACCTGCACTCACTGCCCAGGCGACGTTCATCTTTGGAGATTTTGTGAATCTCCTTGTCCTCCCTACTGCGCAAGCACTGCGCCTGCACAGTAAGTGGCCGGACACTAGCCGATGGCCAGACAGTTTTTGTCAGAACACCGGTATACATGTCTATTCTGCACAAGGTACGGACAAGTCCTGTGGGATCCATGCCTGGTTCATTTTAATGAACGTGAGCTTGTCCACATTGGCTCTGGACAGGCGGCTGCGCTTGTCTGTGATAACGCCCCCTGCCATGCTAAATACACGTTCAGATAATACACTGGCTGCAGGGCAGGCCAGCACCTCCAAGGCGTAAAGGGCAAGCTCAGGCCCTGTGTCCAATTTGGAGACCCAGAAGTTGAAGGGGGCAGACCCGTCATTCAGTACGTGTAGACGTGTGCACACATACTGCTCCACCGTGTTGGTGAAATGCTGCCTCCTGCAAAGACGTTCCATCTCAGCTGGTGGTGCTGGTTGTTGTGGCGAGCTGACAAAGCTTTTCCACATTTCGGCCATGCTAACCCTGCCTTCCGAGGTGCTGGCGGTGCCCCGGCTGCATTGGCGACCTCTTCCTCCTCCTCTGCCTTCGCCTTGTGCTTCCACCGTACCCCCGCTGCCAAGTGGGAATGCCACCAGCAGCGCGTCTACCAGCGTGCGCTTGTACTCGAGCATCTTACGATCACGCTCCAGTGAGGTAATTAAGGACGGCACGTTGTTCTTGTAACGGGGATCCAGCAGTGGCCTTTTTTCACAATACCAGAGGGCTATGAGCTCCTCTACAGCCCCCAAAATGGGGAAGGGGAAGTGTAGGGGTGGAGTCTTTAGAGCTGAAACAGCTACATTTTGCTACATTTTGCCTTTTTATTGAAACAGCTCTTTTCTGTACAATGTGACTCCAGCCCTGGTTACCCACTGAAATAAATGAAATTTTCCAAACAACTGGTGGATGTTGACTTATGCCGCGTACACACGATTGGAAATTCGGCCAGCAAAAGACTGATGAGAGCTTTTGGTCGGAAAATGCGACCCTGTGTATGCTCCATCGGACTTTTGCTGGCCGAATTTCATCCAGCAAAATATTGAGAGCATGTTCTCAATTTTTCAGTCGGAAAAAGTTCTGATTGGAAATTCCGATCGTCTGCAATTTCGATGCGCAAAATTCCTATGCATGCTCGGAAACAATTTGACGCATGCTCGGAAGCATTGAACTTAATTTTCTTGACTCGTCGTAGTGTTGTACATCACTGCGTTCTTGACAATCGAAAGTTCAGCAAACTTTTGTGTGACCCTGTGTATGCAAGCCAAGCTTGAGCAGAATTCCGTCTGAAAAAACATCCAAGATTTTTCTGACGGAAAATCCGCTCGTGTGTACGCGGCATTAGGAAAAAAAGCATCTGCTGCTAGACATAATTTTCAAAAGTGGCGAGCCTGTATATTTTATAGCAGTAATATGATAAAGACCTACCATCAATCCACTCATGAGAAACTGGATCAAAGCTGCCGTATAACTGTCCTATTGTGATAGCTTTTGGATTAATAAATATATAGTCCACTCCATGTTCATCCATTAGGCCTTTTGTTTCCAAGTCTTTCAGAGCTCCTGCAAGGACCTTAAGTGCAGATGTTTTTCCCCCAAGTGGACTTCCAATCAGCATAAATCCATGTCGCACTAGCATCATTTCATATATCTGCAAAAAGTCAATATTATGTTATTTTTTAACACACTGTTTAACACACTGTTGTTAACATATTAACAATATGAAGATGAAGGTCATTGCAACTGTTATGTATTTTTTTAATTGAGAAAACGAAATAAAAAAAATATTCTGCATATGCAGGAGCAGATACACAGGAACGCCAGCCACTGTGCTTAAAATATCAATTCTACTAAAATGTATTATTGTATTCTATTTTATATAGAAGATAAGAAAAGGGGTGATGTGAGATGTTATTAAAAACTAGCAAAAAGAATTATGTCACATTTTATATGACATCAGCTATCTGTATCAGTTGGTGAGAGGTGAGGGAGAATGAGAACATTCTAGGAAAAGTTTTGTCTGTGTACGACAAGGATATTGCAAGCAAAATGTGTTTCTTGTGCTTAAATTAACAATACAGTGCAATTCTTTGTCACAACAAATCACATTTTTTTTTCATTTTTTAATTCCATGTCTCATGTCCATGGATGTTTCAGGGATAAAATATGCTCAGCATAAAAAAACACTGCATTTTTCTTTGCCACAGGTAATGCAGATGGGGAGTATTCCCCTGTAATCATTCAAACTACGATGCTTTTGTGCATTTGAGTTTACTCAGTTATGCATGTACAATGCATTTTCTTGAATGCGAAACTTTCATGTCTTAGAAATTTGTTGTACATGCATGCATAGGTAAACACCAATGCACAGAGGACTTGACTTTTACATGAGTACAGAGGTGTACAGCCATTCACTTCTATGGTTGGCTGTATACCCCATCTGTGTGTCCATGAGGATAGAAAAACACTGTGTTTTTATGCTAAAAATATTTTATTCCATGAAAACCTTAGTGTGTATGTAGTCAAAAGCTTTAAATGAAAGGCTGCGCTTATTTATTTAATACTACATCCAGTACATTGAAAAACTATCCATACCCCTTGACATTTTCCACATTTTTCTTATGTTACAACCAAAAACGTAAATGCATTTTATTGTGATTTTATGTGATAGACCAACACAAAGTGTCACATAATTGTAGAGGGAAATTTATAAATGGTTTTCAATTTTTTTTTTACAAATAAATATCTGAAAAGTGTGGCGTGCATTTGTTTTCAGCCCCCTTTACTCTGATACCCCTAACTAAAATCGAATTGAACCAATCAGAAGTCACCTAATTAGTAAATAGAGTCCACCTGTGTGTAATTTAATCTCAGTATAAATACAGCCGTTCTGTGAAGCCTTCAGAGGTTTGTTAGAGAACCATAGTTAACAAACAGCATCGTGAAGGCCAAGGAACACACCAGACAGGTCAGGGATAAAGTTGTTAAGAAGTTTAAAGCAGGGTTAGGTTATAAAAAAAAAATTACCAAGCTTTGAACAACTCACAGAGCACTGTTCAATCCATCATCTGAAAATGGAAAGAGTATGGCACAACTGCAAACCTACCAACGCATGGTCATCCACGTAAACTGACAGGTGGGGCAAGGAGAGCATTAATCAGAGAAGCAGCCATGGTAACTCTAGAGGAGCTGCAGGGATCCACAGCTCAGGTAGGAGAGTCTGTCCACAGGATAACTATTAGTCGTGCACTCCACAAATCTGTCCTTTATGGTGGAGTAGCAAGAAGAAAACCTTTTTGGGCTAAAAGCAAAACGCTATGTGTAGCGGAAAACTAACACTGCACATCACCCTAAACACACCATCCCCACCGTGAAACATTGTGGAGGCATCATCATGTTGTTGGGATGCCTTTTCTTCAGCAGGGACAGGGAAGCTGGTGAGAGTTGATGGGAATATGGATGGAGCCAAATACTGGGCAATCTTAGAATAAAACCTGTTATGCCGCATACACACGATCAGACTTTCCGGCAGACTTGGTCCGGCGGACAATCCACCGGACTTTGCATTGGAGGTCCGCCGGACTTTCTGAAAGAGCGTACTTGCGCACACACGAACTGACTTTCCGACGGACCCCATACTTATTCACATAGGGTGGGGGGCCGGGATCTGGGGGCCCCCTTATTAAAGGGGGCTCCCGGATTCCAATAAGCTTCCTGCCTGCAGACCCTGCCAATCAACGGCCAGGGTTGTCGGAAGAGGCCCTTGTCCTCATCAACATAGGGGCAAGGTGCTTTGGGGTGGGGGGCCTGCAGAGCACCCCCCTTCCCCAAAGCACCCACCCCCCATGTTGAGGGCATGTGGCCTGGTACGGTTCAGGAGGGGGAGGGCGCTCGCTTGTCCTCACCCACTTTCCTGACCGGCCAGGCCACGTGCTTGGATAACGGTCTGGTATGGACTTTGGGGGGACCCCCACGCCGTTTTTTTGGCGTAGGGGTTACCCTTAAAATCCATAGCAGACCCAAGGGACATTGTCACCTATCTCTCGCTTGCTGCAATAGGAAAATGTGTTTTTCCTATTGCAGCAAGCGCGAGATGTACAGTATCCTGAAGCCGAAAACCAGCGTGATAGGATCATGCTGGAAACATTTTCGCGGGCAGGTGCTGTAGTTGCCGTTGCGTCATAGTTGGTCCGTCGGACCAGCATACAGACGAACAGACTTCACGACAGGAACTGGGTCTGATGGATTTTCAGCAGGAAGATTTAAAACATGTTTTATTTATAGGTCCGTCTGACTTTTGGGAAAAAAAAGTCCACTGGAGCCCACACATAATCGGATTCCGGTCCACCGGACAAAGTCTGCTGGAAAGTCCAATCGTGAGTACGGGGCATTGGAGTCTGCAAAAGGCTTGAGACTGGGGTGGAGGTTCACCTTCCAGTAGGACAACGACCCTAAACATACAGTCAGAGCTACAATGGAATGGTTTAGATCAAAGCATATTCATGTTTTAGAATGGTCCAGTCAAAGTCCAGACCTAAATCCAATTGAGAATCTGTGGCAAGACTTAAAAAATGCTGTTCACAGATGCTCTCCATCCATACTGACAGAGCTTGAGCTATTTTGCAAAAAAGAATGGACAAAAATGTCACTTTCTAGATGTTAAAATTTAGTAGAGACATACACAAAAAGACTTGCAACTGTAATTGCAGCGAAAAGTGGTTCTACAAATCCCAATAAATACATTTACCTTTTTGGTTGTAACATGACAAAATGTGGAAAATGTCAAGGGGTATGAGTAATTTTTCAAGGCACTGTATGTAACTTTTGGGGGCCAATGTATTAATGAGCACCCTTTTGAAATATAAGCAAACATAGTACATAGCAATTTGCTTTCACAAAATTCCTGTGTCTTTTGCACCAGTCCTCCATATAAGATCGGTCCTTGTAGTTATTCATGAGATATAGGGGGTGGACACACAGCAGTTCACATGCAGTATAAATACACTCTGCTGCTAATAGAAGAAGGCACACTGTCCATTCTGCTACATACTGCCCACTCCCACAGTAGCAAACATTGAAAGAGAACCAGAAGACAATTTCAAAACTTTAGACGGCACGTAGAGAAGCAGGGTGTGGGGACTGGTGGGGCTTATGATATCAATTTGAATATACTGTATGTACAGCCAGTCTTCTGCTGCCTAGGGTGGTATACATAATTTCATAGGATGGCTGCATACTGAGTGGGGGTATACTTCTGAAAAATGATTGTATATTTATAGGTGGGACTGGGATATATTGCTGACTGAGGATATTATATTATATGTGATATGCTTGTTTAATGCTTCTGATTTGTGCGGATTGCCCTGGCAGTGGGGATAGTACATAGCTATGTGGCATCTGTGTTATGTGTTATATTCTAACATGGCACCAAAGAAAATTGGTATTTGGCAATACATAACCTTATTGATATGGTAAATTGATATATGGCATCTGAACACCTGTATAACAAGGTACATTCAAAACAAGGCACCTCTGTGACATGGCCACTGTAATAACATTGCATTTCAGGTAATGTTGCTCCTCTGGTAGCATTGCACCGATTCTAGCTTTGATAGCAGTTGTTTATTCTAATTTCTTGTTGTGCATTTAGATTGCATAACAGTAGTTATGTTTAAATTGTGGTTAATGGATAAGACCCAGCCTTACAGGCTCCTGAGCAGTAAACCCACCCCTGTTTGTTATAAATTAGCTTTACTTTTTTTTTTTTTGGACTATGGTTTTAGAGTACTTGTACTGTCTTTTACATGAACAATTATCTAAGGTAAAATATTGTTTGCCATTTTTGCTCTTTGCAGAATACACAGTACATCAATGCCAATGCTGCTAAACTGATGCACATGTGCTAAGGAAGATATTATTAATATTTCTTGACAGCTGCTGTACTAATCAAACAGTAGTTTAACTTTATCCTCTATACTCTAGCCAAATAACTGTGGTGTTGGTGGAAAGAACACTGTAAATGGCTGTGAAATAAACCCATTTGCATGATTTGCCTTGAAAAATTTAAGAATTTAAGATGAGGTAAATAATCTCCCTCCTTGCTGCTTTTTTAAAAGAAAAAAAAAACAGCACACACACCCCAAACTACACAGCAGACCCCTAAGGGTCTGTTATGTATTGTGCAGGAATTTTGGAGTCTGAAAGAAGCTGACAGTGTAATTTTTTTCTTTGCAATTGTAATTTTTACTGAAGCGCTTCCTACAGCAAGAATGAAAAAAAAAAAAGTCTGGTACAGATTTTAAGGGGGACTGCAGACAAAACCAAAGAAAGCAAAAAGAAAACACATGTGGGCAGGAGACTTAGGCGCCATTCACGCCTGAGTGATCCTAATCGCGGGGGCGGAATTGCTGCAATTGTGCCCGCGATTACAAATCACGGGACACTTGTGCGATGCTATTACATTTTAATGGCACCCCAATTGTATCGCAATTTTGATGCTATTTCTGCACAATATATCGGGCTGCAATTGCGGCAAATCACAATGCATGACGCTTGTCACTCAAAAAGGAGCAGGAACTTTTTTTGAGTGACAGCGTTGCTCGTTGTGATTTTCTGCAATTGCAGCCCATGTGACAATTGCAGCAAAATCTGGGGTGCCATTAAGAAGTAATGGCATCGCACAAGCATCCTGCGATTTGCCACAATTTGAAATCGTGAGCAGAATCATGCTGATTCCGCCCGCGGATCGCTCAGATGTGAATGGAGTCTTATGAGAATCTGGAAGCCCCTTTATAATATAATATGTAATATGCAAATGAGTATAGGGTACATAGTATAGAGTAAATTCAAAGAACTAGGCTGCAAGTTGAAGGAAAGGACCTTCAAGTTTTTATTCTCTGGAATGCCATGCACAAACCAATAAAGGCAGCAGGAGATTAGAGAACTGAATATATGGCTAAAGACCAAAGCCTCATACACACGATCGGATTGTTGGCAAACAAAACCATGGAATTTTGTCTGAAGGGCATTGGCCCAAACTTGTCTTGCATACACAAGGCCACACAATTGAAGGCCAACAATTATAAACGTAGTGACGCACTATGTTTTTTTCCAGCTCTATAGAGCCACCATTTGGGCTGCTTCTGCTAATTTCGTGTTAGTAGAAGTTTTTGTGAGTGTTGATTCGCACTTTTCATTTCACACTTTTCATTACGCACTTTTCAGTTTGTTTCTAAACGGCCGTTCATCAACCAGCCATGTTGGGGAATCGGAGGAGATAACGTGTTATTTATTATTGGCCTTGAAGTTATTGCTTTAACATTATTTTTTGGGTTGACTAATGATTTGATTTTGTATATTTTCTATATTTTTGGATGCATAGAATGCACTTTTTGGTTAAGTTCTTTTGGCAGATAGCATGTCTAATTTTATTTGTTTCCTTTTTTTTTATGCACAATAGAAAAATTGTGGAGAATGATACTTGGCTATGTGTTTTACTTCAAATTACACTTTGGGTGTAGGCAGTTACATTTTAAAAAATACAATGTAAAATTAACAAGAGACACCAACATAGTTGTATCTTTGATCTTAAAAACTACAGGATAATGGTGTGGTAACTTGCCCAAATAAAAAAAAAAGTATAATAATATTATTCTTGATAGCACTAGAAAAAAAAGCCTTTGAATAATTGTTTGCAACAACTCCATTAGTATCACCAGCAAAGCAGCTTCATTATTTTCCCATTAAAGAAGAAGAGAATATGCGCTGCATTTCGAGATTTCATAATTTGCCATGTCACGAATGTTAATTCTCCATTACGGACGCTAGTTTACAAGACCAACCACTTCTGGCTCGTCCTTGCTTCCAAAAATGCATGTTTGTACTTTGGACTTTTGGAAAATCTGACAACGGACATTTGTCCGCGGAAAATTTATAAACCTGCCATCCAACATTTGTCCACGGAAAGTTGGCCAACAATTAAGAAGTAAGCCAAACTGCCCTGGATTTGGTTCAAGTGGGGTTTGTGAAACTTCAAAGAAGTTTGGATGCTAAACCCAAACCCCATTAAAATTAATTGGGCCAAATCTATAAAATTTTCTGGCTTCCTTATCTGTATATATTAAAAAATAAAAATGATATATTTGCGCTTAGTGACAAAATTGTAAAGTAAAGGTGCAGCAATCAATTGGTTTAAATGCTAAACCATACACAATATATTCTATATATAGGTGCACTACCAAAAAAAATGTTCATTTATTTCAAAAATATTCAACATATAAACCATCAATAAATACTTTTTTTACACGTGCAAACATAAATAAACTCTTAAAAATAAACAAATGCAGCGCTATATGATATATCTAATTGCCGTGGGCAATGCGCGAGTGAATGTTGGAGCAACTTGAATTCCCAAACAAACAATATAAATGGTGCAAAAATATATAAATTAAATACTTGTTGTCAAGCAAGTGTGCAGTGAAAGAAATTTTAAAAAATGTAAGTAAAAATCAAAAATTCTTAATTTCAGCAAGTCCACAGTGAGAAAAAAATATAGTCCACCACCAATATTTGGCCTCATGCCAGATCAAATGATCTCAACACAGAGATCAATATGCACACTATGCTGCTCACTAAAAAGTGTTTGAATACAAAGAAAATCATAAACCAAAATTAGATACACTATCCCTTTTAAATTACAAACAATTTAACTCAAGCACCTCATTATGTGCAACAATTGCAAAAAAGTGTGCAAAAAAAAAAATCTAATAAATCCAAGTTTGATGCAAATCCAAATATAGTGCGATAATTATATACTAAAAACAATAAAGCAAGTGCTCATATACAATAAAGTGCTTGTGCAAAAATTCTGCAAAGGTGCAAGTTTTGTGTTAAAAGTCCATCAGAAACTGTGTGACAAAAGAAGACCATTTTCTGCTTACGGAACCAATACATCAAAAAATCTGAGGACATAAGTGCTTAGTACTAGGCAGGTAATAAAAGTCACTCCAGCAGAGCATCAGAGGATAAATATCCCTAATACCATGACCATCTGAACATGGTGGCTATTCGCCACTCCACCAGATACAGCCATAGTTGTAGGTCACCAGGCATTGAAGAAAGTAAAGCACACTATAGTGCATTACCAGAGTAAAATGCTGCTTTATTTAAAAGTAATACTCACAAAATACTCCACTCAGATAGCGACAAGCAACATACAAAGATGGCAAGCCGCTCCGCTATGTGTTGTACGGGATCTTTGCAGGAGTCTGTCTGCTGTTATTTAAAAAAAAATTAAGAAGCTGGCAGTGAAGTTTTATTTGCTGTTGATTTAAACAGTGCCATTTTTTTCTTTGTAAATTTAATTTTTTTATAGCACATTTTATGCCAAGAATGAAAAAAAAAATGTGTAGAGTCCCCTCTAAAATGCATACCAGCCCCTTTTGAGTCTGGTATTAATATCAAGGGTTTACCTCATGTGAAAAAAAACAAAAAGTATGTCCCCCAGCAAATCAATTCCAGACACTTTGTGGAATTTTAAGAGGGACTCCACAAAACAATATGTGTGAGATGCCCCTCAAAATCCATACCAGCCCAAAATCTGAGCATGCAGCCTGGCTGGCTAGGAAAGGGGGAAAGACAAGCCTCCCCTTAAACCATTCCATCTGCCCCCCCCCCCTCCTAAACCATACCCTCCACATGGGGGTATCCCTCCAGCTAAGCATCTTGTCCCCATGTTTTAGAGGACCCTTGCCCAGTGGTTGTGGTGGTCTGGAGGGCTTATCAGAATCTGGAAGCCCCCCAAGCTGTCATCAGCTATATAAAGTAATGGGTAAGTATAGTGATGGCATCACTGTCTAAATATGATCATGTGGCCATATTTAGGCAATGATGTAGCATTTCATTCTTCACTCATTTGCATACATGGTCGGTCATGTAAGTAAATGGGCTGAGTGACATTGGTGGTTTATAAGGATGCAGCCACTGCTTCCTTGGCAACCATTGACAGCCAGGATAATGGTAACATCATTGCCCAAATATGGCCATGGGACAATATTTAGTCAATGATGCAGCCCGGTCCATTCTTCGCTCATTTGCTTATGTGGCTGGACATTCCTGCTCATATAAGAAAATGGGCCAGGTGACTTGAGTGTTTGGTAAGAATGCAGTGGGTGCAAGCAGCAATATGTTTAAAAGGTTAAAAGTAAAACCTACTTCCAGTTCCAGCACCTGTGTTAGCAGCACAGAGGAGAAGTAGGTTGAATTCTCTATTGGCCAGACATCTATATTCTTTACCAGAGGCTCATAAGTTCCTGAAAGAAAGGATGATGAACCAAGCGGAAACCTGATACAATGGAGGAGAGCAAATTGATTGCTCCTCCAGGTGGGGCACAATTTAACTATATGCATGTAGCTTCTCAGGTGGGATAAAGCACCAGAACACTCTGAATTGATCAGTAACAATTCAACAAGAGCTGGGTCCAATAAAATTAGCTGGTCAGAATACTGCTCTGTGAAATGCAGGCGCAATGTAAATGAATGCAAACAAACATTGTCAGTTTGGCAGAAAAAGTTGATGATTTAGAAAATAGATCTAGGCACAACAATGTCATGGTGGTAGGTTCCCCTGAGAATATACACCCTATGGAGCTAACTTGTTTCTGTGCCCACACCATACCACAGAGAATAGTTTGCTGGAAAAGGTGTAGAAATGTGCAGAGGGTCCATACAGAATTTGTAGTGTTAATATGTGGTCACACCCCTTTAGCACCTGATAGTTTAAATAAATACATGAACAAGCTATTGGGATTTAAGCTCAGGCATATCTTTCCTCTGTTGTAACACAGGTCAGTGACCAGATCTGAAACTAATCACTTTCCTCCACCGTGGGTCTTTATGCCCCATGTTGACATGGTGTCCACTGTGGCATTTGCAGTGGCAAGGCAGTGTAGCACTGGCGAAAAAATTGATTACTTTGATGCAGTGGGCCAGCTTAAACATGTATTGCAATATATGTGAACTAATTATCCCTGTTTTTCATTGCATAGTTTGCTGGAAAGGGTGTAGCAGTATGCAGAGGGTCAATCCAGAATTCACACCTTACCACATACACTGGGCCTGGACAGTTTAGAGTGGAGGGCATACATCAAGCGGCCAAGACCTGTGATCTGGATTTTCAAGACAGAACACAGATTCTAAGATTATATAGAACCCAAAGCAAGTTAGCAGATGGTCAAAACTTTCTTTTGTTTGTGGACAATTCCACCAAGCTTACTATAATACGCAAGACTTACACCCAGTTTGTCAACAACTAGTGTGAGAAAGAGTAAAATTTGCCCTACAGTATCTGGCTGTACTCCATATATTCATACTGGATGGCAAAGTGCAAACTTTTACTTTACCATATGCAGTCTCTCATGCAATTGCTGAAATTGCTAAAGACCTCCTATCACTCACCAAGATTTCCTAATATCTCCAGCATACATCAAAGCCCAATATCATGGTAGCTAACTGTACTGCTGCTATATCTTTTGCTTTGAGGGGATAATATCTGACTGGCAGGGAGGCAAACTACTTGTTGGGGTTATCAATACATGTCATATGGAAAATGCACTAACTGTGAACTCCAAGATTTTTTTACAGACTTGGCATGTCTGGGCAATGTTAACATGTTTCCTACTTAGGCAAAAAGGAATGATATATATCCAAAAATTCTTTGGATTGACCCAACATTTCTCATTTACCTGCTGTGCTCTCTACTGAAAAAAGGGGAGTCTCACACCAGGTATTCAGTTATTTTTTGACCACATCACTGTTTTTGATTACTTTCTTTTCTTTATGTAATATATACTAGTCAAACATTTGCATATTGCTCTGTTGTTATATAAAGCCGGGATGTCGATTCGTAAGGCCACGCCTTCAGAGGAAGTCGTAACGACGAATCTAGTCAGGGAGTGACCTTACGACAACCGGACCTGACGAGTGCATTCCATGACCAGGAAGAGACATACCAGGAAGCAAGCGGTGGACGCTGCTTCCCATGGAGCGTAAGTCGCACCTTCCCTGTGTTGTACGGAACCCCCGTCCATTAGCCTAGATAGTTTTAATGGTTTGACCGATGAACTTGTATGGAAAAACTTTTATTTAATAAACTAAAGAGAGAAAATGGAATTACACTATTGGAGCTTTTTTTCGGTCCTGAGAACCAGTGGAGATCCTAGGATATGCTGTGACACCTTCCTTGATGCTGAGGATAGCTTTGGTTTACTGTTCCATACCTGATATATCCATTCCTCTGGTGAGTGTGAACCCTGAAGGGGAGTGTGATGCACAGACTTCAGTGTGGGGTGCTTAATGTTATAACATAGCAAGATCACCATCTGGGACTTTTTTTCACATCACCTGTCAACTACTTATTCCTTGTGTGTGCCATATACACATGAAAGCTGATCATAAACTTTATGATAGTAGCGCTGCTATAATAATCATAGGCACCTGAGTTGGACTTGTGCAATTTTATCATTATTATTATCTCTTTTGATGTTTAATGCATTTGCATTTTAAGCGGCAGCTGTTTTATTATTATTACACAGTAATGACATTTATTGTTGCAATTGTAGAAGCGCTATATATTTTATGAAACCTGACCTATCTTTAGCGCTGAGATAGTGGAAGGAGGCCTAGAATTCACTGTAAAATTTTTACTTTTGTACTTTAGCTGAACTTTACCTTGGTATATGATGTCCTTTTTTCCATTATTGTATATCGCTAGTTAGGATTGCAGGTTTGGGGTGCAGGGGTGGCGATGCGTCTCCCATCAGGAGTGTGCACTGTTAGAGCTAGACTGTCTGGGGAATGCTCTTCTGTGGTCTTGCTGGCTGTTACTATGCAATCATGGGTGTGCGCAGGGTGGGGAGCCACTTTGCCTTCTCCTACCAGGTAAGAGATCTGAGGTATCCTGGCCTCTGGTAAAGAGTAATGAGTTGTATGCTGCCTTGACCTTCCCTTATAAGTATATTAGTTAATTGCAGGACTTCCCTTGGCTCTTTTCTGGCTTTGGGAGCTGGATGTATTTCAGTAGGGGGGCACTCCTAGGAGGGTCTGGGTGACATGTTGGCTGCCTCGGTGCTCTTCTTCTCCTCATTTATTTATTTACCCCCGATCGTCTCTACTCCCCCCTCGGCGCTGGCAAACATACTATTTGAGTTGGGTATTTACTGAATTAGTTGTGTTTCATAGTCCGACCAACTGCCGGTAATGGGGTTTTCCTGTCGTGGAGCAGGTTGGTTGTCTGTGGAGAGGGTCAGGCCATGACTCTGGTGTTTAACATTGTGGGGTTCCTAATAGATGTTTATTTTGTATGTGTATTTTGTTTGGGTCTGGTCTCTATTGTGTGTTCTGAATGGTGGGGTTTCCCCTCAGCCTTTATGCTGGACAATGCCAGGCCGCGAGTACTCCCTCCCCAGACGTTTTATTGATACAGGTTGTACCGCTTCTACATTTTCACCACTAGGGGGGTACTGGTGTTTTCTTTCCTAACCTTCCACATTGTGAGTCCTCATCCCGATTTTTATTTTGGGTGCCGGATGGGGCTCGATTTTATGTGAACCTCATTTAGTTTTGAGGCTTAAACGGGTTGATTTTCATACACGCCATCGCGTGTCAGCATGTTTACACTTTTTTTTTTTTTCTTCTCCCTCCTCTTCTCCTCTTTGTCTTCTTTATCCCCCTTCAGTCTTTGCTGGTCCTGTTCAGAGATATTGGGGCAATTACTAGTTAGCACTACATGGTGGATACCTCAAATCCATAGCACTCCTTGCAGTGGAAATTTCTCTCCCTCAATGTCAAGGGACTTGATACGAATAAAATGTGCTCCATGCTCATCCATTATCTGTACAATCACCGTGCACACATAGTGTTCCTCCAGGAGACACACTTTCACAGGGGATAGGTCCCAAAGTTGTTTAACCACAGGTTCCCACAAACTTACAACTCAACTAATCCACTGGGTAAAATTAAGAGAGCTGTGATTCTTTTTTTGAAACATGCCCAGTTCCAGCTACACCACAAATGTGTGGATGTTGACTGCTCTTACCTGATCTTGAAAGGCACATTTCATGGTAATATAGATGTGAACTACGTGTACATGACTCAGCACATATCATAAAAAATAAATAAAATCTCTAGCTGATAGGACAATATATGCTTATGTGAATATGATAAAGTGCTACGATAAAGTGCTAAATTCAATAAGTGCATATAATAAGGTGCATAGAATAATAGAAAAAATACTTTCAATAAAGTGCTCACAAATGCTGTGAAGTATATAGTAAAAAATGTATCCAGTGGATCAATCACATACAGACCAATGCCGTATGTTAAAATGTCCAATGTGGTGTGCAAATGCACAAATAATATAGTTCACTCAAAATAAAGTACATAGATGTGTTCAAATCCTTCAGCCAGACATGGTATTCCACCAAAAATCCAAAGCCTCAATGCTTACAGGGTTCTTCCAGTGAACAGTGGTATATTATATATCCATAAACGTGCTCACAGAGCTCTTACCTTGAGGGTAAATGTAAAGGGCTTCAGTGGTGTTTGATGGTCTGTTCCCCCTTGTGGCAAGATCCTTTAAGAGTACTGGATAGCCGCTCACAATGGTGTGGATATGTAAAGAAATGGGGCTCAAATAGTGTGTTACCCAACAAAATAAATCACTTTAATAAACAAATGGGCTGCTTACATCATTCACATTAAAATTAGGCCAAATATAGTGTACAGCTTTCAGGTCCTTCTTACTGTGTTTCTGGTCCGCGGCACCTACTTCCGCGTTGTTTACTTCTGGTTGCGTACCCAAGCGTTACGTCACGTTACGCACCTCGTGACTTCATCAGGGAACCGGATTGGATGATACATCCATCCATTTATATCCAATGAACAGGAAGTGACAAAAACACCATTTTGTTGAAGACCATCAGGTATTATTATGGTTATGTATATTCAGCGGCAGTGTATCGCCAAAGATTAAAAATAAAAATACAAATAAGATAACAAACAGGGTTTGTTAGCTCAGCCTTACTTATGAGTATATATTTAAACAATATATATTAAAGTGCATGGTAACAGTGAACGTTTCACAATGCCTAATATATATGGGGACATCTTGTGGTAAATTATAGGTACTGTTTCCAATTGTCCGAATGTATATATGTGGGACATCTTGTGGACAAATACAGGTATAACATCCTATGTTATAAATGACTCAAAACATTCCTAAAGGCCAGCTAATAAGAATCAGGAGAAACTGCACAACTGAGGCAGATTACGAAACTCAAGCGGCTTTTATTGGACAGAGATTCATCACAAAAGGTTATGACCAACGATTTGTTAAGAAACAAATTAACTTGGTACAAACCATGGATAGAAAAACAATGATACACGGAAAGAATAAATTACATCAACAAATGGAGGCACCAGCTCTAATTTTAGACTGCAATGTACAACATAAAGATGTGGAAAAAATATTCAAGAAACATTGACACATCTTAAAAGGAGATAAACACCTGCAAAGTATCTTACCCGATCGACCAGTGATCCTATATAAAAAAAGCCACCACATTAGGGGTTTAATAGTGAAAAATGTGGGGGACCCACCTACCAAGAATCAATTTAAATTTTTTAAAGGCAAAGGATTTTACCACTGCAAGTATTGTTTTGCTTGTCAACATTCTAAAAAATTTCAAGGAAAAAATAATGAGTTTCAAGTAACAAGTACAGGCAAATCTTACCCAATTAGGGATTTTATCAGTTGCCACACAGAAGGGGTCGTATATGTTCTTCAATGTTCATGCAAGTTACAATTCGTAGGCAGAACAAAACGACAGTTGAAGGTGAGAATTAAAGAGCATATACAGAACATAATCAAGGGGTTCCCAAAACATAATGTCTCTAGACATTTTGCTGCTGTACATAAAAATGACCCAACAGAGCTAATGTTCTGGGGGATAGAAAGATACAATAGATCATGGAGAGGGGATCACAAAATCAGAACAATAAGCCAAAAAGAATCTCAATGGATTTATAAAATGAACACATTGGCACCCAAAGGGTTAAATATAGATTTTTATTTAAATTGTTTTATCAGAGATTATTAATGTTAGTGTTCTATCATGCAAACTTCCTATTTTTAATTCCGTTGAGCGGTAAATTTAATCTTTCCACTTATACTGTTAACATTTTACATATATATTTATTTACTATTTTAACATATAGACAGAAACCGGCCTTTTAAATTGAATTCATTTAAGTATTTATATACAATATACATCCTATGTATTTTTAAAGTCATTTATAACATAGGATGTTATACCTGTATTTATCCACAAGATGTCCCACATATATAAATTCGGACAATTGAAAACAGTACCTATAATTTACCACAAGATGTCCGCATATATATTAGGAGAGTTTGCAGCCCCCCAAGCTAACATACATCTCCTAAGCAGGAACACATCACTATCTGCCCAAGCATTCTGTCCAGATAATGTGCAGTTCATTTATGACCTTTCCGTTTAACCCTGTGTTATCCAAACTCTGTTCAATGAAAAGTGTAAACTCACCACATAAACACTCTATATACAAAATAAAACTCCCCAATAAAGATCAGAACATGATGTTCACATTTGCATGGAAGCACAATTGAATGAATGCTGATTATTCAGAGAATTACCGTATTTATGTTTATTGAGGATTAATTTTTTTTTATGTACTAACAGTTAAGCTTCATACACACAATACGAAAATTGGATGAAAAATACCACTTTTAAAGCGTTCGTGCATATGAGCGTATCATTTTTTTTTTTTTTGGTGGGGGAGTGGATCTTGGGTGGGAGTTCCCACACTTTTTTCCCCAGAACTTGACCCCTGCTCATAAGTAAGGCTGAGCTAACAAACCCTGTTTGTTATCTTATTTGTATTTTTAATCTTTGGCGATGCACTGCCGCTGAATATACATAACCATAATAATGCCTGATGGTCTTAAACAAAATGGAATTTTTGTCACTTCCTGTTCATTGGATATAAATGGATGGATGTATCATCAAATCCAGTTCCCTGATGAAGTCACGAGGTGCGTAACGTGACGTAACGCGTGGGTACGCAACCGGACGTAAACAACGTGGACCGGAAGTAGGTGCCGCGGACCAGAAACACAGTAAGAAGGACCTGAAAAATGCTATTGTCTACCTACTACATAGCTGTACACTATATTTGGCCTCATTTTAATGTGAATGATGCAAGCAGCCCATTTGTTTTTATTAAAGTGATTTATTTTGTTGGGTAACACACTATTTGAGCCCCATTTCTTTACATATCCACACCATTGTGAGCGGCTATCCAGTACCCTTAAAGGATCTTGCCACAAGGGGGAACAGACCATCAAACACCACTGAAGCGCTTTACAATTACCCTCAAGGTAAGAGCTCTGTGAGCATGTTTATGGATATATAATCTACCACTGTTTACTGGAAGAACCCTGTAAGCATTGAGGCTTCGGATTTTTGGTGGAATACCATGTCTGGCTGAAGGATTTGAACACATCTATGTACTTTATTTTGAGTGAACTATATTATTTGTGCATTTGAACACCACTTTGGACATTTTAACATACGGCATTGGTCTGTATGTGATTGATCCACTGGATACATTTTTTACTTTATACTTCACAGCATTTGTGAGCACTTTATTGGAAGCACTTTATTGGAAGTATTTTTTCTATTATTCTATGCACCTTATTATATGCACTTATTGAATTTAGCACTTTATCGTAGCACTTTATCATATTTACATAAGCATACATTGTCCTATCAGCACTTTAGAGATTTTATTAATTTTTTATGATATGCGCGGAGTCATGTACACGTAGTACACATCTATATTTATTTGTATTGATTTGTGATCATTATTAGACTCAGCAGCATTTTGATTCACTATCATTTTACATTAATAGCGCAGAAGTCCATTTTCTAAAACATTTCGTGGTAAGCCCCTGACTCTAGCGAATATTTATAGCCCAAATACGGGGCAAGTGCCCTTCCTCAGACGAGTCAGCTCTCTCCTCCTGAAGGAAGTACGCCGGCATCTAAATGTACACGTGTTTGAATTTAGCATACCACTTGGCTGGGAAGCCATCCAGACCAGATGTTTTATGAACAGACAGTTGTGAGATGGCAAGTTCAATTTCTTAAGTGGAGATGGGTGCATCCAATTCCCTGCTCCGACAAGAGGACAGGGAAGGGAGAGACAGCTGGGACAGATTGGCAGAAAATTGTTCATCAGAGTACTGCACATAGATGAGTACAATGTAGAATAGAAGGACATGAAAAAGTTTCAAACCAAACATAATACATTCTTGCCCAAACTATACACATGCACTCAATTAAGACCACAAAAGACATAACAAAAACCCCATACAGAGTCCACAACCAGCAGTAAACATATAATTCCACACCACCCACCCTGCTCTTCCATCCCAATCACAGCTTAAGGACCCCAAAAAAAAAAAAAAAGAAGGAGTCCCCAATCCCCCCTCCCCCCGAAAAAGTGATAAAAACACAAATGGTTTGAAGGGTTTGCCAAGGTCAGTGAAATATATCCAGAGGGTCACAGACCCCCAAACAAGATAACAAATAAGAATATATGGCTGCTTCACATAGCTAATATCCCAGGAGGAACAAGATCTTTGTGGAAGCATTTGATGAGAGCAGCAGCACAGGGGAAGCAGTGATTGAAAGCAGAAAGCATGGGCAGTTCTCAGTGCCTATGAGGGTATAGAGCACCAGCCCCTTATCAAGGAAAAGCAAAGTTCTCTGTGTAGTGGAGTAGTTAAAGCCAAAACCTCTACCTAGAGCTAAGGGGAGAAAATATGCAGAAGATGACTGCAGGGATTATGACAAAAGAAATCCTCCTAGCCAATAAAATCAGATGATCCTTTTGATGTTGTCTCAGAGGTCGAAGTGGTCATTGAGCAAGGCTGTTGCTTCCCATGGAGAAATTAAGAAATTAGCCTTACTGTCATGAATAAGGAGCAATTTGGCTGGGTAGAACATAGCATATTGCAGACTGTGGGTTCTCATATGGACTATCACAGATGTACAGAAGGCACGTTGGCATTGCACCGCCAAAAAATTAGGATAGATGTATATAGGATTTATGTCGTAGTGGAGTTCTCTTTATTCTCTGACAGCTCACAGAATATCCACTTTATCCTGAAAGTTGAGTAACTGTGCAATCAATGGACACAGAGTAGATCCTGATGGAGGAGGGTGCAGAGGAGTGCGGTGTACTCTCTCTATAGCGAAAGTTCCAGGTATCACATCAGCCCCAAATACCTCCCGCCACAGTTAGATAGTAAGCGTCTGGGTTTTGCCCCTTCTGAGCATTCAGGAAAGCCCACAAAGCGCAGGTTGTTCCACCTTAATCGATTTTCCAAATCATCTATTTTAGCTTTAAGGGTCGCCATTTTGGCACTGCCCATTTGGACTGAGGCAGAAAATGGAGTAATCATATCCTCTAAGAAGTTAATATGTTCTTCTACTGCACTAGCACTCTCATGCAGGTTCTGCACATCTTGCTTTAGTAGGGAACAATCAATCTGTGAAGTCATTGCAGTCTTACAGTCCTGAATAGCCTGCATGATCTGTGTAAGGGTAGGTTATGTGCACTGTTCTCCCACATCCTCTTCAGTATCAGAACCATGTGGAAAGCCAGGAGGGACAGGGGAGACTGCTGGCATGGCATTGGAGGCTGGTGGGGAGGAGTACAGGAGAGCCAGTTAGTGGAGGGAGAAGAGAAGCCTGCAGTGAAGAGGACAGCATGGAGGGATTAACACCATCTTGCTGGTGGAAGAGGGCCAGCTTTTCAGCTGCTGCTGCCTATTTATTTTACGTGATTTTCACCATGGCTGAATAGATGAAGGGAGGAGAATAATTGCACCCAGCTGGGGATTCACTGCAGGATGCCATGAAGGATGTAGAGGAAAGCTGGAGCCTCGGAATAGAGCAGCTCAATCCGCCATCAAGCCACGCCTCTGAGACAGATCCGTACTCACTAAACAGGGCACTTTGGGAAAACTTGATGTTTTGAAGAATATAATTTACTGTAGTTTGAAATGACTCAGATTGGGGTAAAAGTAAGAAAATCAGAGCCATAAATCTACACCTCTGATCAGAGCTAAGTTTTAGTTTTAACCACCTGCCGACCGCTGCATGCAGATATACGTCGGCACAATGGCAGCGGTGGGCAAATGGACATACCTGTACATCCCCTTTAATTGGCGGGGTTAGCGGGCGCGCGCACGCCCACCTTGTACATGGTGACTGTGCCCGCGGGACCCGCGGACTCGATGTCCGCCGGTCTCCCCATTCTGCTTTGTGACATGACAGATCACTACTCCCTGTCATCAGGAGCAGTGATCGCTGTCATGTGAGTTGTAACCCCTTCATCGCCCCCTAGTGGTTAACCCCTTCCCTGCCAGTGTCATTTACACAGTAATCAGTGCATTTTTAAAGCACTGATTGCTGTATCAATGACAATGGTCCCAAAATAGTGTCAAAAGTGTCCGCCATTATGTCACAGTCATGATAAAAATCGCAGATCGCCGATATTACTAATAAAAAAAATTATAATAAAAATGCCATAAAACTATCCCCTATTTTGTAGACGCTATAACTTTTGCGCAAACCAATCAATATACGCTTATTGCTATTTTTTTACCAAAAATATGTAGAAGAATACATATCGGCCTAAACTGAGGAAAACAATTTTTTTATATATTTTTGGGGGATTTTTCGTATAGAAAAAAGTAAAAAATATTGTGTTTTTTTCAAAATTGTCACTCTTTTTTTGTTAACCGCTTCCCGACCGGCTCATGTAGATATACGTCTACAGAATGGCACGGGCAGGCAAAAGCACGTACGGGTACGTCCCCTTTAATTTGCCTGCCCGGGGGGCGCATGTGCCGCTAGCGGTATCCCGCGATCGGGTTACGGAGCTGAAGAACGGGGAGAGGTATGTGTAAAAAACCTCTCCCCGCGCTTCCTACACTGACTGTCAGTGATCGGCGGTTCCCTGTCATCGGGAACGCCGATCAATGACGTCAGATGTACAGCCACGCCCCCTGTGGGATTTGATAATACTTGTAGAAAACGATATACTACTACAATCTAGATATTATCTCATCTCTATGCATTAACTTTGTTTAGTCTCTGTAGATTAGTCAGTCTGTTAAAACTATGAGCGCAAGCTACGTTTAATATCACAATAATACGAGGTTAGCTATGAAACCAAGCACACGGCTTCATAATAATCAAATCTTGTTTATTTCCCAAGGAAATGCGAAAGCTAACGTGTATCAAAAGGGGGTTACACAATTACACAACATACAGCAAGGCTACAGTACAATGATATAATATACAGTTAAAATACAATATAATGATCTACTTATCGTGGTGACCCTTCGTAGCTGAGCTCCAGATGGAATAAGAGAATCAGTTGTGTGTGCAAACCCTTTTTGTCAATCACACCTCAATCACAGCACCTCCCACTGCCCGCCCACCTGCCCAGCTGGTATACGCCTCCATGTATTCTGCTTGTACTGCCAGAAGTGGTCTCTGGGGGGCAGCGTCTGTCCAGAATTGCACTTAATCCGACTGCTGTCTAATCTTGGAATTGCGATCTCCGACAGCCCATAATTAGTCTTTGTGTAGCGCAGACAGATAGGAGCCGCCATTCATCACATACAATAGCCTTAGACTCATGACAATATGAGGTGTAACTGGTTACATTCCAGTAAAAGGGGGGGGTGTATCTTGTATTGAATCCAACACCCCCCTACTGTAAAAAAAACACAACACGTCACACTGACTCCTCCCCGCCCCCTAGTGGTTAACCCCTTCACTACAACTGTCATTTACATAGGAATCAGTGCTATTTAAATAGCACTGATTTCTGTATAAATGACAAATGTCCCAAAAATGTGTCAAAAATGTCCGATGTGTCCGCCATAATGTCGCAGTCACAATAAAAATCGCTGATCGCCGCCATTACTAGTAAAAAAAAAAATATTAATAATAATGCTATAAAACTATCCCCTATTTTGTAAACGCTATAACTTTTGCGCAAACCAATCAAATATCGCTAATTGCGATTTTTTTTACCAAAAATATGTAGAAGAATACGTATCGTCCTAAACTGAGGAAAAAAAATGTTTTTTTATATATTTTTTGGGGATATTTATTATAGCAAAAAGTAAAAAATATTGCATTGTTTTCAAAATTGTCGCTCTATTTTTGTTTATAGCGCAAAAAATAAAAACCGCAGGGGCGATCAAATACCACCAAAAGAAAGCTCTATTTCTGGGAAAAAAAGGACGCCAATTTTGTTTTGGAGCCACGTCGCACGACCGCGCAATTGTCAGTTAAAGCGACGCAGTGCCAAATCGCAAAAAGGGGCCTGGTCCTTTGGCTGCCAATTGGTCCGGGGCTGAAGTGGTTAATTAAATACCTTTTCATCTCTGTGTATGCAAAGGAAAATTAGGGAGCTCAAGCCCATAATGGAGATAATATTGACATGACCCCAAAGGGACCACAATGGTTCAAAGCTGATATGGTCCAGAAACATTTAGACAAAATAAAGGTGACTAAAGCACCTGGACCAGATGGCTTACACCCATGTGCCCTCAAAGAGTTAAGCGCTGTTATTTTGAAGCTATTGTTTCTAATTTTAGAGTGTCAAGGCCTGGACTTGAACTTGGGACATCTGCTGTGTCTAGCAATGACTCTTCTCGCTGAGCTACCTGAAATTCTGGTCAGCACCCTGACTAATATATTGGACAACCCTGCCTTGTTCCTTGACTGCTGCTGAACTTTGAACTCTTTGCTCCTCCCATGCACTTCCTGATTTATGCCATGTCTCTGCACTTCCTGCTTGTCAGATTATTGTGCTCTCTTCAGCCAGTATCTTGCTCTTGTCTTCCCTGCTGCCATCCATATTTTACTATCCCTCAATATTGACCCTTGGCTTGTTTACTGACTACCCTTCTGTCTGATCCTTACTTGCTTATTCACTACTGAACCCTGAATTGCTCACCTCCTGGTGGGTCGATCCTAAGGACCGCAACATGGTACTAACACGCAGCAAAATCCATCTCCACCATCAGAAGCTCTGGTGAACACTGGTTAGTATTTAGACTTTGCACCTCAGATGAGCCCACGTCATCCACTAGGGGGACTGTCTGTGTACCTATCCTGCTAGTCGGTGGTAGTACCGCTGCTGCCATAGCAACTGGTCTTCGAGTTGACTCCTGATCGGGACATAGAGACTGATTACAGATCAGCTAGTTTAACTTCTATAGTTGGGAAGATACTTAAGATTTTGCTAGAAAAAAAGATTTTTGTTTGCTAGAAAACAATATTTTACTATAATAGCCAGCACAAAAGACCAAACTCGTCAAACAAATCTGTCTTCTTTTTTTTTTCAAACAGTAAGCAAAGACAAAAAAGTGTCTGTGGATGTAGTATACTCAGCCTTTACAAAAGCATTTGAAACAGTACCCCACGGATGGCTAAAGTGGAAAGTTAAAGTCTTAAGGCTTAGAAAAGTACGTTTTTAAATGGTAGAAAATTGGCTAAAAGACTGTATTCAGACTAGAAGTAATGACTAATGATCACCAATGTGCAGTGTTGGGGCCCTTACTTTTTAACCAATTTATAAATACCTATAAACCCAACACACCTGGGTTTGGTTCAAGCAGATATCGGCAAATGAATAAAGTTCATGTGCGGAATCCAAACCCCCATTGAAGTCTATGAGAGCCAAATGCTAAAAATCAGTTCTCACCATTTTCTATGCAATGAGGCAAAGGAGTGTCCAAAAAATGACATGAGGGGCTGGGCATTGTTATTTGTACCAAAGCACAATGTTAAACAAATTCTATTTGGCAGGGTGTAGATATTAGTACCACCTAAAGTGAAATATTAAAAATGCAAAACACCATTATGTAACATGCCTAGGGGATGCTTAGACCCTATCTGTGGTGAAGTGATGCATCTGTGCAGGGTTTACAACCTACTACAGCAACATTTACATTTTTTTTTTAAAAGGAAAAAGCATGTTTAACTCCTTCAGGACCAAAAGCCAAAACAAACCTTAAAGAGGGAGTCCAACGAAATTTATTTTTTAAAAGTCAGCAGCTACAAATACTGCAGCTGCTGACTTTTAAAATAATGACACTCACCTGTCACAGGTCCAGCGACATCGGCACCCGAGGCCGAACCGTCCCTCGGTCCTTGGATGCTGCCGCTGCCATCTTGGGTATTGGAATCAGGAAATGAAGCCTTGCGGCTTCACTTCCTGGTTACATATTGCGCATGCGCGAGTCACACAATGCAATAGGAATGCTCCGCACTGTCTCTGGGACTTGTGTGTGTCCCAGCAGACAGTGCGGCGGGACGGCAAGTGGCGTAAACTCCCGTGGGAGTTTATGCCCGGAAGTGGGTGCAAATACCTGTCTTAGACAGGTATCTGCACCCCCTCCCCCCTGAAAGGTGCCAAATGTAACACCGGAGGGGGGGAGGGTTCCGATGAGCAGAAGTTACACTTTAGGGTGGAACCCCGCTTTAACACCCAAACCCAATTTTGCAACTTTGACATGTGTTAGTAAAACTGTACATATTTTTAAAGCTACTCTGTATATACAGGTGGATTATAACTTGTGCTTTTCAGGACAGTTAGGGCTTTCATTTGATGGTCAATGTTAATAGACATCTCCTGATTTATTTTTATTATTAATTATTTTATGCAAAATGAATTCTCCTACCCCTGATGATTTTGACAATACCACCTATGTGTGCATTATTTGTTCTTTGTACCCATAGGAAGGCCAAGAAACAATAGTATGCATTTTATTTTTTGTCCTACCTAAGCACACTGACACCAGTACTCACACTGACACTAAATATAATACACACTGAGCATAAAACTGCCAGTAACTGACACTAACACGCACAATATCTAACATACTAACACTGACACCAACTGACACAGCTGCTAATAACTGACACTAACACTACTGACATACCAACACTAATTGACACATACATTACCACTAACTGATGCTGACACCAACACTGACACTTACACTAATTGACACTTACACTGACACTAATGCCGCGTACACACGAAGGGACTATCCCGTGGGATTATCCTCTGGACTGAAGTCCAGCGGATAATCCCCTCGTGTGTGGGTGCCGGTGGACTTTTTGGCGCCAAAGTCCGGCGGACTTTTTGGCGCCAAAGTTTTAAGTTTGGTTTTAAAATTATCCGCTGGACTTGGCAGTCCGGTGGACAATCCCGCCGTTAGTAGGCAAGTCCGCGGGACTTTTGAAAATGAACGGACTTGCCGCTCATCGGCAAGTCCGTTCATTTAGCACGTGACTTCAGGTTACGTAGCTAGCGTAGGCAGTAAATGCCGCCGCGCTGGCTCCGTAAGCTGGCATGGATTTAAAGGGACTCCCCATGCCGAAAAAACGGCGTGGGGGTTCCCCCCAAATCCATGTCAGACCCTCATCCGAGCACGCAGCCTGGCAGGCCAGGAAAGGGGTGGGGACGAACGAGCGCCCCCCCCTCCTGAGCCGTACCAGGCCGCGTGCCCTCAACATGGGGGGTGCCCTGGGGAAAGGGGGGCCGTGCGGCCCCCCCACCCCAAAGCACATTGTCCCCATGTTGATGAGGACAAGAGCCTCTTCCCGACAACCCTGGCCGTTGGTTGTCGGGGTCTGCGGGCGGGGGCTTATCGGAATCTGAGAGCCCCCTTTTATAAGGGGGCCCTCAGATCCCGGCCCCCCACCCTATGTGAATGGGTATGGGGTACGATGTACCCCTACCCATTCACCTAAGGTGTAAAATGTAAAGTAAAAAAAACACACACACTTTTGAAAAAATAGTTTATTGCACTGCTCCGGGGGTCTTCTTCCGTCTTGGGGGTCTTCTCGCCGGACTCCCCCGCCATTTACCGAGCTCTTTTACCGAGCAGGGGAAGTCCGGCTACCTTCTTCGTCGTCGCCGCCGCCGTCATCTGGGGGTCTCGATCCGCCTTCGGGGGTCTTCCGGGGGTCTCTTCTGTTCTGTTCACATAGGGTGGGGGGCCGGGATCTGAGGGCCCCCTTATAAAAGGGGGCTCTCAGATTCCGATAAGCCCCCGCCCGCAGACCCCGACAACCAACGGCCAGGGTTGTCGGGAAGAGGCTCTTGTCCTCATCAACATGGGGACAATGTGCTTTGGGGTGGGGGGGCCGCACGGCCCCCCTTTCCCCAGGGCACCCCCCATGTTGAGGACACGCGGCCTGGTACGGCTCAGGAGGGGGGGGCGCTCGTTCGTCCCCACCCCTTTCCTGGCCTGCCAGGCTGCGTGCTCGGATAAGGGTCTGACATGGATTTGGGGGGGACCCCCACGCCGTTTTTCGGCGTGGGGATTCCCTTTAAATCCATGACAGGTGACGGAGCTAGCGCGCTGGCATTTACTGCCTACGCTAGCTACGTACCTGAAGTTACGTTCGAAATGAACGGACTGCTCCGTGTGTGGGCAAGTCCGTTCATTTTCAAAAGTCCCGCGGACTTTTGGCCGGCGGATTATCCGCCGGAGAAGTCCGTGCGTGTGTGGGCAAGTCCACACGCCCCGAAAAGTCCAGCGGACCCAGCTGGAAAGTCCGGCGGGATTGTCCGCTGGACTAAGTCCGCCGGCAAAAGTCCGCACGTGTGTACGCGGCATAACACTAACTAAACTTCAAGCCCTGATCAGGTCAATCTTTATTTTATTATTATTTTATTTTATTTTTGTACAGTATTCACACCTAGCTAGGAGAAAAAGATACATAACATATTTTCCTCTTCACAAAGGAGAAACAGCACTGGGGTGGGTCATTACACAGTCAATCACAGTAGTAATCACTGTGATTAGTTAATTGCCAACAACTCAGTCTCAGTGCTGAGAGTGCACCATTGAGTGCACTTCCAGCATAAACACAGGGACACATACATGTGGTGGGAAACAGAGTATCAAAGGTGCAGGGATTAGCAAGATATTAACAAGTTTACTTACAAAAAATAGTATCACTTACCGTACATTGATAAAAACTTTGCTCAGCTCACTGTGCTGAGAGGTAGGGGTCTGCATGGCTAGAGGGGATCACAGCAAGGACTCCAAAAGCTGCATAAAGAACCCACCAAGAAGGAGGACCACCAGTGGCTACTACAGCCACTGTCTTCCACACAGTCAGCCCTGACTATGTGGAAGTGCAGAAGGAGTGGCTGTGAACATTGCCAGTTTTCATCCTTCTTGGTGGGTCCTTTACTTGGTTATGTGGATTGTGGATCCCCAAGTCTTTGCTGTGATACCCTCTGGCCATCCTGTCATTCACCTCTCACAGTGAGCTGTCATTTTACTGGTTATAGCTGGTTCTGCTGCTTTGTTTTGTTGAAAAAAAAGGGGCTGTGGATTCCTCTTTATCGTACCCTTATCCTAGATAAGGGTGTGCTTTAGATGTTAATAGGGGCACCCACACAAGAAAAAAATAGCATGGGGGTTTCCCAATAGTTCCTACTAGGCCCTTCAGTTATGGTATGAATTTTGCAAAAAAATGCAAAAAAAAGGCATGATGTGCCCCCTAATTCTTTACTAGACCCCTATCCAAGAATGCAACTTAGCTGACCATGAAAGGGGAATAGTGTGTCTCAAATGCACAAACAGCCAAAGCTCAATCGGAACCTAGGTATAAAGTAATACTGGGTTTGGGATTAACTATACCATTTCTGTGTTTCCTGTTGACACTTATCTGTGTGGTGGAATAACGTTCTTACGGGATGTCTCCAACTTACAAGCAGACAGTGGCTAAGTGGTCAGCACTACCCCCTGGCAGCACTAGGGTTGTTGGTTCAAATCCCAACCACAGTACTACCAGCATTGTTTCACTGTGCCTGCATAGGTTTCCTCTGGGAACTCTGGTTTCCTCCCACATTCCAAAGACATGTTGGTAGATTGAATAACTCCTGTCTAAATTGTCCCTAGTATGTTTATGTATGTGTGTGAGAGTTAGGGACCTTAGATTGTAAGCTCCTTGAGGGCAAGGGTAGATAAGAATGTATAAAAATATATTTAAGCACTGTGTAAATTGATGGTGCTATATAAGTACCTGTAATAAATAACAAGTACACTGTTTAATTGGGCAGCTAGGAGAGAGAGAGAGAGAGAGAGACAGGTGTAATTGTGTGCTTGTGCAAAGCATTAGTAAGATCTCATCTGAAATATGCAGTTCAGTTTTGGACACTTATTCACAAAAAGGATATTGGAGAACTAAAGCAAGCACAGAGAAAGGCAATCAAACTGATAAGAAGCATGGAGGAGCTCAGCTATGAAAAAAAATAAATAGCTTAACTGAATTTATTCTTTCTTAGGCCCCATTCACACTTCAGCGTTTTGTTAGTTGAATCTCAAAGCTCCAAAATGCTGGAGGAGAAAAAATTAAATATTCTCTACGGAGATGGTTTACATCACCACTACAAGTTGCCTGAAGCCAAATGCCTGAAGCTCACAAAAAATCTGAGATTTTTTGTAGCTCAAATGGGACAGGTTGCCGCGTTTTTGAAGAGTTTTTGTTCCATAAAAATGCATTGAGAGGTTTCATTTTTAAGCGTTTTTGTGTGTTTTGTAGCACTTTTTTTGAGAGTTTTTCTGCTCAAATGCAATAATTAAATGAACACAAATAATAATAATAATTAAAATAATAAAATAAATACACAAATAAATACATTTAAAAATAAATAAAATAAATAAATTAATTAATTAAAAAAATCTGACCCAAACCCTTAACCTAAAAATGTACCCCTTACCCTAATATTAACTCATAACACTAATTCTAAAACCTAACTCTAATATTAACCCCTAACTCTAACCTAACAAAATTTTAAATGTATAAATAATAAGTCAATAAATATTAATAAATAAATGAACACCTAACCCTAACCTTTAACCCTAACCCTTTACAAAAAAGTAAAAAAAAATATAAATAAATAATAATAAATAAAGAATGAATTAAAGCAGAGGAAAAAGCTGAAAACAGAAAAAAAATATGAAACAGGTGATATTTTCTCTATTGGCTAACTAAAAAAATGGCAAAGCTCAAAAATGCTTTAAAAAATGCTGTACACAAATGCTCAAAATCACGCATACAGCAGTCGAAAAAATGCCTGAAAAAACATAAAAAAATGCAATGCTCAGGTGTGAATGCAGCCTTAAGACGAGAAAATTAAGGGGTAATATGAGTACATACAGTAAGTGGTCCATATAGTGAACTTAGTGTAGAGTTATTTACTTTAAGGTCCTTACAAAGCATGAGGGGGCATTCTTTACATGTAGAGAAAAAGAGATTTATCTTACAGATACGGAAAAGCTTCTTCACAGTAAAAGATGTGACAAAGTAGAATAGATTACATAAAAAAACTGTAGCAAATTGTACCATGTTTTGTAGGGGTTTATTTGGCTTCCTCTGGCTTAACTTGTGGGTATAGGGTATAGGTATATTTTTGGCTTTTATTTATTGTTTTCTCTTGACTAAACTCGATGGAATTGTATCCTTTTCAGCCTGACCAACTATGTAACTATTTGACTATGTAACCAGTGCTATGGATGTTCATTTTATAAAATTGCTCACTTTTAAAAGTTTACTTCCCTCTGCATGCATTTTAAGATTTGTAAACAGCAATATATCTGTTGCAATACTTGAGAAATTGGACCACCTATTGTCAGCGTGTGTGTGTGGTGTTAAAAAATATGTACATTTCAGGAGCTTATTTTTCATTATTCACTATGTAAAAGAGAAGAGCCTTTTATGTCTAAAGGCATCTGGAGAGCAACTATGGTTACAAAGCAGAGTAATAGCATTGCTCCACATGTGGTCTATAGTTACAGATTTCTCTGGGGAGATTTGACAGAAAAATGCTGCTGCTACATCTGTTTACCACATATATAATATATGATTTTAATGGATTGTATGCTGCATTATCACCTTATGATTATGTATACCAATAATAATGATGGTTATATTTTATTTATTTAACAGTTCCAAGTGTCTTCTTATTAACAATTATAAATACAAAGGTATAATGAAGTTCTCATTGTTTTCCTGTTTTGTTATGGTAGTTAGCCTTTAAATAAAAAGTAAAAAAACGGGATGCTTTAAGGCAGTGGTCATCAACCCTGTCCTCAGGGCCCACTAACAGGTCAGGTTTTATGTATTACCTTGGGAAGATGCAGACTAGAATACTGCAATCACGGAGCAGTAAATGATATCACCTGTGATGTATTTCAGTTATCTTGCAAACCTGACCTGATGGTGGTCCCTGAGGACAGGGTTGATGACCACTGCTTTAAGGCATATCCTTGTGGTCTGTTGTGGAGGGTTACTGCAATGTGTTTCATTAAGGCAGCACATTTATGTATTTTGAAGGGGCTGTCAATATAAGGTAACAGACAAATAAAGTCCCTGCACCTATTTTTTAATGCAGTGCACTACATTGTATGTTATGTTGCATTAGCACCTACTGTAGTTGTGTATTGGGGTGCCTCTCCAAATAAATGGCACTAAAAAGCGTTGCGCAAAATGATTTGTGCTATCAAGCACTGCAGTAATGCAAAAGGAAATTGTTAACAATATCCAGTTAATTCATACATGTTTTTCTTATAATAGGAGAACAGCTGCCATGCAACTGCCATCTGCACAAGTTTCTGTACCCATTTCCATCATTCTGACTGAAGGTTCTAACCCCCTTTTATTCAGCTAAGATGTACTGAGGAAGAGCATTGTCTATACAAAAGCTACAATTCATAAGAGACATGAGGCAATTTAAGAAACGCAAAAAAAGTGAGACTGTTCCTGATGATGTCCCATGAGACAAAATGTGTTGGGCAGAGCAAGGTTTGCATGGTGATGCACATGCAGGCACTTAAACATGAAAGGCTAGTAGTGCATGGCTCCTTCAGACTTAGTGCTGGGCTGAACACTCTTAATTGTAAGTACGACCTGTGTTTTTTTTTTTACATATTTTAATTAAACATTTTTCATGCTATGCTTCACACAGGGGAAGCTTGGTGTTTGAATTCACACTGAATTCACACTGGAGAAAGAAAAACACAGTATTTATTTGGATCAGTACTTCATGTAGAAGTGGATAAAAGTTTGAACTGACTAACACAGAGGGCATTCTCTCTTTCTCTCTCATATATATATATATATATATATATATATATATATATATATATATATATATATATGCACTGTCACTTTATGGAATTACGTTTGACCTTAATTAGCTAATGGTAATTATGCACTTGAGGAATGGCACTTTGTTAGCATATGGTTTTGTAATTTTTATATGTTAAATATTATATATTTTTTTTATTAATGCATTGGACCTGTATGGTATTTATGTGGATGACATACAGCCACTTAATGATCATTATATTGAGTATTAATTTACCATTTAACCTTAGCACTGTGGAATACAGAAACAAATTCACCCGATTTGCCAATTTATTTATTACTTATAATCACTGTTTACCTTTAATGCTGCCAAATTTAATGAATCACTGAAACAGAATGTATTTTTTGTACTAGTTTACTATATCCCTTTCATGGGGAGCTTTTAGCATAACCAAAAGCCTTTCCAAGAATATATCATGGACAGATCTGCAGCAGTAACATAATCTAATAAAAGCGTGCATATGTTGCATTTGGTAATTGAGGACCCTGTCACAATATGAGATTTTGTGGAAAAAAAACAAACCAACGTATATATGAGAACGAGAGAAACATTTGCTGACTTGTATTATCTTCTTGATGAAGCAAGGGACTGGCTGCAGATTCATTTTCCTGGTGATTTCCCTGATGGACACTTCCAGACTGCCATGGTCAGGAGTTGGCACATTAACCCCAGGGAAAAGGTCAGAAATGATGCTATCAAAAAGCGGAATGTCATGGGACAAAAACTGCCAATTGAAAATAATAAGAAAAAAAAAAAGAAAAAGATTAGAGACACTGAACATTCAATGTACAAAGTAAATATATATGCCCTCTATGTCACCATGCAAATATTGTTTGTAATAACTTCCAAATTGATATATATATTAGTAAATAAAAACATTTAAAACAAGGTTCAACTAGAGCTGTAGTAAGGGAGTTTATAAACTGACCTATTAAATCTTTTTTTTTCAATGTAAACATTTTTTATTTTAAATCTAAACATTTATTATAGAATATTTCTACACGATTGTTCTATAGTATTTGCAGAGCATAATGAAAGTCCAACAGTACCTGCTATCTTTTTATATAGCAGGCGTGAAAGGGGTCATTGGATCCCAAATGTTTTAGGTCTATTAGGAGAAGTGCAGTGACTACGGTTTAGCAGCTCTCATATACAAAAAATAATGTGGGACACACCTCAGGTGAAATCCAGGGGGTTTTAGAAGAGAAATGGCACCACATTAAGACTGAGAATTCATGATGCATTTATTAACTTATGAAACATAAAAGAGAAGTTTTGGAAGTTCTCAGAGTCCTTCTACATCTGGTTTTATGAGCTGGTTGACATGAAAGGGGTACTAAATAAGGTAAATATTTAAGAGAGCGCAAAGGTAGATAGCTTAAAACCTGCTCTTGCAGCTAGGGGAGCTTTATTTATAATATCTATTTCTGAAAGCTGTCAAGCCACTAGGAGAGAAAGTAGTTACATAGGGCAATTAACTCCAATGTAACAGCACTGATTGGCCAGTGCTATTAAATTAAGTAAGGCACATGCTTCACAATTGTCATTAGGAAGGCATCAAGAGATTAGCTATAAAAAGACAAAATGACAGTGTCCTTTTAAGCCTAATGTAAATTGGTTATCTGCGTCCTAAAAAAATTCTGTCCCTTTAAGCCTAATGTAAAATGGTACTCTGCGTCCTTAAACAATTCTGGACAAATCAACTAATCTTGAACATTCCAGAAAGGAAGCAGAGGCATTGTCTGGTGAAATGAATGCAGATGAATCCACTACTCTTTTCTGCGGTGACATTTTAAAAGACACGTGGGGTCATAAACATTGCAATTAAGCTATAGCATGCAGTTTATCTTCTCTTCTGCCTTGTAATTGTCAATCGATATGAAATGACGCTGGAGAAAAGCAAAACTGCAGAAGCTCATGCTTGCTGTCATACATTTTCCTTCTCAAAAGTACACATTATGGAAGCAGTAGCTGTAGCTAGACCCTACCTTGGGCAGATTAACGTCACGTATTGATCGAAGCATCAGCACATCCTCCTTTTCATCTGGGAATTTAACCTTCAGGTTTCCAGCAGCTGTTAACACAGATTTAACTGCCCTCATTCCATAGTCATAGTGATGCTGGGAAGAGAGCTGAAGACAAATCTGGCTAGTTATCATAGAATTAATGATATCAAACTCTTCTTAGTCCAAGTGAAGCCCCCCTGTGGCTTTCAAGAGATATTTAAATAGTCTCCCAGTATGCCCAAAAAAAGCTTGTACATGAATATGTCAGTAATATGATACAGTTTATTGATATTATAATGAAAATCACTCTTATGAAATCTTTTAGCTATTCTCACATCCTTTATCTATTCTAAACTTCATCACATATCATACGTTTGGTGAAAATTGAAAATTCATACAGTGCAAAAATACGCTAACATTTAACATAGACAAGCAGTAAAAGTTAGCTACATTGCTATTTGATAAACCTAACACAGGCTTTAAATACAGGAGAAATATTTTGATAAACTAAAGTTTAAATATTTCTCCATCTATAAAGATTTTTGTAATAAATCAATAACTACTTATGTTTGATGATTACATAAAATAAATAAGAGAAAGGCATCATTGCATCATTTTATTTATGATAAAGTAGAAAGGAATTAAAGCTGAAAAAAGAGCAGTGCTGAGTATTTGGGTGGTAAGCGTTGCATCAATTACACAGTGACAAGAAGCAGAATGAAGGAAGCTATGAATAATGGAATCACAAGGCACAAAGCGGATGGGATGTCAAGTCTTTGTGCAGCAGGTCATGTATTCACCCTAAAGGGTAATGGTTTTCTATCAGACAATAGCCCTATATCCATCTTATCACATTCCTCTGAAAAGTGCCTGGGCACAAAGTGGTAAGATAAAATGTTAGGTTGAAACAATACTAATATGTATAAATGGGGGGTGAGCAAGATGAGAAAACCTCAGGCAGAAAGTAATCTTATCTGAGAATCTGGGACTTGTTTGAGTGAGCATGGGAGCGGGTGGCGGAGCTTCTTAATAACCAGTCATAAAAGTAACTAAATTAATAAAGACATTTGTGACATGCTTTAATTGTTTGGGGGATGAATACGTATTAAACTATCAAAACATTGCGAGGATAAAATTAGATTCATTAATCAAAGCAAAGCTGAGAGCTGGCTGTGAAGACATGATGTAAATACATTTTCAGTTCTTTTAAACTCTGTCTACCTGAACACTGCAATATTTAATATTTTGTAATATATACAGTATCTCATAAAAGTGAGTTCACCCCTCAAATTTTTGTAAATATTTTATTAAATTTTTTCATGAGATAACACTGAAGAAATTACATTTTGCTACAATGTAAAGTAGTGAGTGTACAGCTTGTATAACAGTGTACATTTGCTGTCCCCTCAAAATAACTCAACACACAGCCATTAATGTCTAAACAGCTGGCAACAAAAGTGAGTACACCCCTAAGTGAAAATGTCCAAATTGGGCCCAATTAGCCATTTTACCTTCCCGGTATCATGTGACTCATTAGTGTTACAAGGTCTCAGGTGTGAATAGGGAACAGGTGTGTTAAATTTGGTGTTATCACTCTAACTCTCTCATACTGGTCACTGGAAGTTCAAAATGGCACCTCATGGCAAAGAACTCTCTGAGGATCTGAAAAAAGAATTGTTGCTCTACATAAAGATGACCTAGGCTATAAGAAGATTGGTAGGACCCTGATACTGAGCTGCAGCATGGTGGTCAACACCATACAGCAGTTTAACAGGACAGGTACCACTCATAACAGGCCTCGCCATGGTCAACCAAAGAGGTTGAGTGCACATGCTCAGTGTCATATCCATAGGTTGTCTTCTTCAGTGTGAAAAGATATAATAAAATATTTACAAAAATGTGAGGGGTGTACTCACTTTTGTGAGATACTGTGTGTGTGTATATATATATATATATATATATATATTTACAATATTGTGATACATGGAACTAAAGATACGATCACTGTTTTGAGAGAACATGGGATAAACAACAATGGAGGACAAGGTCAGGTGTATGAAGAGGTGTTGAAATGGAGCTAGGAAGTAAACGGAGGTTTTAAAAGGTAGAAAAAACACCTACAAATCGAATTAAGCTATAAAAACAATATTTTTCTGTATAAATAAATCAGCACAATGACAAGTAAATTCTGATTGTTTAACTCAGATTATTGTTCTTTGCATTTTACCTTTTTAACCGCTTCCCGACCGCCGTCTGTAGATATACGTCGGCAGAATGGCACGGCTAGGCAAAAGCATGTATATATACGTGCCCTTTAATTGCCTAGCCGTGGGGGCGCGCTCGCGACCCGGTCGGGAGCTCCGTGACCACGGCCGCGGGACCAGCGGACCCGATCGCCGCTGGTGTCCCACGATCGGGTCACAGAGCTGAAGAACGGGGAGATGTCTGTGTAAACAAACCTCTCCCTGCGCTTCCTACACTGCCTGTCATTGATCGGCTGTTCCCTGTCATCGGGAAAGCCGATCAATGACGTCAGACGTACAGCCACGCCCCCCTACTGTAAAAACACGTCACACTTAGCCCCTCCCCGCCCCCTAGTGGTTAACTCCTTCACTGCCAGTGTCATTTACATAGGAATCAGTGCATTTAAATAGCACTGATTTCTATATAAATGACAATGGTCCCAAAAATGTGTCAAAAATGTCCGATGTGTCCGCCATAATGTCGCAGTCACAATAAAAATCGCTGATCACCGCCATTACTAGTAAAAAAAAAAAATATTAATAAAAATGCTATAAAACTATCCCCTATTTTGTAAACGCTATAACTTTTGCGCAAACAAATCAATAATCGCTAATTGCGATTTTTTTTTACCAAATATATGTAGAAGAATACGTATCGGCCTAAACTGAGGAAAACATTTTTTTTTATATCTTTTTTGGGGATATTTATTATAGCAAAAAGTTAAAAATATTGCATTTTTTTCAAAATTGTCGCTCTATATTTGTTTATAGCGCAAAAAATAAAAACCGCAGGGGCGATCAAATACCACCAAAAGAAAGCTCTATTTGTGGGGGGGAAAAAAAGTATGCCAATTTTGTTTTAGGAGCCACGTCGCATGACCGCGCAATTGTCAGTTAAAGCGACGCAGTGCCGGATCGCAAAAAGGGGCCTGGTCCTTTGGCTGCAAATTGGTCCGGGGCTTAAGTGGTTTATCTACTAAGAGTGGCAGCAGAGTTACATCAGTCAAGATAAAAGCAAAAAGAAGTAGACCTAGAGGTAGCATGCTTATTGTTTGTTCATGCATGTTTGGTTGCTTAAAGTCTATGTCAAGCCAACATCTTTTTTCTAGTATTGGATAGTGTGTTTAAGGATTAGAACTTCTGTCAAGTTTTTTTTACTGATAGCCTGGGCTCTGTTAGAGAGTTTTATCCTCATTTTCTAGATTGCTGACAATGATTTCACCAGACAGGGTCACAGAAAGAAAAAAAATATCTGACAGGGTGTCTAGTCTTCCCCTACTCTACCAATTAAAGATTTTATTTTTTTCAGCTTGACAGGATGTAAGGATAAATATCTATAATGGTGCTAAAAACACACTTTTAAACCAAAAATGTGTCAAAATCACAATATAAATCCACAATAAGTAAAATAGTCAATGGGTATAAACTAACTAATACAGATGTCTAAATGTCCTACTGCTGTCTTATGCCTTGTACACACGGTCGGACATTCCGACCACAAAATCAGTCAGAGTTTTTCCGACGGATTTTGTCCGAAACTTGTGTTGCACACACACATGGTCGGACAAAGTTGTCGGAAAATCCGATCGTTATGAACGAGGTGGCGTATAAAACGTAGGACGGGACTACGTAGAGGCCAGTAGCCAATAGCTTTCGTCTCCAAATTTCATTCTGAGCATGCGTGGCACTTTGTGCGTTGGAATTCTCTAAACACGATCAGAAAAAGTCTGATCCGATTTTGTTGTCGGAAAATTTTAGATCCTGTTCTCAAATTTTCCGATGGAAAAAGCCTGCTAGAGCCCACACACAATTGGATTTTCCGACATTATAATCTGATCGGACTTTTTCCATCGTATTTTCCAACCGTGTGTACGGGGCATTAGACCCCCAAAAAACTGTCACCTTCCAAAAATATCAAATACACACAAAATTATTTGAAATCTATCTTAGATCTTAATTCTGGCATTAAATTGATAATTATGTTTTCTTTTAAACTTCAACCTATAGGTACGCTTATAATAAATCTTACCTGTGGGTACCTTGGAAAGCACCTAAATATACACCATTTAATACATACTATTTTCGTCTCAAGTCGATGTCCTTAGTGTCACACTGCAAACTGAGTGCTGCGATGGTGGCTCCTGCGCACATGCACGGGACTGACATTATCATGTTCCAGCCATTCAAGCGACCCGAGAGCACAAACCCAGATAGAAGTGCCAACAGAAGTGATAGCTCAGCACTAGATGGTTTCTTTTCACAGCTAAGTGTCATAATATGCTAATATGTTGTGCAGAATTAAATACTGCTTTAGGAAAGAGAGGCTCTTAGTTATCCATCTATATTTATTTATTTTTTCAATATTTTTATTGAAAATTTTAAAGGTACATTCATAGTATAAATACCCATCGTAGTCATAGACAGTCATGGCATACAGGTATTAAAACATGTGTAGTATCAATAACAGCATGATGGTTAGTAGTCTGGTTATGGTTAGTTTGGATGACTCTGAACTGGTCTGTAATATGTTTTACACTTGTAGGATGCTGATCATTAGGTTTGGTTTTGGTCAGCCCATCTATATATTTATTTTAGTTGTATATATGTTGGTATTGATAGGCAACATTTTTACATTTCATTAGCTTAGAATTATAACTATTATTATATCATCTTCTAAATATAAGCTTTGACTTTACATTTATTCCCACAAGGCAAGCTAACAGTAGAATAATTTCAGGCTCTGCAAGTCATTATTTGAGAGAGTACTAAACTAAATGCTTAATTCGATGCTAAGAGCAGTTCTAGTCAAACTATGTATTTCTCCATGGTTTTTAAGTTTGATAATCATGACTGAAAAATTGTAGAGACCATAAATCAAAGCTCTACTGTCCATGGGTGGGCTAGATAAATGATAATGTTTTCCTACTGTCTTGTGTTCTGTTGTGTATATATGTTTTATTTATTATTAAAAAGCAAGTGAGTCTTACCTGCTCAGAACATAATCTGTATGTAGCCACAATTTTAGCAGCGAGGCTGCGTGCTGCGACAAAACCCATGGAATACAGAGAAATCTCAGCAATTAACGTATAATCTGGCACCATCATAGCAACAGTCCGAAACAGAACCTATAATATTAGATATCGTGTTAACCATAATCTTTATATATTTAGCCACATAATGAAACTATACAATATTTTCTGATGATCTGTGATGTCTGTATGTGCATTAAACTTTAACATTAATTATTTATGTATGGCAACATTAAATATGACTTTAGTTTTAAATAAGCTTTTTTTATTTCATAATTTTCAAAAATCAACAAAGACTTTCTAGTGTTCACATTTTAAAGGGATGATAGCTTGGGGGTTTTGTGTTTTTATGATTGTCAGTCCCAGGGTTACAATAACAGTCTTTGCATAGGTGCTAGGAAACAGGAATGGAAAGGTTTAGATGTATACATTCGTTCCAGTGGATGGTTTCTGGAGATGTGTCAAAATGAAAATCTATAAAATAAAGAGGGGCTGTGTTGTTTTAGCTGTTTTAGGAAACTAATAAAATAGTACAAAAAAGCTTTAGGTCTATGAAACAAACTCATTAGGTATAGAACAAGTTGTGCTTTTTGATTATAAACATATTAACCTCATAATTGTAGTTAACACAACTGGGCATATTGTAAATGTGAAGTCAATTTACACAGCAATCTCTAGTATAATACACACTGATCTCATAGCTTTCAGTGATGAGCTAGTCAATCTGGGTTGACACACCACCCACATGTTGTACTTCCTTAACTAATGACAATAATCTCTCAACCACAGGCAGGGGGTGGACATGTCTTCTGAAATATCCTCAATTTGACAGAAATTTTTTTTTTAGTTTTCAGATTCCAGAAAATATTACTCCAAGTAAGTCTGTTTGGTGATCTATTTAAGACCCAACAGTGAAGGTAAGGCATATATTTATCCAAGAGCTTAAATGCATATTTAATTAGTTGTAACTCTGTGAGTTAGAATAAAGAAAGATTATCATAACCACGTGGAGATGATCATAGACCGATTTTTCTCAACTAGGATCTCAGCAGTGTTTCTAGGGGTTCCTTGAGCAGTAAGCAGTGGTGGATTAATCTACAGCCTACACTGAAAACTAATGTAAGGGGGATTTTTTTTTTAACTGACATTGAATATTAGGGGCCTCCTTTACACTGATCAGGGAACATTTCTCCCCTGAATAACAATGTAAGGTAGGCAGACATTCTCCAAACAATCAGAAGTTCCGGAAAAAGAAAAGATAAAATGCTACAGGAGAGATACATGGGAATACAGGCCGCACCTACCCTGCCCGAATACCACAAAGTCAAATACCTATTTAAGTAATAACACAAAACCACTTGTTGGCAAAAAATGGCCGTGGCCCGTTTATTGGTGTATTCAAATCAATAAATAATAATATCAACATCTTGATAATTTTATTAATTCATAAAATAATTTAAACAGCTCAATGTTAAAGGACTCGAGCATTAAGAGATTTTTTTTTACCAAAGTCCCCCCTACAAATATGAAGGGTGACAGACCACATAACGTGCTTAGCGACTAGGGAGGGAGGGTGGGGAGCTTGATGCACCGACGCTGACTAGCTGAACACTGGCAGGAATACTCCTGTGAGAGAGTCCTATATATAATAAGCCCCTTTCCAGAACATTCCCAGAGGTCACATGACATTCTGGGAAATTCACAAATGTCATGTGACCATGTTTCCCGACCCCAATCCCATTTGAAATTTTCTTAAATGGACCTTGTCCCTAATACAGTAAAATGTACATAAACCTATATATTTTTTTTTTTTTTTTTTTAGGAGGGGTGACCGCATACCCATGCTGTCAGGCTCAAAGCCTTTCTGTTCCATGGGAATGAAGGCCACACCAACCTCCCCGAATACCACAAAGTCAAATACCTATTTAAATAAAAACACAAAAACACTTGTTGCCCAAAAATTGCCTGCGGCACGTTTATAGGTGTATTCAAATCAATAAATAATAATAACAACATCTTGATCATTTTATTAATTCATAAATTTCAAACAATAAACTTAAAACAGCTCAGTCTTAAAAGACTCGAGCATACAGAATATTTATAACCAAAGTCCCCACACGCCGAGTTTGAAATCTCAAGCCCGGCCTACCCCACAACCATGGACAATTCAATGCAGTTTTGAAACCCTACATTAACGATGTCTACTCCTATTTCTGACAGATGAACTCCATCTGATCTATATAATCCAGCAAAGCCACCCTCTAAATCGCTATGTCTATAGGAAAAACCTCCAATGTGTGGCATGAATTTTTCCATATACTTTTTTAAACTTTCCTAATTTTCAAAAAAAATATTTAATGGGCACCCTGCAGCCATATGGGCTGAGGAACTATCTCTGAAAATATTATTCTGGTATTCAGGGATGCTAACTTGAATCTATGGGAGGTCACGTTTCATCATAAACATAAGACATAAACATGGTCAACCAAAGAAGTTGAGTGCACGTGCCCAGCGTCATATCCAGAGGTTGTCTTTGGAAAACAGACGTGTGAGTGCTGCCAGCATTGCTGCATAGGTTGGAGGGGGGGTCAGCCTGTCAGTGCTCAGACCATACTCCACACACTGCATCAAATTGATCTGCATAGCTGTAATCCCAGAAGGAAGCCTCTTTTAAAGATGATGCACAAGAAACCCTGCAAACAGTTTGCTGAAGACAAGCAGACTAAAGCCCCATACACACGGTCGGACAATCCGCGGACCAGGTCGGTCGGATCCTGTCCGTCATACTTTGTCTGATGTTGGTTTTGCGTACACACGGTCGGACAAAGTTGTCGGAAAATCCGATCATTCTGAACGTGGTGACGTTTGTTGCCTACGACGGGACTACGTAGAGGCTAGTAGCCAATAGCTTTGGTCTTGTAATGTGATCTGAGCATGCGTAGCACTTTGTCCGGTCGGACAACCGTACACACGATCGGATTTGGTGTGATCGGTCCGTGTTGTCGGCAAATCTTTCCAGCAGGAGATAAGACTTTGTCCGTCGGACAATCCGACGTACACTGTCCGATGGTGCATACACACGGTCTGATTTTTCAACAACATTGTCCGATCGGACAGAATCCATGAAAAAGTCCGACCGTGTGTATGGGGCTTAAGGACGTGGATTACTGGAACCGTGTCCTGTGGTCTGATGAGACCAAAAATAAACTTATTTGGTTCAAATGGTGTCAAGCGTGTGTGGTGGCAACCAGGAGAGAAGTACAAAGATGAGTTTGTCTTGCCTACGGTACAGCATGGTGGTGGGAGTGTCATGGTCTGGGGCTGCATGAGTGCTGCAGGCACTCAGGAGCTACAGTTCATTGGGGGAACCATGAATGCCAACATGTACTGTGACATACTGAAGCAGAGCATGATCCCCTCCCTTCGGAGACTGGGCCGCAGGGCAGTATTCCAATATGATAATGACTCCAAACACACCTCCAAGATGACCACTGCCTTGCTAAAGAAGCTTAGGGTAAAGGTGATGGACTGGCCAAGCATGTCTCCAGACCTAAACCCTATTGAACATCTTTGGGGCACCCTCAAACAGATGTCGTCATGGATGAGTGGAAGAGGACTCCAGTGGCAACCTGTGAAGCTCTGGTGAACTCCATGCCCAAGAGGGTTAAGGCAGTGCTGGAAAATAATAGTAGCCCCAGAAAATATTGACACTTTGGACCCAATTTGGACATTTTCACTTAGGGGTGTAGTCACATTTGTTGCCAGTGGTTTAGACATGAATGGCTTTGTGTTTAGTTATTTTGAGAGAACAGACAATTACACTGTTATACAAGCTATACACTCACTACTTTACATTGTAGCAAAGTGTAATTTCTTCAGTGAGATACTGTGTATATATATATATATATATATATATATATATATATATATATATATATATATATATATACACACTCTGCGTTTAGCATAGACTATATATCCAGTATTTACTCGATATTCCGTCAGTGCAGGCAGTCTATTAATATATATACACATACTCATATATATATATATATATATATATATATATACTCTGCATCCAGTGTAGCCTATATCTACAGTGCAGCCATAGTACAGTTGCTAATACAGTGCAGGTGGTGTATTTAATATTTCACAGCAGGGCCTGTTCCTGCGCCCAACAAGAATATCTGTGATGGGTTACAGTGTTGTGGCACCACCACCACCACCCAAGGCCCAATTTTTCTGCTCCTGTTTAACAGGTGCATGTAATTACAATTTTTGATATAATATTTAAACGCAGGGCCTGTTCCTGCATCCAACAAGAGTATATGTGAGGGGTTACAGTGTTGTGGCACCATCACCACCACCCAAGGCCCAATTTTTCTGCCTCTGTTTAAAAGGGGCATGTAATTACAATTTTTGATCTAATATTGCCCCGCAGGGCCTGTTCCTGCGCCCAACAAGAGTATCTGTGAGAGGTTACAGTGGTGTGGCACCACCACCACCCAAAGCCCAATTTTTCGGCCCCGTCTAACAGGTGCATGTAATTACAATTTTTGATATAATATTTCAACGCAGGGCCTGTTCCTGCATCCAACAAGAGTAGATGTGAGGGGTTACAGTGTTGTGGCACCATCACCACCACCCAAGGCCCAATTTTTCTGCCTCTGTTTAAAAGGGGCATGTAATTATAAATTCTGATATAGAATTTCTCAATAACTGTGAGGGCTTATAGTGTTCTGGTACAACCAACACCTAAGGACCAATTTTCTTCAGAGTATATAAGGCAGGCCGTATAGTATATATACTGTTGTTCAGAGTATATAGTGCCTGGGGGACCCCATGCCATTTTTTTTTTATTTGGGTGCATTTTTTCAATGATTTTCATCTATGTTGCCGGGGCCAGGCACTTGGACGTGCAGTCACTGAAGATAAAAAGGAAGGAAAATAAAGGAAGAAAAAGAAAAAAACAGCATTTTAGCTTGCACATGATTGGATAATAAAATCAGCAGAGCTTCCCCTCATTTCAGATCTGCCCCTTAGATTTACAGCGATTGCACTTCCAAGTGTACTTTCAGTGCAATTTCAAGTGCACTTTGCACTTGTAGTGCAAAGTGGATTTGCCTTTCGTAAAAAAAACAAAAAAAAAACAAAAACAGTGTACTTCTGTGACAGTGATCAAAGATAATGAATGGCTGCACTGACATACAGTGATATCAGAGCTTCTATCCATTGTACCATTGTATCACAGCAGTACAATGTCACCACCACTTACAGCAGTAAAATGTCATCATAGTGACACTGCAATTGCTTTGGTGACAGTATGTTAGAAAGAAAAAAATATTATATAAATAAAAACAAAACTGTATTTTTGCTTGCCCAATAGTGGATGATTAAAGTAAGTAGAGCTTCACTTCATTTAATAAGCTATGATATAAAAGAAAAAATCCTCTATATATAATCTTTAAAGCAATACATACTCCTAAATAAAGTCAGAGAGCCTATAATGTATAACTGAAACGTCTGCCATAAATAAGAGTATATATTACACTTATATTTTAAACTTGTTTCCCATGCAAAAAAACATAACACACCACACAAGCACTAAGAAACACCATGTAGATTTCTAATATCGCATAAAAAAATTATTACTCACCAAAAGGTATTATGAAAAGTAAGCAGATTTGTAAGTATCCTGGATGTCTGTTCTAATTAAAATTTTAATTGAAAGCTGTGTTCTAATGAAGAGAAGCTTAGTTTTGGGTCTAATGGGAACAACCTGGAGATGACTTGAAAACTAGTCACAGAAGGACAGCCAACTCACAAGGGTATGCATATTAACAGATGTACAATTGTTCCAATATTTGAACTTACTTAGAATGTTTCCTGGAAAACACTTTACATTTTCAGTCTTTATAAATAAACAACTGTGTGTTGGAAAGGCATTGTTTTGCGTCAAATTCCAAAACTGTGACTGGACACTATTTTGTTTAAAGACATTGATGCCTTTATTTAAAATTATGTCCATCCAAAGGTTGCATCTGTCATACCATTTTATACCTGGTTGAAATTACGCTAATATTCTCCTTGCAACGCTGCTGTTATTCTGTCCTGCACACCCACTCCAATGCAGTGAAGCAGAGTCTATTAAAGCAATAGTAAAGTCTACTTGTTTATTTACAATCACAATCTATATTCTAATAGTTTTATTTATTTACTTGTTCAAATATAAATTTTTTGAAACACTTTAGGAGCGCCGCACTTTATATATATATATTCACGTTTTTCCCATACAATTATTGTTGTGCAGGCTGCTACATTCACCATTGTTAGATAGCGCGGTTTTTCATCTTTCTATTTAATCTTACTTGTTTATTTATACCTACAGGTAAGCCTATAACAGCTTTTTTATACCAATATAATGCTGCGCTATCCAAATGTAATCAAATGATAATCGTACTAATCCCCTGAAAAAAAGCTGTTACTGTGTACCCGGCTTTACCAGGAAGTGTGATGCTGTTTTTCAGAAGGAATTCAAAAGAACAAATAGATGTATCAGTGTACTGTGTAGGCACAGTTAACATTTCTTAAAGCTGTAGAAAACTACTTAAAAAAATAAATAAAAATAGGCACTGGGCAGTTTAGGTCATAATGTGCTAGTATGCATCGCATATTTTGACAGACTTACCTGAAAACAAAGCCCTTCAGCGGTGCGCCATCACTGCTAAGGGCACTTCCATCCTGACCTGGTCTTGCGGGTTTGTGGGCTTCAGCCATACGGACGGCCAAGCCGGCAATGACGACACTCATGCGATCAGGAGTCGCTGTTTACGGCACGGTTCTGAAGGAACGGCACATGCACCTGTCATGTAAATGGCTGCATCTAAAGTAAATATCTCCTAAACGGTACACGTTTAGGAGATGTTTACTGAACCTATAGGTAAGCCTTATTATAGACTTATCTATAGGTAAAAATCATACATGGGAGTTGACTCCCATTTTAATGTTTCCTATAACAGAGTGAATCTTCACTTTTTGAGTTTAGTTCCACTTTAAGTAAACATATTTGGCATAGGCTTTTCTTTTTTCCAGTCAACCTCATTTGTGTGAAAGTATCAAAAGCATCTTCAAACAAGCCTATAAGGCAAGAGAGAGCAGCTTACTTGTCTGCACCAGAGCTTAAAGGCTGCATTCACACCTGAGCGTTTTGTAGCTTGAAGCCATGAAGCTACAAAACGAGGGGAAAAAATACATTATTCTCAATGGAGATGGTTCACATCTCCACTCCATGTCATCTGAAGCCGAACGCCTGAAGCTCAAACAAGTTTTGGACCCTTCTTTGTCGCTCGAATCGGGCAGATTTGGGCGTTTTTTTTTTTTCTTTTTACATTGGTGATCTTTTGCCCTGCACAAAATCACGGCAAAATGGCGGTAAAAAAAACGCCACAAACAACGCTGCAAAATCGCGGTAAATTCGCACAATTTTCTGCCTGAAAACGCTATGCTCAGGTGTGAATGCAGCCTTAGAGGTGTATCAATTTTTGGAGTACAGCCTGTTTCAAAGTACCCTTCTATGAATGTCGAAAAAAATAAGGGCTGAATCAATTGGCTTTAATATAGGAGTATTACACCTTGATATGCCACCTGGGGCAATACTTATTACTGACAATTCGGCTGGGTTTTGTATGTCTTTCCTGTGTGTTGCGTATAAATCTTTGTAAATGTTTCTGTTTTTCATTTGTGCATGTGTTGTGTTCCAGTTGCTACCATTTAAATAAGACAGTCTTATTTGAGATTACAGTTTTCTCATTTGTCCTTTTTGCTATAATATTTATGCTTTTCTATCACAATTATTGTACATTTGTAAAAAAGACAGTTGACTAAATTATTTGTACAGTTATGTATATGTAATAATCTGATATACTGTATAAGCATATTTAGCTTTTTGTGACTTTGGGAACACTTTATATGATAGCTTTTAGTTAGTTTATTGAATTGGTATATTTCCTAGTTACATTTGTTTAATTTTCAGTGTACGCATTTGTTACATTTGTTGCATTTGCTTAATTTTTAGTGTACACAGCCCCCTTTTTATTTTATTATTCAACCCAGACTGGTATCAGTATTATGGATCTTTGCACATTCACTAGCCATAAATGTAATGGGACATACAATTATCAACTAAATGTTGTGTTTCATGCTGAGAAAAAAATGTTAGTTGGGTAAAAAATATCACAAACAAATTTCCAGCATCCATGGCACCTAGTTTCTCCTTATTTAAAGATAAAGATGACCTCACCTTTAAGGCCCTTACCATACAATAGTTTAACATGTCAGTTTTGATACCCTGTTTTGATTGAGTGCTCTGTGATTATTTTTTAACTGCCCCCTGAAACATAAACTAAATGCTGACAGGTATCAGAATAATATGGCCCTGTGTATCTAGCTTGACTTTCCACTCGGGGAACACCAGCCTGGTGTTAACACAAGGCTATCGAAACACCCTGTAAAGTAAAGTCCAGTGGATTTTTTGCTCCAGGGGTATAACTGCAGCCTCTTGCTAAAGACCATTGTCTCTCCACAACCTAATACACTATATAAAAAATCGTCTGAAATTCAGTCATTTAGACAGTCATTTTTTAGCTCGTTAATGGGCACAAAATCGATAATCATTGGGACGTTTTTGAGCCCAAAAAAACGAAGGACAAGTTTGGAAATTTTCTACTGAACGAACGATAAATTGAAAGGTTAATGTGTTTCCCATCTGAACTGTCTGCAGGTATATGTAAAGAAAAACAAACAAAAATGCATTCATTTGTGTCCACTGAATAATTTATCAGTCATTACATGATGTCACTATCGTTTGCGCTCACAGCCTAATGTTCGTTTTTCGAAAATGGATTCTGCCGATTTTTCGTATAGTGTATGGCCAGCATTAGTTGGGCCTTCTTTCTATCTACTCAAACCTTGAGCACTGAGTTACAAAGATTTAGAACGTATCACTAACACTTCATCTTCAGAAGTACTATACACAAAAGACCCTTCCAGAATGTTAATAATCATATGTATCGGTTTCTGGCCCAACCCATCTAATATATATATGCAGTAATAACCCACTAAAACACCTAAGACACAGAACTCTGAGATTGTACAAACCTCAAACCAAATATAATATTAATTAGGCATCTGACATTCTTACACTTTTATTTAAAAAAAAAAAGTAAAATGAGCAGAATTTCCAGCAGCTTAGCAAGAAAAGATCTTCTCTGACAGGATGTACATTTTCTACACACATGTCAATTCTTCATGCAAATGTATGTATATATATATATATATATATATATATATATATATATATATATATATATATATATATATATATATATATGTATATATACACACAGTATCTCACAAAAGTGAGTACAGACCTCACATTTTTGTAAATATTTTATTATATATTTTCATGTGACAACACTGAAGAAATTACACTTTGCTGCAATGCTACAATGTAAAATAGTGAGTGTACAGCTTGTATAACAGTGTAAATTGGCTGCTCCCTCAAAATAAATCAACACAGCCATTAATGTCTAAACCACTGGCAACAAAAGTGAGTACACCCCTAAATGAAAATGTCCAAATTGGGCCCAATTAGCCATTTTCCCTCTCCGGTGTCATGTGGCATGTTAGTGTTACAAGGTCTCAGGTGTGAATGGGGAGCATGTGTGTTAAATTTGGTGTTATCGCTCTCTCATACTGGTCACTTGAAGTTCAAAATGGCATCTCATGGCAAAGAACTCTCTGAGGATCTGAAAAAAAAAGAATTGTTGCTCTACATAAAGATGGCCTAGGCTATAAAAATATTGCCAAGACCCTGAAACTGTGCTGCATCATGGTGGCCAAGACCATACAGCCGTTTAACAGGACAGGTTCCACTCAGAACAGGCCTCGCCATGGTCGACCAAAGAAGTTGAGTGCACGTGGTCAGCATCATATCCAGAGGTTGTCTTTGGGAAATGCGTGCTGCCAGCATTGCTGCAGAGGTTGAAGGGATGGGCAGTCAGCCTGTCAGTTCTCAGACCATACGCGGCACGCTGCATCAAATTGGTCTGCACGGCTGTCATCCCAGAAGGAACTCCTTATAAAGATGCACAAGAAAGCCCTCTAACAGTAGAAGCAGAGCATGATCCCCTCCCTTCGGAGACTGGGCCGCAGGGCAGTATTCAAACATAACAACTCCAAACAAACATCCAAGATGACCACTGCCTTTCTAAAGAAGCTGAGGGTAAAGGTGATCGACTGGCCAAGCATGTCTCTAGACCTAAATCCTATTCAGCATCTGTGGGGCATCCTCAAAGGAAAGGTGGAGAAGTGCAAGGTCGCTAACATCCACCAGCTCCATGATGTCTTCATAGAGGAGTGGAAGGGGACTCCAGTGGCAACCTGTGAAGCTCTGGTGAACTCCATGCCCAAGAGGGTTAAGGCAGTGCTGGAAAATAATGGTGGCCACACAAAATATTGACACTTTGGGCCCAATGTGGACATTTTTTACTTAGGGGTGTACTCACTTTTGTTGCCAGTGGTTTAGGACAGCAAATTTACACTGTTATACAATCTGTACAATCACTACTTTACATTGTAGCAAACTGTAATTTCTTCAGTGTTGTCACATTAAAAGATATAATAAAATATTTACAGAAGTGTGAGGGGTGTATATAATAAAATACTTACAGAAGTGTGAGGGGTGTACTCACTTTTGTGAGATACTGTGTATATATATATATATATATATATATATATATATATATATATATATATATATATACGGAGGGTAAAATAATTATTTGATGTCCTGCAGATTTTGCAAGTTTGCCCACTTACAAAGAAATGAAGGGTCTATAATTTTTATCATACAGTAGGTGTAGTTTAAATGATGGAGACATAATATCAATCAAAAATCCAGAAAAAGCATATAAAACAAATGCTCTAAATTAAGCTGCAGTTCATTGAGTAAAATTAATATTTGTTTCCCAATCAAAACATGGCTTAGTACTTGGTGGAGAAACCCTTGTTGGCAAGCACAGAGGTAAGACGTTTCTTATAGTTGGGGACCAGGTTTGCACACATCTTAGGGGGGTTTCTTGGCTCTCTTTTGGCAGCTTGAAGTTTCATATATTTTCTATAGGATTAAGGTCTGGAGACTGGCTTTATGACCTTAATGTGCTTCTTCTTGGGCAGCTCCTTTGTTGTGTTGGCAGTATGTTTTGGGTCATTGTCATGTTGGAAGACCCATCTACAACCCATCTTCAGTGTTATGATTGAGGGAAGAAGGTTGTCATCCAAGATTTTAAAACACATGGACCTGTCCATTGGCCCGTCAATGCGGAAAAATCAGCCTGTACCTTTATCAGAGAAATAGCCCCAAAGCATCATGCTTCCACCTCCGTGCTTGACTGTAGGGATAGTGTTATTAGGTTCATAGTCATCATTTTTCTTCCTCCAAACATGGCGAGTCAAATTATTGCCAAAGAGCTCAATTTTGGTCTCATCTGACCACAGCACTTTCTCCCAATCCTTCTCTGTATCAATTAGATGTTCATTGATATGACTGTACATGTGCCTTCTTGATGAGGGGGACTCGCCATGTTTGGAGGAAGAAAAATGCTGTATATGACCAAAATCCCTTCTAAGATGTGTGCAAACGTTGTCACTAACTACAAGAAATGTCTTACCTCTGTGCTTGCCAACAAGGGTTTCTCCAGCAAGTACTAAGTCATGTTTTGCTTGGGGATCAAAGATTTAGGTTACTCCCTGAACTGAAACTCGTGTTTTTTCTGGATTTTTGGTTGATGTTCTGTCTCTATCATTTAAAATACACCTATGATAAAAATGATAGACCCTTCATTTCTTTGTAAGTGGGCAAACTATTTTTTTCCCCACTGTACATCAATATATATATGAAATTAGGTTTATTCAGTTTCTACTGACAATACACTACGGATTACCTTTAAGTTATCCGGCAGTTCTGCTCTTCCTGCATACCCAGGATTCATAGTAATAAATACTGTGCATGATGAGTCCAAACATATTTCAGTACCTTCAAACACAAAGGTTTGTACTTGCTCTGAGATAGCACGTTGAATTGTCTGAATTTGCTGGGCAACTACAGAAAGCACCTAAAGGATGAATAAAAAGATTATTTAGATTACTGTCTTTTCATAGATACTACTGAAAATGTTAAAGCCCAATTTAAGTCTAACACCTCTTCTTTATAGTTATGTACCTCCTAGCCTGAAAAGGGTGTCTCCGGGTGCACTGCTCTATTTTCAATATGTACATGATATTAACTATTTCAATCTCCCCCTCTCTAGAGACAACTATACAGATACACTCTTCCTTAATATATACTCCTGAAGAAGCGGCCAGTCCGCGAAACATGTTGAGTGCCATCTTGCGACAGTTCGAATATCACTATATTGCTTCCGGTATCAGGGACCAATAACCATGTGCTGCACTGTGCAATTATAGGAAATAATTCTGTGTTGTATTATCTCAATATTGTCTCTTGTTTTTATTTGTCCCCTTTTTTTCACTCATTGTATGACTCCTTCTTATTTTGTTGTAATAAATCTTTATATATTTTTCTATACACATTGTTATGTGAGTCCTTACCCGTACCATGAAAGTCCATAGTTGCTTCAATTTTTCTGCCATCCCCATTTTTTTCTAAATTACAGGACGACGGTACTTTATGCTTATTTCTATCATATAGTAGCACTATTTAAATTTTTGTAAATAAATAATATTTTTTCATGAATTTAGGCCAAAATGTATTCTGATACATTTCTTTGGTGAACATAACCCAAATTAGCATATATATATTATTTAGTAGGAAAGTTATACAGTACACAATCTATGGTATATATCTGAACAGTGATCAATCCTAATGTACTGATGGCCTTACTCATTTCTTGAGGCCACAATGTCAGGACAGTACAGATATCCCCCAAATGACCCATTTTTGGAATGTAGACAGTATTTAGTAAGAGGCATGGCAAGTTTTTTGAAGTTGTAATTTTTTGTCATCATTTTTTAGAAAATTAAGAAATTGTTTTTTTTTTTTTTTTTACATACTGTCACCAGTGTACTACAGTGTCATCATATAACGACACTGACTGGTAACAGTACAAAAAAAAATGTAATTTTTTTATTATATTTTCTTTTCTTGTTTTGCGATTTTTTTAAATTTATACTGAGAGTAAATTACACAGAGGTGGACTTTATTTACTAATTAGGTGACTTCTGAAGGCAATTGAAGGCAAATCTAGTTCCACTAGATTTTAGTTAGGGGTATCAGAGTAAAGGGGGCTGAATACAAATGCACGCCACACTTTTTAGATATTTATTTGTAAAAAAAGTTTGAAAACAATTTATAATTTTCCTTTCACTTCACAATTATATGCCACTTTGTGTTGGTCTATCACAGGGTCTATGCCCAACCTTTTGAGGAGCGAGGGCCACTTTAGCGACTTGGTAACCGGTTGCGGGCCACAATGAGCAGAGAGGGAGCTGATGACAGGCCTGTGTCTACTCTGCATATGCAGAGCAGACATGGACACAGCCCACTCTACTCTATGAGCCCTCTGAACCGATCTGCCCAGATAGAAGGGGAAGGATCCCCTTCTGTTTTTTTAAGTGAATCGAATTGAAGATAGGGGGGTGTAAACGGACACAAGTCTGTTTACATCTGCTGCTCGTTGTCGGAAATTCCGATCGTGTGTACACAATTCCAACTAACAAAGTGCCACGCATGCTCGGAATCAAGCAAAATAGCAGCACTGGCTATTGAACTTGTCGTACGTGTTGTATGTCACTGTGTTCTTGACGTTTGGAATTTCTTACCAACTTTGTGTGACCGTGTGTATGCAAGACAAGTTTGAGCATACATCCGTCAGAAAAAATCCTATCATGTGTACAGGGCATTAGAATTACTGTAATGCCGCGTACACACGAAGGGACTATCCCGCTGGATTATCCGCTGGACCGAAGTCCAGCGGATAATCCCCTCGTGTGTGGGCGCCGGCGGATTTTTTTGGCCAAAGTACGGCGGACTAAAGTTTCAAGTTTTCAAATTATCCGCTGGACTTGGCAGTCCAGCGGATAATCCGGTCGTGTGTAGTATGGTCCGGCGTACCAAAAAGGACGCATGCTCAGTAGCTAGTATGTCACGGACTCGCTCGGTCTGGTAAAACTAGCCTTCGTTTTGAAGCTCGCACAATCGTCACGCTGCTGAATTTTTTTTTTTTTTTTTTCTGACAGCGGGATTTGTATGTTATCGTACTTGAAGAATGATTTTGCCTTGCTGCTTGTATATTCACGCAGAGTACTCCCGAACGTTTTTTCTTCACCATTCTTTAGTGAAGTTATATATTTGTATATATATATATATATATATATATATATCTATATCTATATCTCTATCTCTCTCTCTATATATATATATATATATATATATATATATATATATATATATAGATATAGATATAGATATAGATATAGATATCCAAATCACCGAATGAAAAATATATCTATATTTCTCAATAAGCCCAAAAAAATATATATCTATATCTACATATATATATATATATATATATATATAGATATATAGATCTATACGTGTATAAAAATATATATATATATATATATATATATATATATATATATATATATATATATATATATATATATATATGTACATATATCTCTATATAGATATTTTTTTATTATTTGTTGGTTATCAAAAGGATTAGTTATTACACATGATACAATTGTGGAGTCAGCAGAGCTTGCCCTTAATTCAGATCTTAACCCTCACCTTTCCAGCGACTGCACTTGCAGTTCCATTGAAGTTGCACTTTACACTTGTATTGTCAAATGAATGTTTAGACATGTACCTGCCTACTCCTAAAGAAACTATGTTTTTGAATAACAAGCACGTATATCATTATTTGATGAAAATTAAATGACCATTTATTCTGGTTAAAACAAACAAGGCAAAACAAAATAGGAAGGCAACACTGGAGCCACTTGTAGATTTTGTGAAGACTTTTTGCCCCAACGGCAGACATCAAGTTTGTGAAGCCAAAAATTAAGCTTGGGCACATTTCATCCAATATAGGGAGCACAAGAAGATTGACCAGGAATCAGACAGACCAGGAACAGCAGCAGATGACATCTATGTCCCCAAGCTGTGGCACTACAACAGCCTGTGTCTTCTGTGAGACCAGACTGAAGCCAGGCAATCACTTCCGACTCTTCCCACCACGCTGCCCTGCACTCTTCCCTGCAGTCTTCCCTGCACGCTTCCTTGGAGGCTGACTTGTGGTAGGAGGAGGAGGAGGAGGAGGAGGAAGAAGAAGGAAGAGGAGGAGGAGGAGGAGGAGAAGTTGGTGTCGGGCCTTCATGTGTCAGGCGGGTGGATTCTCGTAATTCACCCCTCAAACCCCCCCTAATTGCATCAGAAATGAGGCCCTCACACAGGTGCCGTTGGCCCCTCTCCATTTCCAGCAACCTGCTGGACAAGTAGCTGGCATAGGCCTCTTCTGGAAGGGGGGGTTTGTCGAGAATCGCACTCGCCTTCCGAATCAGTTGGAGTGATTCCTCCTCAACAATGGTCATCCTCCTGGGCCTTCTTGGGGGTAAGGGCAGGGGTGGAGGTAGACTTCTTCTTAATCGGGTCTGGCTGTCACTCTGGCTCGTGCTGGGCCCAGCCACCTCCTGGCTCTCGCTGGTCATGTCCTCCTCCTCCATACCACTTGTCCCGGCATCATCCTGGGTCAGCTCATCCTGTGTGCAAATAAAAACAAAAATCAAACACCTGTTTTGTGGTTTCTGGCCTCCTCAATCATCCAATTGTAAACTTAGGAACGAGCATCTAAATTTTCTAAAAGATCCAAAAGGCTATCATTTGGACCCCTGCATTTTCCAAGCAGATCACCAATGTTGTATAATGCTTTTTTTGCCACTACTGGATGTATGTATACACTATATATGTATCGATATGTTGCACCAACACTTTTTAGAAGTGTGCAGAATTTTTGGGAGCTTTTTTCACAATTCTGAGTACAGGGTGTTAATTGGTTCACATTTTAACGTTTACAGCATTAATATTCACACAATCACAATTTAGGCTACTAAATATATACCTGGCTCCAGCTGGGTGCATCAGCCTGCTCCAAGGTGGAGGGGTCTTCTCCTTCCGTGGAAGCCTCAGCTGGGGTGGAGGGAAGAGTGGAGGGAAGAGTGGAGGGAAGGGTGGAGGGAAGAGTGGACAGTGATTGCCTGGGTTCCATCTGGTCACCTATAAAAGTCAGTTGGTTGTAGTACCACAGCTTGGGTACATAAACATCCTCTGCTGCTGCTCCTGATCTGACTGATTCCTCAATCTTCTTGCGCTCCCGCTTGTACATGTGCCTTAAACTTGCAATTCTGGCTTCCACAAACTTGGTGTTTGCGTTGGGGACTTGAGTCTTCACAAAATCCACAAGTGGCCCCAGTGTTGCCTTCCGGACATCCCTATTGCCATATAAAGGGTTCTTGAGCTGCCACAGGTTGGTATTTTTTCTGTACAGGGCAATGAATTCGGACATGAACTGCTGGTCCTTGAATGGATTCAACTGGGGTGCTGACATGTTTGTTTCTGTTTTGTTAGTAATGGCAATACAAAAGACCAAAAACACAAATGTTACTTAAAACGCACAACCAGTTTTTCTTACCAAACATTACACAACACACCCACACACAGGCAGCAACACATCCACACAGGCAGCAACCCCTACACACAGGCAGCAACCCCTACACACAGGCAGCAACCCCTACACACAGGCAGCAACCCCTACACACAGGCAGCAACCCCTACACACAGGCAGCAACACACACATATCCTTAAAAAATGCAGGCCCAAAACCCAAAAAAAAACACAGTAATGCATCCTAGAAAACACTTACCTTCGTACACAGCGCTCGCTACTTCCGTTCGGGAACACGTGGGGCCCTCAAACAGCCTTATATACACTGCGCACGCGTCGAAGTCCGCCTGCGTCCTCCGCGTCGCCCGCCCATGACGTTCCTCCTGACGAGTATTCCCCGCCCCGCTTCCCCTCGTTGCATTGTGGGTGAATAAATTCATGAATATGGCGGACACATTCTCAGCCAGTAGCGCGGAGGAAAGCCAAGAAGCGAACACATCTGCATCCAGCAGCAGATATAAAGCCACCAATATGGCCTTTGAAGAGATGGTGGAGATGGTGGACATCCTCCAAAGGGAAGATTACGACGGGGAAAATGGCCCGTACCCTCGACCCAACTTGCGCAAGGACAAGATTCTCACTACAATCGTCAGCACCCTGGAGCAGAAATTCGGCGTACGAAGGGGCAAGGATCAACTGCGCAAGCGATGGTCCGACATCAAATCCAGGGAGCACGATCAGTACAGGAGAATTCGAAAAGCCATCAAAAAAAGTAAGTCAAGCACGTGCGCTACTATGGTTATACTTGATATGTCTAATCTTGCGCAGATGTTATTACCATTCGTCCGTGAAACTTGCGCAGATGTTATTACCATTCGTACGTGAAACTTGCGCAGATGTTATTACCATTCGTACGTGAAACTTGCGCAGATGTTAATACCATTCGTACGTGAAACTTGCGCAGATGTTATTACCATTCGTACGTGAAACTTGCGCAGATGTTATTACCATTCGTACGTGAAACTTGCGCAGATGTTATTACCATTCGTCCGTGAAACTTGCGCAGATGTTATTACCATTCGTCCGTGAAACTTGCGCAGATGTTATTACCATTCGTACGTGAAACTTGCGCAGATGTTATTACCATTCGTACGTGAAACTTGCGCAGATGTTATTACCATTCGTACGTGAAACTTGCGCAGATGTTATTACCATTCGTACGTGAAACTTGCGCAGATGTTATTACCATTCGTACGTGAAACTTGCGCAGATGTTATTACCATTCGTACGTGAAACTTGCGCAGATGTTATTACCACTCGTCCGTGAAACTTGCGCAGATGTTATTACCATTCGTACGTGAAACTTGCGCAGATGTTATTACCATTCGTACGTGAAACTTGCGCAGATGTTATTACCATTCGTACGTGAAACTTGCGCAGATGTTATTACCATTCGTCCGTGAAACTTGCGCAGATGTTATTACCATTCGTACGTGAAACTTGCGCAGATGTAATTACCATTCGTACGTGAAACTTGCGCAGATGTTATTACCACTCGTTTGTGAAACTTGCGCAGATGTTATTACCATTCGTACGTGAAACTTGCGCAGATGTTATTACCATTCGTACGTGAAACTTGCGCATATTTGATGAAAGTTCAGTTTGTCTTCATAACGTTTATTGAGTTTACCTGGCTTTGGGTTGTTGGAGTTGTAAGGTTGTTTATTATTGTCACTATCTATACAATTACTGCTGTAGTAAGGGTTTTAGGGGTAACTTACACAGGGACTCCAGAGGCTGTTTTGGGGGGGGGGGGGGGGGGGATAAATATGTTAAGCAGGGTCTCATGCTCACAATTCCCAAAAAATGCTCATCATCTACAAATACTGTAGGTGGTGACTTTTCAAAGAAGTACACTCACCTGTCCCTTGGATGGTGCAGCTACAATCTCTGATCTTGCAATCATGAAATTAATGTTTGCGGCTTCACTTCCCGGGTCACTATTGGGCATGCGCCAGTTGCGCAATGCAATAGGACTGGTCCGCGCGAGCTCGGGGACCCCTGTGTGTCCCAGCAGACAGCACGGTGGGACGGGATGTGGCGTATACTTCTGTGGGAGTCTAGGGCCGGATGTGTGTGCAAATACCTGCCTTACACAGGTATCTGCAACCCCTCCCCCCTAAAAGGTTGAAAATAAGACACCACAGGGGTGCAGGGATCCAATGAGCGGAAGTTCAAATTTAGGGTTGAAGGGCGGTTTAAGTATTGGAGTTTCATTAGATAGACATTTCAATTCTGTCTTCAAGTAGGATCTTCTAACAAACTGCTAATAATTGGACAAGACTTTTAAACAATGTTTACTAATCCTATTTTGGCACTCAAATATCAGTGTGATTAAAAGTGTACCTTTTTGTGTTCCATTACCATAGGGGGCAAAAGACTCAGACGTCAGTCCGAACCTACGAGGACCTCCCGGCCTCACCAGACTAATTGGGCAGTTAGCCCAAGCCCGCGCGTGGATGTGGCGGAACAGGTCGTTGAAGTGGATCAAATCTGCACCCCACCAAGTGAGTGTCTCAGAACACAGATTGAGCTAATTAATTAAGGTCTGCATGTTTTTGACACTTTTTTTCTTGTGTTTTATCTACCCAACTTTTAGGTGATGCTGATCTGTTTGTGGAAGGACAAGCTGCGGAGCCATTTTCCACAGACAGTGCCCACAGGCTTATTGGCCAGATCATGGCCTGGAATCTGCAGCTGGAAAATATGCAGAAGGAGATGGCCACCATGCAGCAGGGAATGAAGGACATGATTGATGTTTTGGGGAGAATCTAAAGACCCCTTTTACATTTCTTAACATCAATCATGTCCTTCATTCCCCTTTTGATGCGCTGTTTTACAAATTTTAGAGGCCAAATTTTTAATATGCACACGGTATGTCAACATGTGCTATGTGCCATCAGGGGATCTCAATGGACGCATTTGGTGTTTGCAACCCCTAATGCTAGTAGGTGAGAGGGAAGGGGTTTCACACACAAAACACGTCCATTGATTCCCCATGATGGAACATAGCACATGTTGACATTACCCATTTTCCAGTTAAATTAGTGTGCATATTCTAAATTTGGCTTCTACTGTTCATGGGTTACCTGTTGAACTTTGTAAGTTCTGGACTTTTACATTGTGTAAATAATTTCAAATGCTAAGCCTAAATTTTTTACCATTTTAAAACATGTTTTTATGTTTGTTTTAAAAAAATCAATCACAAAAATAAAAAAAATATGTTGTGAGAAAAACACCAAAAAAATGTAAAAAAGATAACATAAAAAAAAAAAAAAAAAAAAAAATGTTGTTGAAAAAAATAAAAATAAAAAATTAACCAAAAATACCAAAAAAACAAAAAAAAAAAAAAATCAAAAAAAATAAAAAAAAGGTTTGGATGTGCACTAGAATAAAAAAAAAAATGTTTGCACAAATTAAACAATGTGTGGCTTCTTCTTTTTAAATACTACCAGTTTGACAAAAACATGTTGTGGTTCATTGACAAAGGGGCTTATTTACTAAACGCAAAACAAGTTTGCCACTATTAAGATGTGCACTAGGACAACATATAAAACAGGCCAAATTAAAAGCAAAACAATACGAAACTACCAATATTTCAAACATAAATAACTGTATTTATTCTTTGTAAATCAAAAAGATGGTTTAAGGGTCTGCTGCCATTTCAATGGCCCCCCTACCATTAAAATACTGTAAATAAAGGTCCCGCACTTGCTGGGCTGATTGTGGTGCCGAACCAAGACGGCGATTATCCAGCCCTGTCATGTTGCCTTCCACTCCGGCCTCAGGGCCAATTGGTAAGGAGTATGTTCCTGAATGTTTGCGTAAATAATTGTGCATGACACAGCATGCAAGAATAATAGTATTCAGTTTGTACTCTGCCAGATGTAGGGATGTAAGGAGCAATCTGAAACGGTTGGCCATAATACCAAAGGCATTTTCCACCACCCTTCTTGCTCTGGCCAACCGATAATTAAAAATCCTCCTCTCAGGGGTGAGGGATCGTTGGGGAAATGGCCTCATCAGATGGTCACCCAGACCGAACGCCTCGTCGGCAATGAAGACGAAGGGGAGTCCCTCCACATTATCTTCATCTGGTGGCAGCTCCAGCCCACCAGTCTGGAGACGATGACCGAACTCCGTGTGGTTGAAGACTCCTCCGTCCGACATCCGGCCGTTTTTCCCCACATCCACATACAGAAAGTCATATTGTGCCGACACCACCGCCATCAACACGATACTATGGAACCCCTTATAATTCCAATAGTATGACCCCGAATGGGGTGGGGGCACAATTCGCACATGTTTGCCGTCAATCGCCCCTCCGCAGTTGGGAAAGTCCCAACGGGCAGCAAACTGGGAAGCCACAGTCTGCCATTCCTGTGGCGTGGAGGGACACTGTGAAGTCAAACAGAAAGATACAATTCAAATTAAAAACCAGGCAAAACACCAAACTAAATGCAACAAATTAACAAACAATTTGGAAGAACATATGTATTTATTTTGTAAGTCCTTGAAATAAAGCCAAAAGATTAAGGATAAAAGGGACAAATCTCTGATTGATGACCCCTCTGATGGACCAGAGAAGATAATAATGGGGATGTGGGTGGGAGTAAATAATTGTAAGGTCACACAATACACATGCAATTAATTAAAGGTGTGTGTGTGGGGGGTGGGGGGGTTAATTACAAGCTGACACAAACCACATGCAATTAATTAAAGGTGTGTGTGGGGGGTGGGGGGTTAATTACAAGCTGACCCAAACCACATGCAATTAATTAAAGGTGTGTGTGGGGGGGGGGGGGTTAATTACAAGCTGACCAAAACCACATGCAATTAATTAAAGGTGTGTGTGGGGGGTGGGGGGTTAATTACAAGCTGACCCAAACAACATGCAATTAATTAAAGGTGTGTGTGTGGGGGGTGGGGGGTTAATTACAAGCTGACCAAAACCACATGCAATTAATTAACGGGGTGTGGGGGGGTGGGGGTTAATTACAAGCTGACCAAAACCACATGCAATTAATTATGGGGGTGGGTGGGGGGGTTAATTACAAGCTGACCAAAACCACATGCAATTAATTATCAGGGGGTGTGGGGGGGGGGGTGGGGGGGTTAATTACAAGCTGACCAAAACCACATGCAATTAATTATCAGGGGGTGTGGGGGGGGGGGGGTTAATTACAAGCTGACCAAAACCACATGCAATTAATTAACAGGGGGTGGGGGGGGGGGGTGTGGGGGGTGTGGGGGGTTAATTACAAGCTGACACAAACCACATGCAATTAATTAAAGGTGTGTGTGGGGGGTGGGGGGGTTAATTACAAGCTGACCAAAACCACATGCAATTAATTAAAGGTGTGTGTGGGGGGGGGGGGGTTAATTACAAGCTGACCCAAACCACATGCAATTAATTAAAGGTGTGTGTGGGGGGTGGGGGTTAATTACAAGCTGACCCAAACCACATGCAATTAATTAAAGGTGTGTGTGGGGGGGTGGGGGTTAATTACAAGCTGACCAAAACCACATGCAATTAATTAACGGGGTGTGGGGGGGGGGGGGGTTAATTACAAGCTGACCAAAACCACATGCAATTAATTATCAGGGGGTGTGGGGGGGGGGGTGGGTTAATTACAAGCTGACCAAAACCACATGCAATTAATTAAAGGGGGTGTGGGGGGGGGGGGTTAATTACAAGCTGACCAAAACCACATGCAATCAATTTAAAAATGAGGGTCAAGGGGGGTGAAAGGGGTGAAAGGGGGGGTGAGTAAAGCAGTACAATGGAGCTGGTAATATACATTTTTAAACAAAGAAAGTGACTAGGCTAGGGGTGTTTAGGGGGCCAAGCTTCCATGCTGGGGAGGTTGGTGCAAGGAAATATGCATGTGACCCACTAAATAATACAATCTTAAAGCTATTTCGATAAGTCAACCATAAAATACTAGACAAAAAACCAAAAAAAAAAAAAAAAAAAGGAATAGGGGACATTCATAGAATAGTCCTATCATGGAAATTAGCTAATGATGACATTGATGCACTACATTAGCAAACATACAAGACATAGGTAATTTTAAAAGAGAAGACTTACCTTAATGTATTCCTCCTGCAGGACGTGGATAATGGCAGAACAGGTCTCTGGAATAATGAGCCCCAGAGCCTGGGGGGAGATGCCTGTCGTGAACTTGAGGTCCTGCAAGCTTCTCCCCGTCGCCAAGTAACGCAACGTGGCGACTAGCCTCTGCTCCGCACTGATGGCTTGCCGCATGCAGGTATTCTGCCTGGTAATATAAGGGGACAGCGAAGCCAACAGACGGTGAAAAATGGGGTCCGTCATCCGGAGATAATTCCTGAAATCATCAGGATTATTCTCACGGATCTCACGGAGCAAAGGCATATGCGAGAATTGGTCACGCTGGCGCAACCAATTCTTGGTCCATGAACTCCTCCTCACCCTGTTCATGGACTGGGCTCGTGCCAAGGTGTTAACCGCAACACCGAGCCCCTGCACAGCACGAACTCGTTCCCGAGTACGTCCACACTCCATGGCTTCAAAACGGTCGGCTGATCAAACAAACAACTTAACAGAACGCACTGAAGAACAGCAAGGCCTATGAAGAACGACCTGAAAAACAGGAACGAGCGGACCAGAACGGCCTGAGAACAGGTAGGAACTGATCCACACGCACTGAAAGCCAGATACAAACCTCACAAGCACAAACTGAACGGCAGAAGCGAACGAATTAAGCAGAAGTCTGAGAAGCGCGAATCGTCTCTAACCAAACGTCAACTAACACGCGATACACACGAGATCAGCTGACGGTGCCCAAAGGGTGTCGTTTGGGATCTCGAGCTTCCTTTTTCTAGTCCCGTCGTACGTGCTGTACGTCATCGCGTGAACCGCCGGACTTTTTGCGTGATCGTGTGTGGTCAAGTCCGTTCGCTTTTTAGTCCAGCGTACCTAGCGGGAAAGTCCAGCGGATTGTCCGCTGGACTTAGGTCCGCCGGGAAAAGTCCGTACGTGTGTACGAGGCATTAGAATTACTGCCACTTTTTCATTTTTTTTTTTTTTTTTTATTGATTCCCTTTAATTCTTGTCTCTGCAATTCCAGAACAAGAAATTGGATGAATGTGGACAGGAAGATACACAAACCATTAACAGCTTCACAGATATTCTTAACCACCCCTGGAAAGTTTTACCCCCTTCATTACCAGAGCATTTTTTGCTATTCAGCACTGCGCTGGCAATTGTTTGGTCATGCAACACTGTATGCAAATTAAATTTATATAATTATAAATAGCTTTCTTTTGGTGATATTTTTTCACAACTTTTTTTTTTATTAAACTATAAAAGACCGGAAATTTTGAAAAACAAAAAAACCCTATATTTTCTACTTTTTGTTATAAAACATATCAAATAAAATCACATTTCCTCTTAAATTTAGGCCAAAATGTATTCTGCTACAGGTCTTTGGTAAAAAAAGAAATCCCAATAAGTGTTTATTAATTATATTAAGTGTAAAAGTTTTATAGGTTTACAAACTTTGGTATATATATTGGAATTTATGCAGCTGTTGATGCTACTGTATACTAGTAAGGGCCGTGATCAGTGACTTATAGTTCGACTGTGATAGTGTGGCGGGAAATCCAGCACTCAGTGTCACTGGCTGGGAGGGACACTAACTGACTGACATTGGCTTCCCTAGTGACACTAATACAGTGACCAGGATAATGCTGTACACTGTACAGTGCACTAATGACACTGGTTAGGAAAGGGTTAACTTCAAGAGGCAATCAAGGGGTTAACTTTGTACCTAACAAGTGTGTACTGTGTGCTGCTTTTACTAATGGATCTGGCTGATTTTTTTTTCTCCAGCTTTTTAGATCGCTGTTCTGTGTGTTTGTAAATCAAACCTGATTAGCAGGTTTCAGCCAAAATCATTGGCTGAAACCTGCTGACAAACTCATGTTCAATCACAGCACGGGTCAGCAGGGGGCACACGCATGCATGTCCATAAACCAGGAAGTTCAGTAATTGTATTGTGAGCAGGTGGCAAGTGGTTAAACTTATCCACTCTAAATGTTGTTGATGTTTCTCTTCTTACTGGAGACCTAGCCCATCATCCCCTGTCCAAATGACATCCTTTGGAACAGTTAGTGAGGAGAAACCACTTCAATGTGGGCATAAAAACCTGACTGAAATTCTAAACTCTTCCACAATCTAAAACTGAAAAAAAATGCATTTTGTCTGGCGTTGGGCTTTAAGAACTTGTGTTTGGGAAATGTTTTCACGCTGGTTCTTTTGTAATGACAAAAATAACACAGTGAAACTTTAAAGGATTTTAAACATAAAGAGAAGGTCACCACTCCAGTATGCAGCACTGAAACTGGCACTTTATTCAACAACTCATAAAAGCCACAAAGCAACTGCTACGCATTTCAGACTAACAATAGGCTTGACAAAGGATTTGTTAGTCTGAAACACATAGCAGTGACTATGTTGCTTTTAAGAGTTGCTATATAAAGTGCCAGTTCTACAATGATAAATGCTGGAGTGACAATTTTTTTGCGTTTGATGTAATGAATAGTGGATGGAAGTCTGAGTACCCCCATTTTGGACTGGAGCACGAAGGCTGAGCAGGGGAGCTGTGTTTGCTTTCTTCTAATTTTTTATTTTATTAAAGAAAAATTACAGGCATGGTATTTTTTTTTATAGTTACATTAGTCCATCTTGGAGCAATGTAACTATGTATATGCCATACCTAACCAATGCCCCTGGCAGCTGGAAATCTTTAAGGTAGCAATGTCTCCACTTGCTTCTGGGTCTCATGCTGAGCAGCCGGCTAGATACATTGTGAACACAGGAAGGTTGGCTGCTCAGCACAGACAGCATTCAGGGAATGCTTTGTATTTGGGAATCAATGCAAAGCATTCTATGATTGGATGAGGTGGAGAGCAGGGAAGCACCATCCTGCCTCTCCACCTTGTCCAATCAGGGACCACTTGGCATTCATTCAGAAAATGCAAAGCATTCTCTAAGACCCCTTTCACACTGGGGCGGTTTTCAGGCACTTTAGCGCTGGAAATAGCCTCTGCTGAGCACCGCCTCCCATTCACTCAAGTGGGACTTTTCACACTCGGGTGGTGCGGTTGCGGCACATTCCAAAAAGTCCTGCAAGCAGCATCTTTGTGGTGGGTTGGGAACGCTGTATTTAGCTTTTCTTCTTACTTAACCTATCCAAACAGATAACATCTGAATTTTAAAAGCTGCTTTCATTTTTTTTTTTAAATAAGCTCAAAGGTCAGGATTATGAAATACTGTTTTATCTACCAACATTCTTTGAACACTTTAGCGTCGTTTCCAAATTTTCTTAGCACCCTAGGCACACCATCATTAATATTTTGTAAGACAACACAAATAAATAAATAAATAAGCTGTTTATTTAATCAGAGTGAGAATTGGATTTTTGGTCTGTCACTTTTCTTTTCTATCTGCTGGTATCTGTGTTACATTGTAGTAGATTCCTTGAACTGACACTGTCTATTGCTATTAAATTAGAGTTCCAAAGGCTCAGTACACATATGGATGCATGGTGTTGTGTTGCACTGGATTGAAAATCTGGGCTGAGGCAGCCCTGAGCTTCACAGAGTCCTACCAGTCCAGGGATGTGCAGTCAGGGGAGGCCATGAACATAAAAAAACAATCAAGCTTTGTGGGTCATAGCTCGGCAACTTGGGGTTACAGGTCCTACTACTGGTCAAAATTTGGGGCTCCTGGCACCTATGGTTCTGGAGATACAGGGCTCCTTACACAGCCTGTCAGAAGCTACATACAGCGCCGCCAGTTTAAATACAAGCTGGCACATGCTGTTTTCAGCAGACTGAGAGGATAAGCTCACAGTGCCTCTCACTTCTTGTCAAAGGCACTGAGCTCAATCGACAGCTTGGAGCCTTGGACCAATGGTAAAGCACCGTTGGTCCACTCTGTCCAATAAAAATGATGCAGAGCAGACTCTCCTCTCACTGCAGTGTCATAGAAGGGGCATATGTCTAAAAGACAAATGCTCCCTTCCAGCCCAGCCCTCTTAGCTACAAGGAAAAATACATGGGTTTATGGGTATAAGGTTTACCCATAAACCCATGTTTTTCTCACACAGTTAAGAGGGAGAATCTGCTGCTGCTGAAAAGGTTTTACTCAAGCTAAATAATATATTATTATGCTATATGTTATAACATAATAATGTATTATTTATCTATTTACTGTGAAATTACTAGTTTGAAGTTATAAATTCAAACTTCAGCAATATGTCCGTTAAGCCACCTGCTTGAATTCAGTTTTTGAAAATATAGTAAATTACCTATATATAATAATTATTTGTATATGACTAACTTATGGTAATAACCACTTGCCACCCAGGCTATTTCTGACACTTCTTTCCTACATGAAGTAATCATCATTTTTTTTTTGCTCGAAAATTACTCACAGCCCCCAAACATTATATATATATATATATATATATATATATATATATATATATATATATATATTTTTTTTAGCAGACACCCTAGGGAATAAAATAGTGGTCGTTGCAACTTTTTATGTCACACTGTATTTGTGCAGCAATTTTTCAAATGCTTTTTTTGGGGGGGGGGGGAACTGTTTCATGAATTTAAAAAAAATATTGTTTCCAGCATCAACAAAAAGGGTTATTGAAAAAATCTTAAAGGGACAGCATTTGTAAATATTTTTGATAAACGAGTATAACTAGTAGAACTTCAATTGCCTACATAATGAGAATCAAATACGTAACTTGTGAATATGTAACCTGTGTGTATCTGGCTCTGATAATAGTCAGTGCCTCACTAGCCACTGACCTCACTGCACATCCCTGTACCAGTCCCTTCTATTGCTTCGAAGATCGTTTTGAGTTAAAATAGTGTGCTGAGCAGTGTAGTTGCTGCCTTTGGTGTCTGGAGAGCTAGTCTTATACTATCAACTTCAGTCAAAATTATTCTTTAACCAACAAATGTAAGATGAGAAAGGGAGAAAACTCATTAAGGTTTATAACTTTCATACTCATTAAATAGTTAAGATATCTGGCAACAAAATGACTATATTAGAACAATTTAATTGTGCAGATCATTTAAAAGTGCCTTAATATTTCATGACCATGAACATGGTATTCTATTGAAATAACAGGAATTTAAAAAAAGGCTGTACTGTTTATGAATAAATGGTTTAAAGATTCATATTTTTCTTAAAATCATCTTATTCTGATATTAAAAGCCATGTTCTGTTTAGGTGTACATACACATGAAAGTACTAAATTTGAAAGTCAATATTTTATCTCTGCATTTATATTTGCACTTGCAGAATTGGTACTTGCAGTGCATATTAAGTTTTCTGAGAAAGTGTGTTAGAATTACCTCCAGCTCAATACGATTAAATTCATCAAAGCATGCCCAAGCTCCAGACTGTGCCAGACCTTTGAAGAATTTCCCCATGGCTTTATAGTCTAGTCCATCAGAGCAGTTAAAAACAACACACTGGAAAAAAAAAAAAAGACATAAAAAAAAAAAAAGGAAGAATAAAGAAGGTTATATTATCATAACAAAAAGTACAGTGAGTATATTTGCAAAGTAAAGAAAGCCTGAATACAAGTAAATACATTAAATGCAGCTAAATCTGTTCTGATAATGAAAAGTATTTAATTTAAAGCTATGTCCTATAAGTTGTATGTTTCACAATAGTGGTAATTTAAGGGAACCTGCAGGTTGCCATAGCCCGTTCCAGGAAGCATTGCTATAACTGAGGTAAAGCACATTTCTGCAACACCATGCACAGGTTGAGAGTACCTACCCTAGATTTAGCACTCATATGATTTGGACAAAAGTACCCTTCAGCTCTGGAAGGGAGGCTGTGACAAATCATAGTTGTCCTGAAAGTTTTACTTTATAGTAAAGCTCCAGTTTTGTTGAGAAAAATAAATACGCTCTGGGTCAACTGGTCAACTATACATTGTTAGGATATTCTGTAGACATTGGCATGATTATGTTGTGTTAGTGCACTTTCTGAAACTAAGTGTGTAGGTCTATCAAAATAAGTTCACAATGGGAGCCTCTCATTATAATCAAAATACAACGGTTTAACATTGCTGAAAAAGCAACCAAAATCGTATTTGTAAATTGTGCACTGTATAAAAGTTTTTATTTTCTGTATGTGCATTTACTACTATAATTATCCATGTGAACTGGTTGCATTATTGCTATTATGGATGCCCAACATGTTAAATGATCTTGCAACAAATAAGTGCAACAGAGCAGCAACTAATTCAATACAGTATCTACGGCATAATCAACAGTGGGTGAAACCGATATAATCTGCTTGAAATCCGCAATGTATACAGTATGTAGTGGTGTATAGCACCCGCAAACAAAATTCTACATTTAGCCAAAATGTGAGAGACCGGTCACCATAGACTCAATAACAGCTACATTTTAGACTAAGGCCAACTCATATCCAGATCCAGTTAATAGGGAGAAAATAGAAGTTGCATAAATTAATACAAATGAAAAAAACTGATGAAGCTTGTGTGTATAGAATTTACCATTCAGAATTCCTGGCACCATCACCAAGTAATTGTATCCAGATGTCACAAAGGGTAAACTATCCCCAACTGATATATAGATTTCCATGTATACTCCACAAGAGCTCTGATGTTGATAGTTTATCTTATGACAAATTACATTAATTCCTTGGCCATTTGGTCACATTATTGTACATAGATATGATTACAGTTTTGTTAAGTGGTGTATAGATATCTATGAAAATTCAAAAAAATATTGTTTGACCCTTTAAATTTAAATATTGCATTCATATTTGCTGCATCATTTTTAATAACTGTTAACAACAAAGAAAAATATATAATTTTGTGTTCAGCATTTAGAATGTAGTCGCACTGATAAATCACATTTGTGGCATTACTAATGGCAGCAGGCTAAATAATAAAACCAGATATCTTATTGATAATAAACTTGTCTGGCTACCAGTTTAGTATTTGCATAGCAAAGTTACCCATGCAATGGTAGGTGCGCAGTATAGTTTGCATAAATATTTGCATCCTTTTTTAGCAGGAACTTATGCAGCACAGGCTTCTAGAAGAAGCTCATTTTTTTAGTAGTTTTGGATGCAATGGAGTAGAGTTAAAGTAGAGCTAAATGCAAAACTTTTTTTTTTTTCATTTTGGATAGAGTAAGGAACGGTTACAACTCATTTTTTATTTTCTTAAGTGCCATCTGTGTCCCATAGATGAGATTTCTTCTCACTTCCTGTCCCAAAGCCAAAACAGTAAGTGATAAGAAATCTATCCAAAGTGAAGGAATCCCAGGATGTCACCAGAGTCGTCAGAATTTGGAATATCCTTTTACTTTCACTTTTAATGATGGCGGTAAACAGGACAAATAACGAGTTACCCTAACAGGATCACAGACGGTAATAAAAACTGACAGGTGTTCGAATCCATTTCCACTCTATCCAAAATTAGAAAAAATAAAGTTGTGCCTTTAGTTACGCTTTTAGCACTTCTGTGGCTCTAAAATTATTCTTTTGATTAGTGCAGTGTGAGACACAAAATGTTGGATTATCAGACAGGAAACCACTACACAGATACTATGATGAGCAAGCTTGTAATGATAATCAGGTTAATCAGGTTAATCAGGTTAATAGTCTCCCTGAGTTAATGGATGCTGTGCTGAAAGACAAATGCAAGCTTTTCTAAAGCCCCATACACACGGTCAGATTTCCCGATGGATTCTGTCCTATCGGACAATGTTGTCGGAAATTCCGACCGTGTGTAGGCACCATCGGACAGTGTACCTCGGATTGTCTGACGGACAAAGTCCTATCTCCTGCTGGATAGATTTTTCAACAACAAAGTCCGATCACACCGAATCCAATCGTGTGTAGCGTAGTCCGACGGACAAAGTGCTACGCATGCTCAGAAGAAATTCTGTGACGGAAGCGCTCGGTCAGGTAAAACTACCTTTCCTAATCGACACAGCACATTCGTCACGCTGCAATGTTAAAATGTCTTTAATGCAGCGCATTCTCTTTTTCTTTACAATGCAAGAAGAATGACATATTTTAGCTGCTCCTATTCACCCTCACTTCTCACAAACTTAGTTCTTTATTACTTTTCTGGATTTCTAGACTACATCTTTATTTTTACTCAGATCGTAAAAGAATCTTTGTTATATTTTTTGGAGGATTTGTCATTTTTTTTTTTTTTTTTTGGAATACATATTTTAAGGAGATTTTTTATTTTTTTTTGAGGAGGGTTGTGTGTCTCAACTTAGCAAAACAACATTATTAACATTTCTATTTGTTGCTTAAATGTACTAGGAGTTTGTTTGTTGTTGGTGCCCCTTGTTAATTATACTTTACGATTAGTGAAATGTACCAGCCTACTCACAAATAAACTGTCATTGTAGAAAAGTAAAACACAATAGGCAATGATTATTTCAAATCAAAAATACCTTTATTTAGGTCTCAGCAACAAACCAAAGAGGAACGCAGCGATGGAGAAACTTGGGGAATTTGCAAAGCCTTGGACCCCCACGGCAACCATGATTTTTGAAGCGTCTAAAATTGGGGGCCTGAGGAGTACGTATCTTAAGGGGAGTGCTATCTGGTCCTGAAGTCCAAAACATCTGGAACTGCAGCAGATGCCATCTAGGTCCCCAGGCTCTGGTCCAACGAGAGGCTCTATCTTCTCTCAGACCAGACTGAATCCAGGTCATCACTCTCAGGTCTTCATTCCACACTTCCTTGCACGCTGTGGCTGTGTTGCTGGTGGGGTGGCAGAAGGAGGAGGATGAGGGGGAGCATGGTCACTATGGCAAACATGTGTGAGTGGGGTCACCCCCCCAGCCATCCCCTTATTTAGGACTTTGAGAATGACATCCTCACACATGTTGCGTTGCCCCACCTCCATACCCATCATTTTCTGTGACAACCAAGGAGGCAAAGGTCTCCTCGTCGGTGGGTGTGGCATGTAGGGAGGCTGAAGCCTCTCGGATCATCCGGAGCGCTGACTCTCCCGCCTCACCCCCCCTTCTCGCCCTTTTGTAGGGAAGGTGGAGGGGAGGGATTTGGGAGTCAGTCAGGCTCCTAGGCCTACCCCCCTCTTGGCTGCCACTACCCACCTCTTGGCTGCCACTAACCCCTTCCTCCTCCTGACTGCCACATTCCACAGCCTCCTCCTGGCTGAGGTCTTCCTGTGTATGAAAAAGGGACATAGTTTCACTTATTTGTTCATCAAACACACACAATTTTCAGCTAGTGACTGTTGCAACATGGTTACAAATAGAAAACCATACAATTCTCAGCCCTGCAGTTTATATTCTTGCCCCAAATGTCTACAACACTACTGTCAGTTGATATGTCAAACACGTTAGGAACTAAGCAATTGGGAATCCTGAATTAACTGAACATCATTTCGTTTTCAGAAAATTGGTTCCCAAACTACTATACCTGCCACAAGCTGGGCTCCTCCACATCTTCCAGACTGGAAGGCCCAGGTTGCTCCTCGGAAGCCTCATCAGGGGTGGCCTGCGCGCAAGGAAGCGTGGAAGGAGGAGGCGAGAGTGGCTCCGTGACATCAGTCTGGTCTTTGAGAAAATGGAGCCTGTCATAGTACCAGAGCTTGGGGACATAGACCTGATCTGCTGCAGCTCCAGATTCTTGGGACTTCAGGACCTTCTTGCACTCCCTGATATACGCACTCCTCAGGCTGCCAATTTTATTTCTTATCTTAACAACAGTTGCCGTGGGGAACCTTGGCTTTACAAATTCCACAAGTTTCAGCAGGGCTGCGTACCTCTTTGGTTTGTGGCCGTAATGGGGGTGTTTGGCCTGCCATAAAAGGGGAATTTCTCTGTATTTATCAATGAAGAGGGGAAGAAAATTCATGTCGTTGAATCCCTGCATAATCTCTGCAAGACACAACACCACACAAAACACTATAAATAATGTCCCGCAAAACTCTCCTAATCTTCTCCATAAAGAAGCATCAAGGTCTAATTTGTCTAGGCTAGTTATGTACCAACGTCAAATTGTACCTTCGTTCTAGCGATCGTCTCGTGCGTGAGCTTTCTCTCCCCTCGTCTCACAGATCGTGGCTACGACACAGGCGTGTGACGTTTTATATACAGTGCGCGTGCGTCAAACTCCGCCCGCCCCTGACGATCTTTCTTGTCTATTCCCAACCCCTTCTCTTTACGGCGCAGTGGGGAGAGCACATGGCGGGGACACAGCAGGTGCGCCCAAAATATTGCAGCAACAAGGAGGAGGACGAGGAAAGGCCGGAGGCAGAAACGTCCCGATCCCGGAAGCCTGAAATTCAAGGCCTCCAATATGTCATTTGGAGAAATGTTGGAGATGGTGGACATATTAAAGAGGAGCGACTATGATGGGAAGTATGGGCCTTACCTCAACCCCAATGTCCGCAAGGCCAAGATCATGTCTAAAGTTGTGAGGAGGCTGTACAATCATTTTGGGGTACAACGATCCAAGGAGCAACTGAGGAAACGCTGGTCAGACCTGAAACTGAGGGAGCCCGATCAGTACAGAAAGATCAAGCGAGTTCTTCAAAAAGTAAGTAGTTGTGTTTTGTGTTTTTTTTTTGGCTTGCATACTGCTCCATGTGTTTGTATTTTTACAAAGTTGTACATTCTAAAATGGCCACTTTCAGGTTCGTCTGTGCATTCGATCATACTCAACCTCGATCTTTCTGCCACTGTCATGTTCGTGTGTGTGTCCATTCGATCGTACTCAACCTCGATCGTTCGGCCACTTATAATACGATGTTTGTTGTTTTTTTGGGGGAAAGGAAGTTTGTTCTGACTAGAAATGTCATCAAGAATGTAAAGCCAATTTATTATATGTAAAGGAGAGGTCACCCAGTAGCTGATTACCCCTCTGGACTCTAGAGCACTAGTGCTGGGGACACCCAAACCCACTTTTTATTATGATTTTCCACACATGTGCTCCAGTGGATACTAGAGGGGGGTCTCCATCAGACAAACTTCTACCAAAAAGCTAGTAAGTTTAGCACCTTTACAAAGTGACTACATTCATGTTGTTGTCATTTGTAACTGGCCAAACCAAAATATTGTCCCTCACTTTCAAGCAATGTTTGACATTTCCTATTTATGCCCTCAATAGATTGTGTTGCTAAATCTTCCTTTTGTACCTTCTCATAGGGGAGCGAAAACTCGTGACGTCTGAGGAAACCACAAAACCAACACCTCCCAAAGAAAGGGAAAGAGCAGAAGCAGAGGAGGAGGAGGAGGAAGGAGAGATCATAGAAATTGGAGAACTTGTCACCACAACAGGTGAGTGTGGGAGAACACAGCTACTGGTAAGCTAATCAATGTATGCCTGCCTCATTTCCAAAACACATTTGTGTTTTTTTTGGTTGTTTTTAGGTGACGTGGATGTTGTGGATGAAGAATCGCACTTTACCACAGAGACATAAACACATAAACATGACATAAAGCAAAACATCAATGATGTTCAACAAAAATTGAAGAACATCATTGATGTTTTAGGAAAAATCTGAAAACGCACCAAGTAATTACCACACATTTGTGGCTCTTTCTGAACACATTTGCAACTTAAGAACTGTGTGAAATTTGGAACATGCACACATTGTGTCCACATGTGCTAGCTCCCATCATGGTGGATGAATGACGTTATTTTGGGGGTGCAACCACTTTCCGAACTACTAAAGTGGTTGTGGTGAAGGGGTTGCACCCCCAAAAAACGTCCATTCATCCCCATGATGGAAAATTGCACTTTTGAAGATTCTAGGCATGTGTTTTACCATCTAATGAACATGTTCAGACCCAAATTGTGTGCATGTTCTAAATTTCCACTTTCCAGGGGTGACCCCCCATGTGATGAAGGCAAGATCAAACACACTTTTAACATATAGTCATGTCTGATCTTGTCTTCACTTTAGAAAGTTGAACTTTCCTAGTTCCTATGTTCTGTTTTGCTCCATGCCTTGTTTTACCAAATGCAGAATGTTTGTAAACAATGTTGTCAAGAACCAAGATCTTGTCAGTTTGGGCAAGAAGTTTGTAAATGCACTTGTGAATGTGTTGCAAGTAAACTTTTTTATTTTTCTAAATGTGTGGCTTCCTTATTTAAAACTAAAAAAGCATTATGTATGTCAACTGTAAAGGATTTGGGGGGCAATGGGTGTTATTTACTAAAGGCAAGTCCAGTTTGCACTGCAAGTTTCTTTTCCAGGGCACTTTTGCACTGCACTTGTAGAGCATAGTAGATTTGACTTATGTAAATGACACCCACAGTGATTTGTTTGAAAACACGTAGCACACCATTTTTGGTAATACACACATTTCTGTCATGGTGATGAAAAGGAGTATTTTGGGTGTCAGTTATGCACTACAAACCTTCTCTAGACCAAAGATTAGGTATCAAACACACAACATGAGAAGAATCTTTTTGGGAAGAAGAGACTGTTACCTCCTTTTGCCCAGAAAGTGCATTCCCACTGTTGAAGCTAAAGGGCAAAGATGTATATCTCAAAGAAGCTAGAATATGGAAATGAGCAGAAAACATAGGTTTGGTTCAAAAAGATATTTATTTAAAAATGCCTCTCACACATCGTCAGGCAGAGCAATGGCCCCCCTACCCACAAAGTAGTCCATATATTGCTTGCGGACCGCGTGGGCATTTCGAGGGGGCAAGCCTGGACGTTCCGCTTGAAGGGCTGTGAGGTCGGCATTGGAAGGGCCCTCAACATCTGGGCCAACGGTCACCACATAGTTGGTGTTGTGTCTTTTCAAAAAGTTGTGCAATATGCAACAGGCAAGAACTATGTGGTTGAGTTTGTATTCCGCCAAGTTAATAGCCGTCAAAAACAGGCGGAAGCGGCTGGCCAGGATCCCGAAGGTGTTCTCCACCACTCTGCGGGCTCTTGACAGCCTGTAATTGAAGACCCTCTGGTCTGGGGTGAGGGTCCTCATCGGGAAGGGCCTCATCAGAGTCAACGCAAACGCTTCATCTGCGACAAAGACAAAGGGGAGTCCTTCAGCATTCTCCTCTGGAGGTGGCAAGCACAGACTGCCACTTTGGAGATGCCAGTAGAACTCCGTGTGCGCAATGGCACCACCATCCGAGATCCGGCCGTTCATCCCCACGTCCACATACAAAAACTCGTATGTCGCCGACACCACCGCCAACATCACGACACTATTAAACCCCTTGTAATTATAATAGTAGGACCCCGAGTTGGGGGGTGGGACGATGCGGACGTGTTTCCCATCAATTGCACCTCCGCAGTTAGGAAAGTCCCAACGGGTGGCAAAGTGGGAGGCCACAGTCTGCCATTCCTGTGGCATGCAAGGGAACTGTGGAGTGAAACAAGAAAAAGAAATTAATTAGTCACTTTGCACATAAACATTGCAAGCAGATTAGACACTAAACATCTTGGAAGAAGATCAGACTTTTACATTTAAAGCTGGAAAGTATTTGCAACGCAAAGTAGAGGGTCCCCCTAGCAGATGACTCACCCCCCATCAATCGCCCCACTTCTGATGGGCCATTGACAATAACTAGGGTTTTGGGGGGGGTTTGGACAGGTAACCCTCTGCACTTCATTGATTGCCAAATGGCTCAATAATGTGTGCTAGTTTGCCCAGACCCTCCTTACTTAACACTATTGGCAGCCCACAGGAAAGCTAAAATAACCTTCAAAATCCCCATCCCCCCCCCCCCCCAAAAAAAAAGGAACGCACATTTGGACATTCTGCAATTACCTAGCAAGCTAATAGGAGGGAAAGAACACCAAAAAAGAGGAAATGGAAAGTAGGGAGCCAGCCCCTTGCACTACATGCTTTGCTGAATTCATCCCTAAAGATGACCACTATAAAGAGGTAGGTATATAGTGTGTATTGACCTTGGGAAAGCCAGCAGATAGAGGATTGGTACCATCTGACACAGCAGTTGGGGGAGGGGGTTCAGAATGAATTTGGCACCCCCCCCCCCCCCCACCAACAAAAAGGGAAAAAAAAGGGGCTCTACATGAAGTAAACCACACAGCAAACATTTGTGCATATTTTAGGGGGTGTTTGGGGGAAAACAATACTATGCAGCAGACAAAATACATTGCTTAAGTGACTAGGCCATAGGTGTCTATTGGAGCAGAAGAGCATGCTGGTGAGGTAAGTGAAGGTAAAAATGCATGAAGGAGAAAAGGGGCACAGCATATTAGAGCATATTGCAATCATGGTAATTAGGGAAGGAGGTCAAAAATACAAGACATTAGCAAACAGAGCATACATAGAATGGAATAGTAAAGTAGAAATGTTACCTTAATATAGTCCTCCTGCAGGACCTGGATGATGGCAGAACAGGTCTCTGGAATAATGATTCCCAGGGCCTGGGGAGAGATACCTGAAGAGAACTTCAAATCCTGAAGGCTTCTCCCTGTCGCCAAGTACCTCAACGTAGCAACAAGCCTCTGCTCCGGAGTGATGGCTTGTCTCATGCAGGTATCCTGCCGGCTGATAAAAGGGGTCAGCAAAGCCAAAAGACGGTGAAAAACGGGGTCCGTCATCCGGAGAAAGTTCCTGAAATCATCAGGATTATTCTCCCGGATCTCACGAAGCAAAGGCATGTGCGAGAACTGATCACGCTGAAGCAACCAATTCTTGGTCCACATACTCCTCGTCACTCTGTTCATGGACAGGTCTTGGCTCAAAGCTAAAAGCCCGACACCAATTCCGCGTACAGAACGAACTCGGCGACGAGTGCGTACGGGAAACATCGCTCACAAAAGGTCGGCTGGTCAGAACGGACAAACAGAAAGCACCGATAAACAGCAAGGCCTGAAAGAACGAAATGAATACCAGAAACGAGCAGACAATAAGCAGTGCAAATCAAAGCGTCCTATATCAAGATATAGGCCACAATGACCAACAAATGCGAACTGACTACACGCACTAATAAACAGATACGCACGACAAGCACAAACTGAAGAGCAGTAACGATCTGAGTCAGAAAACTGAGAAGAGCGAATCTTAAGTCCCCAAACTTCGACTAACTCGCGATAAACACGGGATCAGCAGAAGGAGCCCAACGGGTGCCTGACGTGGTGCTGAACTTCCCCTTTCTAGTCTCGTGGAAGACGACTTACGTCACGACGTTCTTGCAGACCGGAAATTCCGACAACGTTGTCCGACCGTGTGTGTACGCAACACCAACAAAGTACGACGGACGTGATCCGACGGACCTGGTCCTCGGATAATCCGCGCGTGTGTATGGGGGCTTAGAATGTCTGCCTGTTCTGTATCTCTGGCAGGGATGTACTTATTTATTAGGCCGCATTGGGGATATTTCTGGTCTCCTATTCCTAGGAGACCAGAACCCATAATCAGGGAGTGGTTATTTTTTGGACAGGAAAGCATAGACAGCAGAAAAACATTGTTGGGACTTCTAATTCTTTCTCTTCACTATAGTGAGGAGAAATGTTTGTATTTATAGGTTTTTTAAATGTAAAAATATATTTTTTCTATTTTTAAAATGTATTATTATTCTATTTAATACTGTAACTGTAACTTGCAAATACAAGTACCAACCATATTGTTCTGTGTCACGATCAGAGGGTAAGACCACCTGGGACTGTAAACTCAAGATCTAGAGGGCCAATGGAACAACTAAACAGGTGTACCTGGGTTCCAATCCTCACATATGTGGGAGCAGTGTGATCGCGTGCAAACGGAGGTGTCCCAGAGTCACAGGATCTAAGGAGCCACTCAGTCCTACTAGAGCCACTAGAGGTGTGGATGTTGCGCTGCGAGGTAGCACCCAGGTTGTGGCCCTCTAGCACACCCATGCAGGCACATTGCAACCACATAGCATCCTGGAAGGACATGCGCAGGAGACAGAAGACTAGGAACCAAGGAAACCTTCTGCAGCTAGCTAGGAAGGGACACCAGAGGAGAGGACGCAGGGAGCAAGCGTAAAGCTCAGGAGAGAGGGGAATGCTGAGCAATGGTGCAGAGAGAGACTTGGCAAGCTGGAAAGGGCTGCAGGCAAACAACAACAAGGAGGAATGCTGAAAAAGACACACACTGCAACAGAAAACAAAGGGATCCATGGACAGAAGCGAGAGAGTGAGAGATTCTTCAAAGAGAATATAACTGCACAGCCAGAGGGGAAACACTGAGAACAAAGACAGGATCAAACAACACATAGAATATGGGAATACTCAAATGAAGGTGAACATCACTGAAAAAGAGGGGTCCGGCTTACACATGAAGAAGACATGTTGCTCGAACACTAATGCACAGGTTCAGAGGCCTAATAATACCTACATTCAGTGTGGATAGGCAGGAACAAGAGCAACTTGGATAGGTGACAAAACTCGGCGCCAGATCAATGTGTACGAAAGCGTGACATTCTGCAGATGCCATTGCAGCCTTAAGGCTAGGTTCACACATGTGGAGGTTGGGGAACGCACGCTGAATGCATGCATTCCCAGACCTGCAGCTAAAATGTGTTGTTCTTTAATAGAAATGTGGGAGAGTGGGAATTATGGCACCACTATGCTTTAGAAAACATGGCGTATTTTCAGCTGTGTGTTTCTGTGTGGAAGCTTTTTGAAAAAAGGTTTGTGACTTTTTCTCCTGCCTTTCCGACAGATGCAGTAGCCCATTCCATGAATAAGCTGCTACATCAAGCGCAGGACCCACATATGTGGAGACTTAAAGCAGAGTTCCACCCAAAAGTGGAACTTCCCCTTTTTTGCTCCCCCCCCTCCGATGCCACATTTGGCACCTTTCAGGGGAGGGGGAGCAGGGAACTGGGACCTGTTTTTGATGCAACGCCATCCCTCAGAAGTTCGGCCCCCTCCCTCCTTCCTCCACCACTGGGCCAATTAACAATGCGCTTCATGCATGTGCAGTAGGGAACCGGCTGTTTCCCTTAGTGGAGATGTCGGTGCCAGTACCCGATAGCCGATACGAAAACTGTCTGGGGTGCTGACATCACAGGCTTCCTGGACAGGCAAGTGTCCATATGTTAACATTCTGCAGTTACAGTATTTGTAGCTGCTTACTTTTATTTATTTTCTCCAAGCAGAACTCCTCTTTAAGGTGTGATCTGCAAAGTGAAGTCTTTTATTTTTCTAATGAAGCCTCCTCTCTCCATATGGTTACTATATCATAGCTGACTTCAAGCTGAACTCCAGTTTTTGATACATTTTGTATACACTTACCAGACACTTTAATAGGTAAACCTGTTCAATTGCTTGGTAACACAAATTGTTAATCAGCCAATCATGGCAGCAACTCAATGCATTCAAGCATCTAGATGTGGTGAAGATGAATTGCAGAAGTTCAAATCGAGCATCAGAATGGGAAAGAAAGGAAATTTAAGTGACTTTAAATGTGGCATGGTTGTTGGTGCCAGATGGGCTGGTCTGAGTATTTAAAAAAATTGCCGATCTACTGGAATTTTCATGCACAAAAATCCCTAGGTTTTACAGAGAATGGTTCAAAAAAGAGGAAATATCCAGTGAGCGGCAGTTGTGTGGATGGAAATGCCTTGTTGGTGTCAGAGGTCAGAGGAGAACTGGCAGAGATATGATAGAAAGGAAACAGTAACTCACATAACCTCTTGTTACAACCAGGGTATGCAGAATACTATCTCTGAATGCACAACACATTGAACCTTGAAGAAGGTATCGATTTCAGCTGCGACATTCAGTTGGTAGGGTCAGAATTTGGTGTAAACAACATGAAAGCAGGGATCCATCCTGCCTTGTATCAGCAGTTCAGGCTGGTGGTGGTGTAATGGTGTGAGGGATATTTGCTTGGCACACTTTGGGCCTCTTAGTACCAACTGAGCATTGTTTAAACACCACGGCCTACCTGAGTATTGTTGCTGACCATCCCTTTATGACTACAGTGTACCCATCTTTTGATGACTACTCCCAGCAGGATAATTCATTATGTCACAAAGCTGAAATCATCTCAAACTGGTTTCTTGAACATGACAATGAGTTCACTGTACTCCAATGGCCTCCACAGTCACCAGATATGAACCCAATAGAGCACCTTTCGGTTGTGGTGGAACGTGACATTTGCATCATGGTTGTGCAGCTGGCAAATCTGTAGCAACTGCATGATGCTATCATGTCAATATGGACCAAAATCTCTGAGGAATGTTTCCAACACCCTGTTGAATCTATGCCATGAAGAAGGCAGTTCTGAAGGCAAAAGGGGGTCCAACCCAGTACTAACACGTTGTAACCAATAAAGTGGCCGGTGAGTGTATATGACATTATAGAACATCTTCTAGAAGAAACAGCAGAGCCCCATACACTATTGTACATACACTATATTACCAAAAGTATTGGACCACCTTCCTTTACATGCACTTTAATGGCATCCCAGTCTTAGTCCATAGGGTTGAATATTGAGTTGGCCCACCCTTTGCAGCTATAACAGCTTCAACTCTTTTCTGAGTCCGCTGGCTGCTCTCTGTGTCTCTGAGACTCTGACATCTATCATCGGACATCCCCCCTCACGCCTCGGGCGCTCCGCTCCAGTCATTAGCTGCCAGCCTGCTTGTGTTGTGTAGATCCGGCTGGTGCGGCGCTGGCCCTGTCCACTTAAGTGTCTGAGTCAGAGTCAGTGATATGCTTCTGCCTACCAGTGCTGTCCTGGGCCTAGGGGATCATCATCACAGACAGGAAATACTGAGGCATATACAGTGAAGAACCACAGGTAACAGCAAGACATTTTTATACATAATAATATATTGCTTTGCTTGGAAAGTGGGCAGCTGTGCTGAGCTTTAATTGCAATTTGCTGGAAACATATGTGTGTGTACAGTTTAAGAGATAATTTATCTTCACTTTGTATTGGATTTAAAGCATGGGTGTCCGCGGGGTTACTCAGGCGGCTGCGTACCATGCCCATATAGCCTAGAGAATGTACATCTTTTTATATTGATATATACATCTGTTGTGGCTATATTTTGATCTTGATGAAAACAGCTATACAGTGACAGTATCAAGATCAAAATATGGACACAACAGATGTATTGCAATGTAAAAAGATGTACATTCTCTAGGCTATTTAATTTATATAGGCATGGCACGCCTAACTTCCAATACAAATTGAAGATGAATTATCTCTTATATAACACACATATTTCTTTCCAGCAGAAAGATTTTCATGACATTGTCAAAAAGGGGCGGAGCATGGGTGACCTTAAAATGATGCCCCCCCTGAAAAAAGTTCTGCAGATGCCCATGCTATGCAGCATTTTATTCTTTAGTCACAGACATTGCTATAAAGAGGCCATGTTTGTGCAGCGTTAATTGATTTGTGCAGCTTTTATTCTGCAGTGTATGCATGTTTTTTTTTTGTCACTCTGAATGTATTTTGCATTATTGCTTCTAACAAAAATTGCAAGTAACAGTTTCTCCCTATCTGATTATTCCGCAATTACATACTCTGCTAAACCTCCCTACACATGCAATTATATTAAAAATAGGAAAGAAAATGGATTGTGCATGACACTCAATTTCAACCCATAGAAATGCTAATAAGAGCATATTATGTAGCAGATAGTCACTAATCAGCTCACATGTGAGCAACTTTAGAGTATAAAATAGAGAAATATGAAAACAGCTTATGTCTGATACATTCAGACTGCTTAAGCCACCACAAAAAAGATGATATGATAGATGAATTCAACAAACCTTTAACTTGGAAAAAAGTCATATTGTCTACTTATGTTTGTATGCATTGATGCCACAATTGTACATAAATATCCATTCATGGTCTATATGCTTGTTGGCCTATTTCACTATGAAGAAATTACTTTTTATGTAAACCCTTCTATACATCTGAATCATCATGCTGACATACATAAGAGAAATAAAATATAATGTGTGTGGAACATTGATGGCGAACTGAAAGAGAAAGCGATCACGCCGACTGAAATAGCAGGTGGTCTTTTTTAAAATGTCAGGGGAACACACAAATGATATGTTCATAAATTACAACTGTAAGCTACACACTTAAATTTTAGCAGAGACTGTGGAGAGATTTATATAACAAATAGATGTTATGGTAGGTGTTATACATTATCAAACATGCAATACGTTGTTTTCACATTATTGCAGGGGTGAAAACACAGAAAGAATAAATAAATGCAAATGATACATTCTAGATCCAGAAAAAAATCTGAAATGAAACAAAAAGAGAAAAAATGAAAAAAAACATAAATCCAATAACACCTTAACCACTTCAGCCCCGGACCAATTGTCAGCTTAAGGACCAGAGGTCTTTTTTCAATTTCGCACTGCACTACTTTAACTGGTAATTGTGCGGTCATGCAATTTTGTAACGAAACGAAATTTGCGTCCTTTTCTTCCCACAAATAGAGCTTTCTTTTGATGGTATTTGATTGCCTCTGTGATTTTTATTTTTTTGCGATATAAACGGAAAAAAGCGAAAATTTTGAAAAAAAAAGAGATTTTCTACTTTTTGTTATAAAAAAAATCTAATAAACTCAATTTTAGTCAAACATTTGGGCCAAAATGTATTCAGCCACATGTCTTTAGTAAAAAAAATGCCAATAAGCGTATATTTATTGGTTTGCGCAAAAGTTATAGCGTCTACAAACTAGAGTACATTTTCTGGAATTTACACCGCTTTTAATTTATGACTGCCTATTTCATTTCTTGAGGTGCTAAAATGGCAGAGAAGTACAAAACCCCCCCAAATGACCCCATTTTGGAAAGTAGACACCCCAAGCTATTTGCTGAGAGGCATGTTGAGCCCATTGAATATTTTTTTTTTTAGTCCCAAGTGATTGAATAAAGACAAAAATAAAAAATAATTTTTTTTTTTCTTCTTCAAAAAGTTGTCACTAAATTATATATTGCTCACACATGCCATAGTTATATGTGGAATTGCACCCCAAAATACATTTTGCTGCTTCTCCTGAGTATGGGGATACCACATGTGTGGGACTTTTTGGGAGCCTAGCCGCGTACGGGGCCCCGAAACCCAAGCACCGCCTTCAGGATTTCTAAGGGTGCAAATTTTTGATTTCACTCCTCACTACCTATCACAGTTTCGAAGGCCATAAAATGCCAAAATAGCACAAAACCCCCCCAAATGACCCCATTTTGGAAAGTAGACACCCCAAGCTATTTGTTGAGAGGCATGGTGAGTATTTTACAGCTCTCATTTGTTTTTGAAAATGAAGAAAGTAAAGAAAAAAAATTTTTTTTTTTCTTTTTTCAATTTTCAAAACTTTGTGACAAAAAGCGACATCTGCAAAATACTCACAATACCTCTCAGCAAATAGCTTGGGGTGTCTACTTTCCAAAATGGGGTCATTTTGGGGGGTTTTATGCCATCTGGGCATTCCATGGCCTCCGAAACTGTGATTGGCAGTGAGAAGTGAAATAAAAAAATTACTCCCTTAGAAAGCCTGAAGGCGGTGCTTGGTTTTTGGGGTTCCGTACGCAGCTAGGCTCCCAAAAAGTCCCACACATGTGGTATCCCCGTACTCAGGAGAAGCAACAGAATGTATTTTGGGGTGTATTTCCACATATGCCCATGACATGTTTGAGCAATATATCATTTAGTGACAACTTTTTGTAAAAAAAATATATATATTTTTTTTTTTTTCATTATTCAATCTCTTGGGACAAAAAAAAAAAATATTTAATGGGCTCAACATTGCTCTCAGCAAATAGCTTGGGGTGTCTACTTTCCAAAATGGGGTCATTTGGGGGGGGTTTGAACTGTCCTGGCATTTTATGCACAACATTTAGAAGCCTATGTCACACGTCACCCACTCTTCTAACCACTTGAAGACAAAGCCCTTTCTGACACTTTTTGTTTACATGAAAACATATTTTTTTTTTGCAAGAAAATTACGTTGAACCCCCAAACACTATATATATTGTTAAAGCAAAGGCCCTACAGATTAAAATGGTGGGTGTTGCATTTTTTTTTTCCACACAGTATTTGCGCAGCGATTTTTCAAACGCATTTTTTGTGGAAAAAATACACTTTTTTTTATTTTAATGCACTAAAACACACTATATTGCTCAAATTTTTGATGAAATAAAAAATATGATCTTAGGCCGAGTACATGGATACCAAACACGACATGCTTTAAAATTGCGCACAAACACGCAGTGGCGACAAACTACATACATTTTTAAAAGCCTTTAAAAGCCTTTACATGATACCACATTAGATTCACGGAGGAGGTCTACTGCTAAAATTACTGCCCTCGATCTGACCTTCGCGGTGATACCTCACATGCATGCTGCAATTGCTGTTTACATATGACGCCAGACCAACGCTTGTGTACGCCTTTGCGCAAGAGAAGGGGGGGCTTGGGTGCTTTTTTTTTTTTTTTTTTTTAGTTTTTTTTTTATTTATTTAGCTTTTTTATTCTATTTTTAAACTGTTCCTTCCATTTTTTTTCTTTGTTATGATTTTTATTGTTATCTCAGGGAATGTAAATATCCCCTATGATAGCAATAGGCAGTGACAGGTACTCTTTTTTTGAAAAAATTGGGGTCTATTAGACCCTAGATCTTTCCTCTGCCCTCAAAGCATCTGACCACACCAAGATTGGTGTGATAAAATGCTTTCCCAATTTCCCAATGGCGCGGTTTATATCCGGGAGGGGGGACATTCCCTCCTACTGCTTGTAAAAGCAGTCTAGAGGCTAATTACCCGCTAGAATTGCTTTTACATGAAAGCCGATCACTGGCTGAAAAGAATGATACCAAGATGATACCTAAACCTGCAGGCATCATTCTGGTATAACCATTCAAAGTCCAGCAACATACTGGACATATATTGTAATCTTTTTTTTTTTCATGCAGCCTCTTGGCTGAACGAAAAAAAGAGATTGATTGGTGGGTATGCCCACCATTAGAATACCTCCCTTCATCCACCCACTTCTAATGATGGGCATACATGCACCATTTATATATGCCGATGCATGGGGGCATCCTCCCGCAAAAGTTATGCCGTGTACACACGGTCGGAATTTCGACCGTATGTACGTGGCATTAGGAGCCAATCGCTCCTCCCCCCCCCTGCTGCCCCCATGCTTCGGCACATATGCTCTTTTTTTTAACTGTGGTGGTGAAATCACCTCCTACAGCGTTGGAGTCGCGGCTTTATGTATCGTGGGAGCAAACGCTGTTGCTGTCAAGATAAATAAATCCGCGCTGCAACTGAATGGCGCACCTGAAAACAAAAAAATGCTTAACACTAAAACACAGTAAACAAAATTACATACCTGAAAAGCAAGCATGATAAAACATATAAAACATAATAAAACATTGCAGAATAGAATGGAGTAAAAAAAGAGCAACAATAGAGAGAGAGAGAGAACAATAAAACGACAACTATTTTTGTTTTTTTTATTTTTTTGAGATTCACAGGTAAAAAAGCTCCTGACTGTTAGCGACTGAATCAAAACGCTACCACAAAAAAAATGTTAGCGATCGCAGGGATCAGGCCTGACTCTGCGAACACTGCAGTTATGTGTGCTTAGTGTTTTGTAAGTGACAGTGATCGATCGATACTGCACTTGGGTGGGCTGGGCTGGGCGGAGGGGGAAAACGCAGGTGCTAGCAGGTATCTGGGCTGATCCCGCTAACAATGCGTTTTTTTGGAACCCTAAACTGCTGGGACGCTAGTATAGATCTGATCAGATCAGATATTGATCTGTTCAGATACTATACCACTAAGGGAGGTGTATGCTTTGCGCGTGGGTGTTTGCGGTACTGGCACTAACCTGGGGCGACGCAGACCTTATTTGACCCTAAAACCTAATTGATATCACCCGCCGGGCGATCAGGGGGTTAAACCGTTATTGGGTAATAAATGGCGGGTGCCCTGACAGTATAAAAAACAAGCTAACTAACCAGCGTCACCCGTAACAGTAATACAAAAAAAAACTGGTTACCTAGCGACACTAATGCAGGGATCAGAAAAACGATCGCTTAGTGACACTGGCAAAAGGGGGTGAAAGGGTTAACTAGGGGCAATCAGGGGGTTAAACCTTTATTAGGTAATATATGGGGGTACCTGACGCTATATAAAAACCTGACGGGGAACCTAAATAACGAAATAACTAACTGGCTAACCAGCGTCACCAGTGACATTTTATACGGTGATCACTGGTGAAAGGGTTAACTCTAGGGGCAATCAGGGGGTTAAAACCTTTATTTAGGTTGTAATATGGGGGTACCTGACCTATAAACCTATTTATGAACCTATATAAACATGGCGGTTAACCTAAAAAAAAACTGGTTACCTAGCGACACTAATGCAGCGATCAGAAAAACGATCGCTTAGTGACACTGGCAAAAGGGGGTGAAAGGGTTAACTAGGGGCAATCAGGGGGTTAAACCTTTATTAGGTAATATATGGGGGTACCTGACGCTATATAAAAACCTGACGGGGAACCTAAATAACGAAATAACTAACTGGCTAACCAGCGTCACCAGTGACAGTTATACGGTGATTACTGGTGAAAGGGTTAACTCTAGGGGCAATCAGGGGGTTAAAACCTTTATTTAGGTTGTAATATGGGGGTACCTGACCTATAAAACTATTTATGAACCTATATAAAACATGGCGGTTAAAATAAAAAAAAAATGGTTACCTAGCGACACAATGCAGCGATCAGAAAAACGATCGCTTAGTGACACTGGCAAAAGGGGGTGAAGGGGTTAACTAGGGGCAATCAGGGGGTTAAACCTTTATTAGGGGGGGGTAGGGGGCTACCTAGGACCTAAAACTAACTGCCCTGACAGTTATTACAGTCACACTGACACTAAATGCAGTGATCAGTAAATAAATGATCACTGCAATTAGTGACACTGTGACTGGGGGGGGAGGGGGTGATCTGGGGGGTGATCAGGGGGTGACAGGGGGGTGTTTTGTGTGCCTAACTGTACTGGTGTCAGTGTAGTGTTGTGCACTAACCTTAACATGTTCGCCGCTCGGCGTCTCCGGTCACATAGACCGGCGCACCGAGCGTGACATCACTTCCGCCTTCCTGTCTATACAATAGACAGGAAGGGGAAGCTTTTCATTCGCCAGGAGCGATCGCGAGGGGGTGGCCAGAAACCACTGGCCGTCCCCTCGTCCCGGATCGCTCCTGAAGCGATGCCGACCGTCCCCGCCGGCGGAGGGGGGTCCGATCGGACCCCCCAACCGCCTAAAGAATGGCACGTACAGGTACGTGGTTCTGCCTGTACGTGCCATTCTGCCGACGTATATCTACATGGGGCGGTCGGCAAGTGGTTAAGTTGAAATCAAGCCGGCAGCTAAACGCACAGTTGAAATGCAGATATAAGGGCTGTTTTTTTGCTTTGAATAGAGTAGGGAAGGGCATTTTTTGCTATTTGTGTACCATTGGAAAGACTTTTCTCTCTAAAAATGAGAGACTACTGTGTTCATAAATACTCTTTGTGAGGGATGATTTAAAGGCTACATTCACCATTAATTTTTTCAAAATTCCAGCTTCCCTATATACCAATACATCATTAATGTACCTCTGGTGCAGAAAAATTAAAGCTTTCTTTGTGACATGATGTCACATGGGGCGAAGTCTCGTGATGACGTCGCTAGATGGCCACGACCCATGGCTATATAAGAACTGGCAGACATTTCAGATGACACAACCGCGGGAGCCAGCATCGGAGGAGGACTGGGTCTGCGGCAGAGAAGACAGCAGTGGAGGGAGAAGACCAGAGGAAGAACACATCACTGAAATGAGAAGGAGACGACCAGAGGAAGAACACATCACTGGAGAGAGAAGGCAGTAGTGGAGGGAGAAGACCATAGGAAATACATATCAGTGGCGGAAGACACGTTGGAGCTACAATGGGGGGCATTCTTCAATTTTTGATGTGGGGTCCCCCCCTCAAAATTTATTTCAGACTCAAAGAGCCTGGTAGGGTTTGATCAAAGACAGATCCCATTCAATGAAGTTGCATGGGTGTCGGATATGAAGTCGCAGGACAAAGTCATACAACTTTTGTGTTGGATCAGTGTGATTTTCATGCAAATGACTGGTTGGAATGCTTGGCCATATCTTTGCCTGCTGCAATCAAACAGGTACATCATGCATTCGAGCAAACTAGTTCAGCAAAAGGAATTCAGGTAGACAGATATCTTACAAGTCCCAGCAAGCTGATTATGAAGCATTTATATATAGCAACCATTTGCATAAGAATATATTTTACTTAAAGGGGTTGTAAACCTTCAAGGTTTTTCACCTCAATGCATAGAATGCATTGAGGTGAAAAACCTCTTGTAATGCTGCAGCCCCCCTGAGCCCCTGTTTTACTTACCTGTATCCCCTCTATCTCGTCCCGGGGACAAGCACACCTCAAAAGCCGGTGTCTTGGGTCATGATTGGATGGATTGATAGCAGTGCAGCTATTGGCTTCCGCTGCTGTCAGTCAAATCCAATGACGCCAGGGGCGGGGCCGAGTCAGGCATTCATGTCTATGGACGCAAATGCTGGACTCGGGAGCATGCCCGCAAGGTAACCCCCCTGGGAGAGCACTTTTCCTATGGAGTTATCTGATGTGGGGAGGAGCCGTGAGAGCCGCAGAGGGACCGCAAAAGGGGATGTTCGGGGCCATTCTGTGCAAAACGAGCTGCACAGGGGAGATAAGTATGACATGTTTGTTATTTTAAACAAATAAAAAATGAACCTTTAGTATCACTTTAAGGATCCGTGAATTTAGTGAGTAAGCATGCATTTGTTTAGCAGATAGGATTACTCCCAACAGATTGATTGCAACAGACAGAAATGAAACATGCATTTTGGCAGGTTAATTCAGCAAAAGCAATGAAGGTTATCAAATGTACCACAATGTCTATGCATTTTAGCTGTTTAATTCAGCAAAAGCAATGAAGGTGATCAAATGTACCACAATGTCCCAGCAAGCTGATAAAATAGTTGGATAAATAGCAGTCACTTGCATAGTGCTGTAATATACTTATCCATCCATGGATTAGAGACTGAATAAGTGGACACATATTGAGGTTCTGCAGGAGAGGATCAACATGCCTAAAATAGTTCCTGTGGGGTACACAAAAGCATGTCCCTGACCAGACCATTTGTCCAACTTGTATTGCTATTTGTGGTACAGCTGTGGTGCAATTCAAAGCACAGATGTGGGACAATCAATAGTGAGTCCATGATGCATTTTGCAGATTAGCATATTCTAAGGACTGGGAGCAAAACTCATCAGATGCACTTTTGTTTGCCCCACAGCTGTCATTGAAGCATGCTGCCCCATTTTCTTTTCTTAGTGTCCACTAATTTAGTCTGTTATCTGAGGATGGATAAGTACAATAGAGCTAGAGCCAGGTGGGGGGCAAAAGGGGCATGCCCTGGGTACAGCGGTGATATGTGGTGGTGGGAGCACTGGAAGATCCCCCCACTTTTTCTCCTTCACCTCACTTACAGGAGTGAATGCAGCACCACTCCTGTCAGCAGGGCTTTTTTTCAGCTAGAACATGTTGGTTAACTCCAGCACTGTCCCTGTGCTCACCGCTGTCACTTTTTGTAAACACAGAAGGTAGTAGAGGACATTGCCTGCGCTGTACACTTCCTCTGATGACTTCTAAGTTCATAAGTGACAGCACTCCTATCATGGAATCATACAGAGCCCTCCCTGTCCTGCACCATCCCTTTGATTAAGTCCAACCTCGTGGCAGTGGGTTCTACTGCACTGAGGACTACAGATGACTGGGTGTGTAGCTGCCAGATGCTCTTCCACAGCAGCTCCTCTCTATGCCACTTTGTATTGGGAAGAGGGAGATGTTGAGGGGAGTGCTCAGTTCTGGGGGGATGTGGGTTGGGGGATGGGTGCTGGGGGAAAGCTCTGTACATGGGGGAGCTACACAATACAGACTCCTGAACTCTGTGTGATACACACCCCTGCACCCTCTGGAATAAGCACTCCTAGGCCCTGAACCCTGTGCAATGCGCACTCCTGAGCTCTGCACCATGCATGATATCCACTCCTGCACTGTTTCAGTAATACCACCAATATGGACATTTTTTTTATTTCAATAACCCCACAGAAACCGACACTTTTTTTTTTATTCAGTGACAACACAGATGCTGTGACATTTTTTCTTTTCAGTGACCCCACATTTTTTACTTTACAACTGTTAGCCTCATATTTGTGCACTGATTTTAAACCCTTCAGTACACTGCAGTGCACCACAACTATTGGTACTATTTTAGCACATACCACAAACATTACATACATTTTGACACAGTGTGCTGCGTGCACTGTTATCAGCCACACCCAGAAATGAGGATTGCAGTTTCCAGTATTTACCCTGGGCACTGGATTGGCTTATCCCAGCACTGTGCATGAGCTAGGTGTATATATTCCAACACTCAAAAAACAATATATATATTGAGGTAATAACTCTTAGTGCCGGAGTTGATTCCAGTGAAACAAGAATACTATAAGAATAATATAGTCCATATAGTGATAACATCAAAGTGTAGGTCCTGCTGGTCCACTCAATGAAGGCAGGTTGTAATGTATACTTGACTGATGTAAAATAAGGCGTGGGTACGCTTACCAGAAGTGTTGGATGTGACTACCATACGGCATACACATCAGACAAGCTTAAGGATGGAAGGTCTTGCATCACATGGGAAACCACCACGGACTGGAACTCCAACGATTTCCGGAACTGTATGCTGGATCAGTCAGCGAGATAGATGGGCTCGGCATGCGATTATCCAATGATCCCAAAATGGATGGTGAAGACCGGGGGAGGGAATAAGAAATGGAGACCACTCCAATGGTGCAGGTCAAAAAGCAACAATTTATTCACATATGCATGTGAACATAAAAATAAAGTAAAAATCTCGAGACAAAATATAAAATTCTGGCAATATGAGGGGCGTAGGATAGCTGGCCCGACGCGTTTCGACTAAAGTCTTCCACAGGGGCATATCTCCAGAGTGAATGAATAAATTGTTGCTTTTTGACCTGCACCATTGGAGTGGTCTCCATTTCTTATTCCCTCCCCCGGTCTTCACCATCCATTTTGGGATCATTGGATAATCGCATGCCGAGCCCATCTATCTCGCTGACTGATCCAGCATACAGTTCCGGAAATCGTTGGAGTTCCAGTCCGTGGTGGTTTCCCATGTGATGCAAGACCTTCCATCCTTAAGCTTGTCTGATGTGTATGCCGTATGGTAGTCACATCCAACACTTCTGGTAAGCGTACCCACGCCTTATTTTACATCAGTCAAGTATACATTACAACCTGCCTTCATTGAGTGGACCAGCAGGACCTACACTTTGATGTTATCACTATATGGACTATATTATTCTTATAGTATTCTTGTTTCACTGGAATCAACTCCAGCACTAAGAGTTATTACCTCAATATATATATTGTTTTTTGAGTGTTGGAATATATACACCTAGCTCATGCATTAGCGCTACAATTTTGGATCTACACGTATTTTGACTTTGTTTGTTTTGTTTGTTGGCAGCTTTTGTATAGCCTAATTGATTAGCGCGGTTTTTTCCTAATTCACTTATCCCAGCACTGATTACACTGATTACAGCATCTATGCAAATGGCTGCTACATACAGTATACACTTGTTTGACAATCAGCTTGCTTGGACTTCTGGTACATTCATTTCCTGCATTGCTTTTTGCTTAATTAGCCTGCTAGAATGCACAACACACCTGTATGGCTTCATCTCTTTCTACTGCGATCAATCTGTTGGAACTGAGCATACCTGTCTGCTGACACTTGTAATACATCAGCTTATTCCCTCAATCCATCTAAGGGTATGTACAACATGGTACTATGCAAATGACATACTGTATATGTACGCATGATACATCTGTTTGGCTTTATTTTGTCTGCTGCAATTAAGCCTTTTTTATGAATATATCAGCTTGCTGAGACTTGTGATACATCTGCTGATTCATAATCTTGGTGCTGCGTCAATCTGTTCTCATCAATCCTCATTACATTTAATTTGAGTTCCTTGCACATAAATTCATCTGTTTGCACATTGAGGAATATTTTAATCATTAAACCTTTGCAATACAAAATTTGTCCCTGTACAATCTGGGGCCTTTATTTCAAATATATATTATCTTTGGTTAATATTAGGGTTGTCCCGATACCGATACTAGTATCGGTATCGGGACCGATACCGAGCATTTGCGCGAGTACTTGTACTCGCACAAATGCTCCCGATGCCAGATCCGATACCTGGTCAGCGGGCAGTCAGCTGGTGGATGGAGGGCGGACGGAGAGGGCGGCCGGAGTGAGCTGGTGGGCGGAGCGGGCAGGCGGAGTGAGCTGGTGGGCAGAGCGGGCATGCGGAGTGAGCTGGTGGGCGGAGCGGGCAGGCGGAGTGAGCTGGTGGGCAGAGCGGGCAGGCGGGGTGAGCTGGTGGGCGGAGCGGGCAGGCGGAGTGAGCTGGTGGGCGTAGTCAGCCTGTGTAATGAGACACATTACACGGGTGCCTGTGTGAAGGGGGCGTGTCTTCTGCTGCCCTGTACCTGAGACAGAGAGAGACAGAGAAAGACAACAGAGAGAGGGAGACATCAGAGAGAGGGAGACATCACAGAAAGACAACAGAGAGAGAGAGACATTAGAGAGAGAGAGAGAGAGAGACATCAGAGAGAGAGAGAGAGAGAGAGAGAGACATCAGAGAGAGAGAGAGAGAGAGAGATCAGAGAGAGAGAGAGAGAGAGAGAGAGAAAGAGAGAGAGACATCAGAGAGAGAGAGAGAGAGAGACATCAGAGAGAGAGAGACACACATCAGAGAGAGAGAGAGAGAGAGAGACATCAGAGACAACAGAGAGAGACACCAGAGAGAGAGAGATCAGAGAGAGAGAGGGACATCAGAGAGAGAGAGAGAGACATCAGAGAGAGAGAGAGAGAGAGAGAGACAACAGAGAGAGACAACAGAGAGAGACAACAGAGAGAGACAACAGAGAGAGACATCAGACATCAGAGAGCCCAGCTGGGTATAACAAGATGTCTGCTGCTGCTTACTGCGGCAGGGTGTACCAAGATGGGCGTCACAGCACAGCATTTCAAAAATAAATCTTTCCTCATGTCATTTATTGCTGCATTTCAGTGCCAGACACCTGTCAGTGCCCATAACTGCCATCTATCAGTTCCAGCCACTTGCCGGTGCCACCTATTAGTGCCCATAAGTGCCGTCTATCAGTGCCACCTATCAGATTGCATAAGTGCTGCCTATCAGTCCCCATCAGTCAAACTGACACATGACATTAAAAAAAGTATCGGTAATCGGTATCGGCGAGTACTTGAAAAAAAGTATCGGTACTTGTACTCGGTCTTAAAAAAGTGGTATCGGGACAACCCTAGTTAATATCATTGCAGATTATGTACCTATACAGTATAAGTTTCAATAGTGGCTAATCAACTTTTACTATTTCTTTGTCTATCCAAGATCTTGCAATTTATTACTAAATTGAATCAGTGGTTTGAATTGGTGTGTTAACCCGTTCACTTTCACCAAGATAAGGCTTATGTCTGTGGCAGCACAGGCTTTTAAACACACTCCCAGCTGCTATAGTGATCTAGTGGCTGATTGAATATAGTAATACATTGCAAGATAATGGATTGTACAACTAAATAACATTCAAGTGGCCGATATTGGAACTTACATAGGTACATAATCCATAATTATATGAACTGAAGATGGTATACACTGGAGGTAGAAGCCCCAGATTGTATGGGGACAAGTTTTGTATTCCAGGGGCTTGATGATTAAAAGACACCTCTGTACAAACAGATGTATTTATCTGCAAGAAATACATGTAAGTGGAAGCAACAGAATACAGCTGTTCATTAGGCTAATGGCTGGTGTAAAACTGGTTGAAGCAAACTTAATCCATAGCCAAATTGATGCAGCACCTAAAGTATGAATCAGCAGATATATCACAAGTCTTAGCAAGTAGACATGGGAGCCGTCAAAAAATTTGTTTTGTTTCGTTCCGTTTCGTATAAAAAAAAAAATTGTAATTCGTGTACGAAATTTAATTCGGATTCGTACGAAATACGAATTTCGTACGAAATACGAATTTCGTACGAAATACGAATTTCGTACGAATCGTTACGAATCGTTAATTTGGATAACAAATAATGACACTCTATGAATAATAACGAATTATCCGAAAACGTATTAATGTTACATAACACAAGTCTATTGTTCACCAATCACTCAGAGGAAGTACGAAATACGAAATTTCGTTTACGAATACGTACGAATCGTAACGAATCGTTAATGATCGCTATAATTTCTTTCATATTAGTTGAAATTAGTTATTTGGTAGTTTGGATTCAAATAATTTGGATCCGAAATTCGTAAACGAAATTTCGTATTTCGTACAGAATCCGTATTCGTAAAAATTCATAATTCTGATTCTTACGAATTTCGAAAAATTCGGACGAATTTCCGATTCGTACGAAACTAATCGCACATGTCTATTAGCAAGCCAATTTTGTTCTCTCCCAACAACCTAGTGGCAAAATCTGATGAAACTGTGCAGAGAAACCAAGATTCTTCCAGGTTTGTTTTTTCCTATTTGAAATATATTTTTATTGAAAATTTTTGTAACATACAAAATGAGCACAAGACTAAAGCCCCATACACACAGGCCAGAATTTTGGTTGGAAGCCAAACAGTGAGGACACTGTGTGGAGAGTGAACAAATCTTTGCTTTTTTGACTGCTGGTGATTGCTGGATTACATTTTTAGGTTCTTTCTGGACCTTTTCCTTTTTATCTTCTTAATACCCTTTTCTTCTTACACTTTTTAAACAGTTTTTTTTTTTTCCTTCCTTCCTTCAGCTTACTAATTAAGGGGAGTGCCTAATTGCCCCCAGGTGTTTCAGGCCTATATAAGTTTGTGTAGAGCTCATGTGAAATTGCCAGAATTTTGGTTGGAAGCCAAACAGTGAGGACACTGTGTGGAGAGTGAACAAATCTTTGCTTTTTTGACTGCTGGTGATTGCTGGATTACATTTTTAGGTTCTTTCTGGACCTTTTCCTTTTTATCTTCTTAATACCCTTTTCTTCTTACACTTTTTAAACAGTTTTTTTTTTCTTTCCTTCCTTCAGCTTACTAATTAAGGGGAGTGCCTAATTGCTCCCAGGTGTTTCAGGCCTATATAAGTTTGTGTAGAGCTCATGTGAAATTGCCAGAATTTTGGTTGGAAGCCAAACAGTGAGGACACTGTGTGGAGAGTGAACAAATCTTTGCTTTTTTGACTGCTGGTGATTGCTGGATTACATTTTTAGGTTCTTTCTGGACCTTTTCCTTTTTATCTTCTTAATACCCTTTTCTTCTTACACTTTTTAAACAGTTTTTTTTTTTCTTTCCTTCCTTCAGCTTACTAATTAAGGGGAGTGCCTAATTGCTCCCAGGTGTTTCAGGCCTATATAAGTTTGTGTAGAGCTCATCGTGAGCCTGCTCATCTTTGAGACTGGTTGAACTCTGTCCAAGTGGAACTTGTCTAAGTGGTGAGTTAAAACCAGGAGTTTATAACAGGAGGTTGTAACAGGGGTCATAGTACCTATGCAGGGACCGTTGTCAGCCACATATCGCAGGACCATCATCTCCTCAGCATCCACATCGTCGCCACATCAACAGCCGCATCTTGGAGGATCATCGTCAGTCTCAAATCTCGTAGGACCATCATCCCCTCAGCATCCATCGTCGCCACATCTCGCAGGAACATCATCTCCTCAGGAACCACACCGTCGCCACATCTCGCAGGATCTTCATCAGTCACATCTCGCAGGACCATCATCTCCTCAGCAACTACATCTCGTAGGACCATCCTCACCGCAGCCACCACACCGTCGCTACATCGACAGCCACATCTCGCAGGACCATCATCTACTCAGCATCCACATCGTCGCCACATCGACAGCCGCATCTCGGAGGACCATCGTCAGCCACATCTCGCAGGACCATCATCCCCTCAGCAACCACATCGTCGCCACATCTCGCAGGACCATCATCCCCTCAGCAACCACATCGTCGCCACATCTCGCAGGAACATCATCTCCTCAGGAACCACACCGTCGCCACATCTCGCAGGACCTTCGTCAGTCACATCTCGCAGGACCATCATCTCCTCAGCAACTACATCTCGCAGGACCTTCATCAGCCACATCCCGCAGGACCATCATCACCGCAGCCACCACACCGTCGCTACATCGACAGCCACATCTCGGAGGACCATCACCTCCCATCAACCGGACCTTCGCCACTTCGATAGCCACATCTCGCAGGACTATCATCTCGACAGTAACCACATCATCGCCACAACTCGCAGGACCTTCATCAGCCACATCTTGCAAAACCATTATCTCCGCAGCAACCACATTGTCGCCAAATCAATATCACCATCATCATACTTCTATTTTTTTTTTGCTCTCTCAGCATGTGCATCTACAAATACTCAGCGGAAACCCTTCGCAGGCTAAGAAACATCACCTCAACATTGCCAACGCCCATTCAAAAAATACTACAAAAAGAGCAATTACTAAGGATCAACCCTCAATCAACCACTAATCAAAGGAAGACCCCAACTCAGCCGCAACACTTAACATGCGCCTTGATTAACACCAGATCGGCAGTCAAGCACAGACAAGAAGTCCACGACTTCATCACCCAAAACAACTTGGATTGTCTCTTCATCACAGAAAGCTGGCTAACACCTGACTGCAACACCATCCTAACCGAATTGGTCCCTGAAAAATAAAGGATCCTAACGGAGCATAGAATAGGAAAAAAAGGAGGAGGCCTAGCAGTGATCTTCAAATCTCACCTTACGCTCGGCAAACCCACGCTACAGAACCCAGTGCCTTTTATGGAGACACTTTCTTTACAGCTGCAAACAACACCCCAAGACAGCATTCATATACTGCTATGCTACAGACCACCAGGACCAAAGACAAATCTCCTGATACCCTTCACCGAATTTATTTCAATGCACACCCTGAAAACCAAAAATGTCCTGGTACTCGGAGATTTCAATCTCTGGGCAAACAACACCGAAGACCCCATCGCCTCTGCCTGCATAAACCAACTGGAAGAACTAGGTCTTCAACAACTGATAAATGCTCCAACGCATGGTTCAGGACACACTCTGGACCTCATCTTCAAACAAAATATCATCATCAACATACTCAACAACTCGCCGCTACCATGGACTGACCATCACGCCATCAAATTCGAAATCACCACCAACAACACCTTCCAGAAATCGAACCACTCAACAACGACATACTGGACCAGATCTCAGAAGAAGCTACACTCGGAACTCTTCAAAACTACACTATCCAACAAAATAACAACTTTAAATTTAAACCACTCGACGGAAAAAACACTCAACTCCTTAAACAAAGCGTTACTACAAACAGCAGACGCAATCGCTCCGAAACGCAGAACGCTCATCCGCAATAAAAACTCTGGATGGTTTAATGGAACTCTTACTCTACTGAAGCAGGAACGCAGAAGAGCTGAAAGAGCCTGGAGAAGAAACTGTTCTAAAGAAAACCACACAAACTACAATACTCTCACAATGAAATATCACAAAGCTATCTTCAAAGCAAAAAAAGAACACTTCTCAAACACCATCACAAAAGCCCTAAACCGCCCTCGTGAACTATTCAAACTAGTCGCCCAGACTATGAACCCTACCTGCCTAGAGCCCCCTACCAACGAAACTCAAGAATTTTGCAATGAGTTATCGGATTTTTTTATCGACAAAATCGACAGCATTCGGGAAAATATCCAACAGAAAAATACAATCAACTGCATCCAAAAAGAGGAAGCCGATTCAAACATCGCACAACCACCAAATTTTTCGCTGACCCCGATCGCCATAGAGACCACAAGAAACATCATCAGAAGCCTCCGGGACAGCACTTCACCCAACGATATCATCCCCACAAAACTTCTGAAAGAATGCTCTGACATCTTGGCACCTACTATAACACTACTCATAAATCAGTCATTCAAAGAAGGAATTGTTCCGAACTCCCTCAAGCAAGGCATAGTCAAACCCCTCCTAAAGAAACCCAACTTGGATCCAAGAAACCCCAACCACCGAAGACCGATAACTAGCTTGAACACCATCTCCAAGATTATGGAGAAAGTAGTGGTACAACAGCTACAACTCCATCTGGACACACACAATCTCCTGGACCCTCTGCAATCAGGCTTCCGCCCGGGCCATGGCACAGAAACAGCTCTCCTCAAAATATGGGATGATGCCTTGGAAGCAGCAGATGATGGAGAATCATGTCTCCTGGTACTCCTGGACCTTAGTGCAGCATTTGACACACTGGATCACAACACTTTACTCACCCGCCTCAAAGAAGTAGCAGGAGTCACAGTTTCAGACTTACCATGGTTCACTTCCTTCTTAGGAAATCGGTCACAGACAGTGAAACTTGGAGCCTTCACATCTGAATCCCGTGCAGTCTCCTATGGAGTCCCTCAAGGATCACCTTTGTCACCCGTGCTCTTCAACATTTACATCCGTCCACTCCTAAAAATCATCAGCAAATCTGATCTATGCTTCCACTCATACGCAGATGATACTCAACTCTACCTTCGGATCCCCGGACAAAAAGACCAATATCAGGAATTAGAAAAATGCCTCGCATCAATAGACGACTGGATGTCCACAAACTCCCTCAAACTTAACGGAACCAAAACAGAACTCCTTCTCCTAAATGCAAACCGGAAAACTAAATCTACGACACCATGGACTCCGCCCACCATCCTTGGACAGACCATCCCCCTAAGCATAAAAGCCAAAAGTCTCGGTGTCATCTTCGATTCAGAAATGTCAATGAATGCACAAATAGGATCAGTAGTCAGCGGATCCTACCACCTTCTACGCCTGCTACGTAGACTCATCCCCTTCATTCCAGAAAAGGACAAAGCCGTAGTGGTAGGAACAATCATCAACTCTCGACTCGACTACGCAAACTCCCTCTACATAGGACTACCTAAATTCCAGATTGCACGACTACAAGTCGTTCAAAACACGGCAGCAAGACTAGTCACAGGAAAAAAACCATGGGAATCCATCTCCCCATCCCTGAGGACCCTCCATTGGCTAACCGTAAAGAATCGGATCACATTCAAGACCCTCTGCTTGACCCACAAATGCACACAAGGAGATGCTCCTCAATACTTATGCGAAAAAATACAACACTACACCCCCAATCGCAACCTCCGATCTAACGACCAAAACCTCCTCCTTGTCCCCAAATCCCGGTACAAGTCAAGGGGAGAACGAAGATTTGCAGTCCAAGGACCACGGCTATGGAACGCTCTACCTACGAACATCCGCTTGGAAAAAGACCATCGGGCCTTCAGGAAAAAACTCAAGACCTACCTCTTCTAAGAAGGAATCAACGCAGGTCGGATCAAGCGCCTCGAGGCGATTCAGTTCGCAGTTGCAGCGCTATACAAATCATTCATTCATTCATTCATTCATTCATTCAAATCACCTCCCTTGTTTTAGGAACCTCCTTAGTCTTCCACTTTCTCATGAGTACTGCTCTAGCAGCCTGGAGAATCTTCATACATATAGGTTGGAGAGACTTAGGGATAGTGTAGGTAGGTATTAATGCTTAGAATGGCCTTTGCCAAATCTGGTTTGAGAAGAAAGCCTGTAACGCTTGATATCAGCTTAAACACGGCGGCCCGGGGGAAAATGTAGTCATTAAGTAGGGAGTAAAATACCACCTCTGCTGTCCTTTCTGTGTTATTTACCAATAGTTAGAACAGTGTGAGTATTGGTAGTTGTTTCTTATTGATCTCAACCATTGCACTTGAGGTCTCTCTCCCATTTAAGCATTTGAGTTTTTTTTTACAGAATTCCAAAATTTTCAGGCCTGTGATGGGACCTGTACTGTATGTAGATAGGGATTTGAAAGCTAGCAAATGTGTAAGTCTTATATATGTTGTAACATGGGGGTGTTTAACTCAAGTGAAAAGATGCATTTTTTTAATGCAGTGAGTCCCACGCAGGGGTTTTATTGAAAAAACAAAAGTCCATCCAGAAGTCCCACGCAGGGGTTTAACTTCATTAAGCATTCATAAATGACAAACATACCAAGCCACCTGGCTCTCTTGTCAGCAGTTCCTCTGCTTGATCTCAACAGAGTGGATTCCTTCCAGTCCCCTGGACTCACTGGCTTCCTTAGTCTTCCCGACTCTCAAGGCTGTCCCTCCTTTCCCAGTCTCTGGGCAAAGAATACCCCTTACACAGGGATGACCCCTCCACAGGTCTGTCTTCATACAGCAGCAGCAAGCTGCTCACACTCCACCATCCTCCACTCATTAGCCCCTCATTATATGGTCTGTGTGCAGCTGGGCACACACCTTGCTTGCCATCGTCAAGACCTGGACACAGTTTGAGATCCCATCCAGGACTAGCAAAACCTGGAGAAAACTGACAGAGCAGTTTTCTCCATTTAAATTCTATAGTCTGCAGATATGCAAACTCTGGATCTCCTTTACCTCCAATTTCAAAGGGACAGAGCTTCGCTCTGCCACATATCCCCCCCTTTGTTTCGATCCGGAGGAAGGAACACCAGCACCCGTCATGGTTGGGACACCTCTGTGCTGGCTGTCAGCCACGTAGGCCCCACCTTTTTTCCGGGTGCGCTTCCAGGCACGTCCCACCCTGGATCTTAACAGGGTCCTATATTTTCCCATCCTCAGCCGTCTTCTTCTTGGGTCCCTGGGCTTAATCATTTTTTTGGGGGAAACTCTGCTTTCCCTGATCCTACCTTTAAACTCGCTGACATCAGCTTTAACCTTCAATATACACCAGTACAACCTCCTCACTTTGGCATGACCATGCAAGCTGCCACCCACATGGGCCAAATCTTGTCCCATCAGGTGAATTTCTCCACGTCCCCTTGCTGCATCTACTTGGGCTTTACAAAGACACTCCCATGCTTTTTTACGAGTGCACTTCCAAAAGCGATGTTTTCCCACTTCTCTTGGGCCTACACTAGTCCTTTTACCAATCTTGGTACCTTTTTGCACATGAGGTTGATTTCTGAATTTTACGGATCCAGTACCATTAAGGTTATAAAGTGCTCCCTCAATTTCCACTAGACCACCCCTTTTCTCTTTGCTTAATTTAGAAGGAACCACATTTTTAAACACTGGTTTAATGATAAGTGGGGGCTCTTTTATTAGGGTGACAATGGTCCCTCTCTGTACTCCAAGTACGGGCACCCTCTTACTGTCCAAACTTAGCGCCACTTGTTTCCTCATGTACACTGCATGCTTATTTTTGTCAGTTTCATCACTAACATCCTCATATGACTGCAGCCTCATCCTAGTCTCCCTCTGAAGGACATACTGACTGTCTTGCGACTTTAAGGTTTTAAAGTCATGCGACACCTTGCTGAGCTTTGGGCCATTTTCCTGCAACCATTGTTTATAACGATCCTTCTCAGACCTTAGAAATTTCTCAAACCTCAGAAAATCTTCCCCAGAAATACCCTCCTGAACCTGTAGGGGGCCTAATTCTGCTGTATCTTTTACCTCTTCTGTGTCAATCATACCATTCCCTATCTCATTACAATTTTCAGGGTTTGCTACAACCAGATCAACTTGACCAAGATCTTCAGGTCTACCATTATTTTTGTGGTCACCCATGGTAACCAAACCCTTACAAATTGACAATGAGCTGCATTTTTCATCACGGTCAGAAATATCAATGCATTTGTCATATTTCATTTCACTCATGTTCGGCAGGGCAGTGTCTGGAGAACTGCATCCAGTGGAGTGGTTGTCCACGGCAGCTTCACTATCCACCAACTCCACTGGCAGGAGATCCTCTGCCAACAACTGTCCTGACTCCTGACCATCCTCCCATAAAACATTTGGACCTGTGACTACAATCACTTCATTTATGGCTGTGCCATCTGGCACTTCCACCAACACATTTGGCTCGGCATTATCCATTATCACATCATTGGGCCCTTTGTGGATCACAGACATGACCTCTTCTGTGTGTTTGCCCTTATTTGGCGTTTCCATCTCATGAACACCATCATCTGCAGTAGCAAGTGCATCCTTGCATACAAGTTGCTCTGCAGGTCCTTCATCTGGCACTGCAGAAGTCATGTCTGCTTCACTTTTACCAACAGAGGCCTTTTCCAACAAAGCCAACAGGTTTTTTGTCCACCTGTCCCAGTCTGTTATCTCCGTGCTCCCAGAGGTACCACGCAGTACCGCTCCTACTGTACACGGAGACCCAGAGAGACAGAGTGGTTCAGCAACAGACACATTGCACATATCACTTTGGTTCAAATAAGATTTTGGCACTACATTTTTAACCATAGCAGACAGCAATACCACACCTTCACCACCTTGCTCTGGTGGCGCTTCATTAAACGCATTAGAGCTTTGATACCTGTCATTGCTAGACTGCATTAACCCATTTCCACCATGAGTGTTTTCAAACATTTCAGTTTTAACATTTAACATCCTGTCATCACTATGTTCAGGTACCCTCTTATCCCTCAGAGCAGCACCAAAGTTGTCCCAGGCAACCTCCGGCTCCAAAACGCAGAGCTCCCTGGGGGTTTCTAGGGGCACCTCTATGGCCTTCTTCACAGTTGCTAGGGGAGATAGCACATCTTTAACCGCATTCACAGCAGGGTTATCTCTAGTGAGCTGCACTAGCCCATTAGCAACTGGACCATTCACTTTAGCCAACACAATATTAGCAGTTTTATCCATCATATTGTCACATTCAAGTTTACCACTTGCCTCCCACTGGACAGGGCACTGCAGTGAGGCAAGTCCTTTTCCAAACAGACAGTGGATCTCCCATTTGGGGGTCACTTCCACTCCAGTGTGCACAGTCACATATTCAGTCTCTTCTATGCATTTACCAGCACCAGTCTTTTTCAACATCAACCCAGCGGTTCCAGCCATTATTTCATTAAAGACAGTCTTACCCACCGCAGTAGTAGGGGTCACCATCTTCATTTGAGTACGTTGTCTCACAAACCAGTCCTCTGCTGCACTTTTACTGGCCCACTCTCCCTGGTGGCCACCGGATGAAATTACAGCAGGCATCTCCAACTGTTTAGCACCCCCTGCCGACACAACAGGAAAATCCTCGTTGCCAGGGGTGACTGCAAACATATTTGCACAGGAATCTGGGCCTGGAGATAAAGACCTTTGCTCCTGGTAATTTTGAAATGCATACGCATCTTTAGGTGGATGCTTAGCTACATATGCCCTGTAGCTCCTCCTTTCCTTTGGCAATCTTTCTCCCATTGCCATGGGAAACCGCACTCTCCCAGCAGAGCTTTGCTGATTCTCCCAAACTCTTTGATGCATTGTGGCTTTCAACTTGCCACCACTCTCTGCAGGCAATACTTTTCTCATATGGTCTGCAGACTTGACATCACCGCCGTTGCTATGGGCAACCACATACCTCTCCAACTTCCGGTCAGGCTGTCGGTCCATGATGCGATGGAACTCTCCTCTAAAAAGGATTTCCTCTTTAAACTTGCGGTAGTCATCCTGGTCCCGTCCATCAAATGGTAAACCGACCGGAACTCTATCCGTAATAAGGTTTGCAGCAGTTTTGGCCACCAGTCCCTAGGCCATTTTCTCTTTACAGCAACTTTTTCAAACTTTTTCAAATCTTACAAGGAAGTCCCCAACCTCCTCTGTAGGCCAGCATGGGTTGCATATAGTCAGAGGCCAAGATCTGAGCCCCTCCACTGCGCCACACTCTTTGCGTTTCTGCTTGAACCATTCATTCACTGTCTCACACACACTTGTAACATGGGGGTGTTTAACTCAAGTGAAAAGATGCATTTTTTTAATGCAGTGAGTCCTCATCAGACAGGCATATATAGTTAAGGGCCTGGTAGCCCACGTTTATTGAAAAAACAAAAGTCCATCCAGAAGTCCCACGCAGGGGTTTAACTTCATTAAGCATTCATAAATGAAAAACATACCAGGCCACCTGGCTCTCTTGTCAGCAGTTCCTCTGCTTGATCTCAACAGAGTGGATTCCTTCCAGTCCCCTGGCTCACTGGCTTCCTTAGTCTTCCCGACTCTCAAGGCTGTCCCTCCTTTCCCAGTCTCTGGGCAAAGAATACCCCTTACACAGGGATGACCCCTCCACAGGTCTGTCTTCATACAGCAGCAGCAAGCTGCTCACACTCCACCATCCTCCACTCATTAGCCCCTCATTATATGGTCTGTGTGCAGCTGGGCACACACCTTGCTTGCCATCGTCAAGACCTGGACACAGTTTGAGATCCCATCCAGGACTAGCAAAACCTGGAGAAAACTGACAGAGCAGTTTTCTCCATTTAAATTCTATAGTCTGCAGATATGCAAACTCTGGATCTCCTTTACCTCCAATTTCAAAGGGACAGAGCTTCGCTCTGCCACAATGTAAACAGTTTCCTTCTAGGAAATGTGTATTGTTGGACCAGAGTTTCAAAGGATTTAATCTCTCTCCTTTCATTATATCCGAAATGTTAATAAGGCCTTTCTCTTTCCGTTTTGTGAGCGAGGGGGTCTGGAGATATAAGTTTCAAGGATTCGAGAGGTATGTTGTTCGCTTGTTTTAGAGGTGTCAGAGTGAGACAGTAGTTCTCTCCAAGCTGCTAGTGTTGCAGATATTGTTGGGTGGCTCTTGAGATATTTTCCTGGGGCTAATTAGTAACAGGTAGCGAAGGTTATTTGGTAGATTTGCCGCGCCCTCTCGATTGGCCAAAGGAGGGAGAAACCAGTATCTAAGCTGATCTAGCAGGGATGCTTTATAGTAATACTTCAGAATGGGTAAGCCCATCCCCCCCAACTTCTCTTCTTTCAAAGCTGTACAAGAGCATATGGGTTTGTAACCTGCCCATATAAAGTCAAATAAGAGGGATTGCATTTTGGAGAAAAAAGAATTTGAAATGTGAATGGCTGGAGGGGCGTGATACAGAATGTGACTGGCAGAAATCCACCCACACACTATTATAGCCAAAAAAGAATTAATATTTCAAATTTCAAATATAGATTTTAAAACAGTTTATTGATATTAATTATCTATTTTCACTCTGTATTCCAAAGGCTTTTTTTTTTTTTGAGGACTAGAAGCTCCTCCTGCTTATGTATCCCTGCAGACAGGCTGGGAAAGATCTGGGTCATGTGAAAGCTGTATATCGATTAGGAAAAAGGTATTTAGTAAAATAATTATAGTGCCATCATCCATATATGGAAATAGAAGAGACCATGTAAATTAAACAGTGTGTGTTTAGTATCACTTTAACCACTTCCCGAACGCCCCCTGTATATTTACGTCGGCAGAATGGCACGTACAGGCAGAATCACGTACCTGTACGTGACATTCTTCCGGTGGTTGGGGGGTCCGATCGGACCCCCCTCCGCCGGCGGGGACGGTCGGGATCGCTTCAGGAGCGATCCGGGACGAGGGGACGGCCAGTGGTTTCTGGCCACCCCCTCGCGATCGCTCCTGGCCAATGAAAAGCTTCCCCTTCCTGTCTATTGTATAGACAGGAAGGCGGAAGTGATGTCACGCTCGGTGCGCCGGTCTATGTGACCGGAGACGCCGAGCGGCGAACATGTACAGGTTAGTGCACAACACTACACTGACACCAGTACAGTTAGGCACATATTCCACCCCCCTGTCACCCCCTGATCACCCCCCAGATCACCCCCTCCCCCCCCAGTCACAGTGTCACTAATTGCAGTGATCATTTATTTACTGATCACTGCATTTAGTGTCAGTGTGACTGTAATAACTGTCAGGGCAGTTAGTTTTAGGTCCAAGGTAGCCCCCTACCCCCCCCTAATAAAGGTTTAACCCCTTGATTGCCCCCCAGGTAACCCTTTCACCCCCTTTTGCCAGTGTCACTAAGCGATCGTTTTTCTGATCGCTGTATTAGTGTCACTGCTGTCGCTAGGTAACCATTTTTTTTTTTTTAGGTAACCGCCATGTTTATATAGGTTCATAAATAGGTTTATAGGTCAGGTACCCCCATATTACAACCTAAATAAAGGTTTTAACCCCCTGATTGCCCCTAGAGTTAACCCTTTCACCAGTGATCACTGTATAACTGTCACTGGTGACGCTGGTTAGCCAGTTAGTTATTTCGTTATTTAGGTTCCCCGTCAGGTTTTTATATAGCGTCAGGTACCCCCATATATTACCTAATAAAGGTTTTAACCCCCTGATTGCCCCTAGTTAACCCTTTCACCCCCTTTTGCCAGTGTCACTAAGCGATCGTTTTTCTGATCGCTGCATTAGTGTCGCTAGGTAACCATTTTTTTTTTTTTAGGTAACCGCCATGTTTATATAGGTTCATAAATAGGTTTATAGGTCAGGTACCCCCATATTACAACCTAAATAAAGGTTTTAACCCCCTGATTGCCCCTAGAGTTAACCCTTTCACCAGTGATCACTGTATAACTGTCACTGGTGACGCTGGTTAGCCAGTTAGTTATTTCGTTATTTAGGTTCCCCGTCAGGTTTTTATATAGCGTCAGGTACCCCCATATATTACCTAATAAAGGTTTAACCCCCTGATTGCCCCTAGTTAACCCTTTCACCCCCTTTTGCCAGTGTCACTAAGCGATCGTTTTTCTGATCGCTGCATTAGTGTCGCTAGGTAACCAGTTTTTTTTTTTGTATTACTGTTACGGGTGACGCTGGTTAGTTAGCTTGTTTTTTATACTGTCAGGGCACCCGCCATTTATTACCCAATAACGGTTTAACCCCCTGATCGCCCGGCGGGTGATATCAATTAGGTTTTAGGGTCAAATAAGGTCTGCGTCGCCCCAGGTTAGTGCCAGTACCGCAAATACCCACGCACAAAGCATACACCTCCCTTAGTGGCACAGTATCTGAACAGATCAATATCTGATCTGATCAGATCTATACTAGCGTCCCAGCAGTTTAGGGTTCCAAAAAAAAAACGCATTGTTAGCGGGATCAGCCCAGATACCTGCTAGCACCTGCGTTTTCCCCCTCCGCCCAGCCCAGCCCACCCAAGTGCAGTATCGATCGATCACTGTCACTTACAAAACACTAAGCACACATAACTGCAGCGTTCGCAGAGTCAGGCCTGATCCCTGCGATCGCTAACAGTTTTTTTGTGGTAGCGTTTTGATTCAGTCGCTTCAGTCAGGAGCTTTTTTACCTGTGAATCTCAAAAAAATAAAAAAAAATAAAATAGTTGTCGTTTTATTGTTCTCTCTCTCACTCTATTCTCTCTCTATTGTTGCTCTTCTTTTTTTACTCCATTCTATTCTGCAATGTTTTATTATGTTTTATCATGTTTTATCATGCTTGCTTTTCAGGTATGTAATTTTGTTTACTGTGTTTTAGTGTTGAGCATTTTTTTGTTTTCAGGTGCGCCATTCAGTTGCAACGCGGATTTATTTATCTTGACAGCAACAGCGTTTGCTCCCACGATACATAAAGCCGCGACTCCAACGCTGTAGGAGGTGATTTCACCACCACAGTTAAAAAAAAGAGCATATATGCCGAAGCATGGGGGCAGCAGGGGGGGGGGAGCGATTGGCTCCTAATGCCACGTACATACGGTCGAAATTCCGACCGTGTGTACACGGCATAACTTTTGCGGGAGGATGCCCCCATGCATCGGCATATATAAATGGTGCATGTATGCCCATCATTAGAAGTGGGTGGATGAAGGGAGGTATTCTAATGGTGGGCATACCCACCAATCAATCTCTTTTTTTCGTTCAGCCAAGAGGCTGCATGAAAAAAAAAAGATTACAATATATGTCCAGTATGTTGCTGGACTTTGAATGGTTATACCAGAATGATGCCTGCAGGTTTAGGTATCATCTTGGTATCATTCTTTTCAGCCAGTGATCGGCTTTCATGTAAAAGCAATTCTAGCGGGTAATTAGCCTCTAGACTGCTTTTACAAGCAGTGGGAGGGAATGTCCCCCCTCCCGGATATAAACCGCGCCATTGGGAAATTGGGAAAGCATTTTATCACACCAATCTTGGTGTGGTCAGATGCTTTGAGGGCAGAGGAAAGATCTAGGGTCTAATAGACCCCAATTTTTTCAAAAAAAAGAGTACCTGTCACTGCCTATTGCTATCATAGGGGATATTTACATTCCCTGAGATAACAATAAAAATCATAACAAAGAAAAAAAATGGAAGGAACAGTTTAAAAATAAAATAAAAAAGCTAAATAAATAAAAAAAAAAACAAAAAAAAAAAAAAAAAGCACCCCTGCCCCCCCTTCTCTTGCGCAAAGGCGTACACAAGCGTTGGTCTGGCGTCATATGTAAACAGCAATTGCACCATGCATGTGAGGTATCACCGCGAAGGTCAGATCGAGGGCAGTAATTTTAGCAGTAGACCTCCTCCGTGAATCTAATGTGGTATCATGTAAAGGCTTTTAAAGGCTTTTAAAAATGTATGTAGTTTGTCGCCACTGCGTGTTTGTGCGCAATTTTAAAGCATGTCGTGTTTGGTATCCATGTACTCGGCCTAAGATCATATTTTTTATTTCATCAAAAATTTGAGCAATATAGTGTGTTTTAGTGCATTAAAATAAAAAAAAGTGTATTTTTTCCACAAAAAATGCGTTTGAAAAATCGCTGCGCAAATACTGTGTGGAAAAAAAAAATGCAACACCCACCATTTTAATCTGTAGGGCCTTTGCTTTAACATTATATATAGTGTTTGGGGGTTCAACGTAATTTTCTTTCAAAAAAAAAATATGTTTTCATGTAAACAAAAAGTGTCAGAAAGGGCTTTGTCTACAAGTGGTTAGAAGAGTGGGTGACGTGTGACATAGGCTTCTAAATGTTGTGCATAAAATGCCAGGACAGTTCAAACCCCCCCCAAATGACCCCATTTTGGAAAGTAGACACCCCAAGCTATTTGATGAGAGCAATGTTGAGCCCATTAAATATTTTTTTTTTTTGTCCCAAGAGATTGAATAATGAAAAAAAAAAAATATATATATTTTTTTTTTACAAAAAGTTGTCACTAAATGATATATTGCTCAAACATGTCATGGGCATATGTGGAAATACACCCCAAAATACATTCTGTTGCTTCTCCTGAGTACGGGGATACCACATGTGTGGGACTTTTTGGGAGCCTAGCTGCGTACGGAACCCCAAAAACCAATCACCGCCTTCAGGCTTTCTAAGGGTGTAATTTTTTTATTTCACTTCTCACTGCCAATCACAGTTTCGGAGGCCATGGAATGCCCAGATGGCATAAAACCCCCCAAAATGACCCCATTTTGGAAAGTAGACACCCCAAGCTATTTGCTGAGAGGTATTGTGAGTATTTTGCAGATGTCGCTTTTTGTCACAAAGTTTTGAAAATTGAAAAAAGAAAAAAAAAAAAATTTTTTTTTTCTTTACTTTCTTCATTTTCAAAAACAAATGAGAGCTGTAAAATACTCACCATGCCTCTCAACAAATAGCTTGGGGTGTCTACTTTCCAAAATGGGGTCATTTGGGGGGGTTTTGTGCTATTTTGGCATTTTATGGCCTTCGAAACGGTGATAGGTAGTGAGGAGTGAAATCAAAAATTTGCACCCTTAGAAATCCTGAAGGCGGTGCTTGGGTTTCGGGGCCCCGTACGCGGCTAGGCTCCCAAAAAGTCCCACACATGTGGTATCCCCATACTCAGGAGAAGCAGCAAAATGTATTTTGGGGTGCAATTCCACATATAACTATGGCATGTGTGAGCAATATATCATTTAGTGACAACTTTTTGAAAAAAAAAAAAATCTTTTTTATTTTTGTCTTTATTCAATCACTTGGGACTAAAAAAAAAAATATTCAATGGGCTCAACATGCCTCTCAGCAAATAGCTTGGGGTGTCTACTTTCCAAAATGGGGTCATTTGGGGGGGTTTTGTACTTCTCTGCCATTTTAGCACCTCAAGAAATGAAATAGGCAGTCATAAATTAAAAGCGGTGTAAATTCCAGAAAATGTACTCTAGTTTGTAGACGCTATAACTTTTGCGCAAACCAATAAATATACGCTTATTGGCATTTTTTTTACTAAAGACATGTGGCTGAATACATTTTGGCCCAAATGTTTGACTAAAATTGAGTTTATTAGATTTTTTTTATAACAAAAAGTAGAAAATCTCTTTTTTTTTCAAAATTTTCGCTCTTTTTCCGTTTATATCTCAAAAAATAAAAATCACAGAGGCAATCAAATACCATCAAAAGAAAGCTCTATTTGTGGGAAGAAAAGGACGCAAATTTCGTTTGGTTACAAAATTGCATGACCGCGCAATTACCAGTTAAAGTAGTGCAGTGCGAAATTGAAAAAAGACCTCTGGTCCTTTGGCTGCCAAATGGTCCGGGGCTGAAGTGGTTAAAGTCTAAGTTCACTTTTTCGGGCAGAATTTTGCTTTTCATATTAAGTAGAATCCTTTTGTAATATCATTTTTGGCCCAGCAATCCCAATATTCTTATCTTTCACTTACCTCATCCACAGATGGTTTGAAATGTCATGTTTTTTTAATGAGTTTTTAAATATTTCTTACTGCTTGCTTCACTTCCTGTAGGTCAGCTCCCATTATTCTCTCTGTTTTTGCATCACAGAAAAGGGTGTGATAGGGTGCGCATTACCAGTCTGAACCACACCACCCTAATTACTATATCACCACCTACTTGTTCTCTTAAAGGGGTTGTAAAGTCTAATGTTTTTTTACCTTAATGCATTCTATGCATTAAAGTGAAAAACCTTCTGTGCTGCAGCTGCCCCCAGAGCCCCCCTTTTTCTTACCCGAACCCGTCCATTCCAGCGACAAGCACAAGTCCAGCGGCTCCTATCACTGTCCTCATTGGATAGATTGATAGCAGCAGGAGCCATTGGCTCTCGCTGCTGTCAATCAAATCCAATTACACGAGAGTGGGGGACGGGGTAGAGTCCTGCTGTCTGTGTTAAAGTCTGTGTTAATGGACACAGCAGCAGCGGGACTTGGTAGTGCTCCCACACAAGTGTCCCATGAAAAACCTCTCTCTGTGGAGGCACCCGATGAAGAGGAGGAGCCAGGGGCGCCAACAGGGCACACCAGAAGAGGGGGATTGGGGCCGCTCTGTGCGCTCTTCACATAGTGGGAACTCGCATTCCTACGCATGTTTTTTTGGGTGGGGCATTTGGAGTGTGTCCGGTTGTCACATATGACCAACAATCGCTCCAAAGAAGATCCAGAACTTTTTTTTTAGAGTGGAGCATAATGCATTTTTTACCATGCTTTTTGGTGCATTTGTTTCTGAAACGCATGGCAAAGAATGCATTTTCTGTGTTGTTTGCTATGCGTTTAGAAACACACAGATGTGAATGGAGCCTCATTGTTCTTGTGTAAACAAAGCAATTTTCAGGCCCCATTCACACCTAGTGTAGTGGAAACGTGCGTTTTTTGGCTTGTTTTTTCTTTGCCACGCACAGGGCAGCCCATTGATTTAAATGGAATGTCCTACACATGGCAAAGTAGCTCATGAGACATTGTAGCATTGTGCAAGTTGCATGTTTTTTACTGTGTATTTTGCTGCATTTGTCACCCGTTTTGTCATGTGCCTGCTTTGCCGAATGACACTGAAAGCGCATCTAGTTAATTTTAGGTGTGTAACAGTGGTCATACACTAAACAATCTGAATGCACAATCTCTGTGCAATCTCCTTTAGATTTACCAAAACTATGGAATAGGAGGACCCACCTATCTATCCATTCCCACTGTATCCAATCAGGCAGGCCAATGCACTACTTCAGGAGTGTTCAACCCATGGGCTGCATGAGGCCTCAGAGAGTTTAGCATGTGGACATAGCAGCTGTGGCAGCCTACATTGTCAAAACAGGCAAATGCACGCCTGAAGGGATGCCGGGATTCTGGGATTCTGTGCAAACATAGTTGATGGGTGTGTGTGCTAATGAGGTCAGCTGGTAAACTCCTTCCTGTGTCTTACTGGTTTCTCAGTCTCAAATCTACATAACAGGAAGTGATGAAGCCTTCTTAAGAAATTCAGTAGGGTAAGGCATTGTTCTAAAAATCAAAGAAATCTTTTATTTTTCTGCAACAGAGGTACATATGAGAGCTGGAATTTAGAAAAAAAGTGAACTTAGCCTTTACTGATTTATTAATAAATACAGAGCTGCATTCATTTGTACATTTCGTATCTGGATGGACTTCAAGTTTAAAGGTTAAAACTAATCAGGTTTTTGAGGTTTGCAGTGTCTGAACATTTTGTATTTTCTGTGCTTTTTAGTCTGTGTAGTATAAATGATGTATGTTAATATTGACTATTATAGCTATATATATATAGGATTTATTACCTGTTTTGCTACTGCTCTTGCCAAATCTTTGCAGGTCTCTGTTTTTCCTGTTCCTGCTGGCCCCTCTGGAGCCCCTCCTAGGTTTAGCTGCAGAGCTCCCATTAGAGTTCTGGAAGAAAAAAATGCACAGCTTGTTTCTTTAATAAAGCTGATCAAAATCTTGTTTACCAGAAACTGCGGTGTCAGCGAAGTTTTAAGTACATGTAGAAAATGAAAATAAATATTAAAACATTATATTTTAATATGTTTCAGAGGAAAGTGTTCATATGTTATAATCCCTAATGAGCTTTTTAAACTACATTAAGTCTAGAAACTTCATAGTAAAGTAAACAGCAAGGGCTGTAATATAGAGGTCATTACCAAAGCACAACAATACATAGTGAATATTAGTAAGAATAAACAAAAGGCTATTTACAGAATACTTCTGTCCTTTTAGAGTAGAGCTCGTTTACTTTTATTTTAGTTAAAGCGTTTGCAAGAAGTAAATGCAGAAATTTTAAACCTTTATTAAACTGTTTTATTTTATTGTTCCACTGTTCTGAAAGCAGATATAGCAGAATTGGGAAATTGCTGGATGTGGAGAATAAAAAAGGCACCACTTCCCTTAATTGAAGAGGTTTTGTAAAGAGGGGATAGTGGGACTTTAAAGGTGCCAAGAACCAATAAAGAAACAACATATACATAAAAGATTTATTTATACAAGGTTGAGTAAAATCATCATGATATCATCATACAATAACTATATGTAAAAGAAAGACCGCAGTATTTTCTTGCTCTACATGTTTTGCCATACGATGGCTTCCTCAGAAGATAAGTACTGTGTATATGGTCACTACAGATTAAAAACAGATCATTAGAATAATTAAATAGTATTCACAATTGTATAGATAACATAAAAGAAACAAAGAAAAAAAAACACATAGTAGAAATTCTCAAAAAGGCAAAAACGAAGGAGCTCAGAGGATCCCCACCTGATAATACCATGCATCCAAAAAAGCATCAAATTATGACTCAGATGTCAGGAGGATATTGACATTGACATACCAAAGCTTACATTTACCTTCAACAGAACAATGTCTGACATCTCTCTTCACTCCAAGAATGACCGCTGCAACAAAAGGACAGTAAGGGGGTCCATTTATACCCCCTCCACATCCACCAGCATCCAATGGCTCCGGTGACACTGAGAAAAGCCACTGTGCATGCGTGAGCCGCGCCTGATATGAGGTCATGGCTGGGTGCATTGAAGCCAACACCGCCATGTTAGAAAATCCTCCTAGAGCTAAGAGTGAATTCAGGCCCAGCCATCAGACACTCAATCACCCACAGACGAAAGGAAAGCGGGTCAGAGCCTACCTAGGGAAAGCACTAAACAAGTGGCAGATGGCGCCAGCACCACAGATCCATAGGGATACCCTGGGCATCGGTATGGTCACCCATCTCCAAGCAACAATACTTCATATTTAACAATATGATAAATGTCATCTAGTGGCTTAAATGGGGAATAACAACACCCATCTGTAAATCTAGTGGGTGTTGACTAGGGATGGGGCCGTTCGTCCGCTCGTCAAAACCAGAACTCTGAGGGCCGTTCGCATCAAATTCGTGTGATGCGAACAGTCCACCATGCACTGCGCCAGTCGCAGTGCATTGCTGGCTGATGATTGGCCAAGCATGCACTGTGACTCCGCATGCTTGGCCAATCATAGAGCCAGCGGCGAGGAGAGCAATAATTGGCCACAGGCAGGATGCCTGTGGCCAATTATAGCTCAGGGAGTTTAGTACACGCCCCACACTATATAAGGCCGACGCGCTGTTAGGAATAGTGACAGACTGTACTGTACAGTGTACACACTATATGAGCTTGTGATTCATTTATGTGTGGGGAATAGTGTAGGGAAAAAGGAAAAATAGGCAGGGATAGTTTATTCTTCTCAGTGCTGTTCTCTAATCTCTACCAATCCAGCCATCTGCAGGAGTTAGTGTGTGTGCTGTGTGAGTATAGAACAGCAGTAGCACACTAAACCACCTTACCCTGTATCTGCCCTTCTGCCCTGTTGTCATCTAATCCAGCCATCTGCGACATGACATTAAAGCCGCAAGCAGTTTTAAATGGCTTCTTTTTTTCCTTTACAAATGTAATTTTGTGCAGGGACAGTTCTAAACACGGGAAACACATGCCACTTCACAGGCATACTTTAGACACCCCCCAGATACCATATTTAAAGGAATATTTAACTTTTTTTTTCACTTTATGCATCATTAAAATGACTGCTCCCGAAAAAACATTCGTTTTTAAAACTTCTTTTTGCATTGATACATGTCCCCTGGGGCAGGACCCGGGTTCCCAAACCTGTTTTATGACAATAACATGCGTATTGGCCATTATAATTAGCACTTTAGATTTCGAACGTCCACGTCCATTGTAACTAATAGGGTTCTAACGTTCACGCGAACTTTAGGTCCGTTCGCAGGTTCTGGTGCGAACCGAACCCGGGGGTGTTCGGCTCATCCCTAGTGTTGACAAATGAGCCTCAAAATTAACAAAATTAACCTAAATATATTTATGTATCCCTATAGTACCACCAGAAAATATAAAGAATGTTTGAGATAATAACAGGGTACAGGTATACCATCAAAAATGGGGACCCTTGAACAGCTACCATGAACTTATTACTTATTGATTTGCCTTTGCCCGCTGCTCAGCTTGACGCTCAGCTGTTACATCTAGTTGGAGCACCATGTAGAGCAAGAAAATACTGCGGTCTTTCTCTTACATATGGTTATTGTATGATGATATAATGATGATTTTACTCAACCTTGTATAAATAAATCTTTTATGTATATATTGTTTTTTGATTGGTTCTTGGCACCTTTAAAGTCCCACTATCCTCTCTTTACAAGATGATATAGTAGGTTGATTCCTATCTCATTGAAACTGTTGCTCAATGGTTAATGTGTGATTTTTATTTGAAATATGAAAAGTGTAAGTATTGGACCTTGAGACTAAGCAAGCAAAAAGAAATTATCTGCCAGAAAAATTTGAAAACTTAATTCAGATTTGTGGCTTATATTTTAATACTGGATGAATTTCAATAACTGGTTAAGAGAATTAGAAATCTGTTAGAGAAAAGCTTTAGGTTCAGATTGAACATAAATTTGACACAAATTTAAGTAGTTTTTAGTTTGGAAAAACAGAAAACAAATGTGGTTGTTCATCACTATTGCAACTAATTACTTATATTGCACTTCCTGGCCTTTGCATTGTGGTCAGGTGCCTTAGAAGGGCCAATCATTGCTCTTTAATAAACAGATGAAAATGTTATTTTACAGAAACTGCCGTGTCAGCGAAACCCTTAAGTACATAAAAGAAATTGAAATAAATATGAAAACATTATATTTTAGAGCAAAGTGCCCATATGGTATATTCCCTAATGAGCTTTTTTTAACTACATTAATGTTAGAGACTTCAGAGTAATGAAAACTGCAGGGGCTGGAATACAGAGGTCATTACCAACCACAACAATACATAGAGAATATTAGTAAGAATACACAAAAGGTTGTTTATAGAATATTTATTTTCCTCTAGCATAAAGGTTATTTTCTTTTAATTTAGTTAAGGCAATTGCAAAAAGACCAATTTTGGGGATTTATTATGTGCCAGTCCACTCCCTGAAAGTTAAGGTTCTTATCAGCCTTTGTCAGTGGTTTGGAGATGTAGATAGGGAGAACTAACAAAACAGGAAGAGCAAGTTGCTGCTATACTATATAGTGCTGAACAGTGCTTTACATGGTACATAAACAGGCAGTGTGTGTTTGAGACTTGGAGTACACAGGGAGTGCTGACTGAGTTGTTTTTGCAGGCACGGATAGTTGCTGCTATACCTTTAAAGTGCTATACACAGTACTGTATGGTGCTTCAGTAAATTACAGTGGGGTGGTGTACATAATGTGTTCCCCTCTGTGTTCTGTGTTGTATTGTGCTACATTACTTTAAATTTAAGTTTGGCATGATACATATTATTGTGTACGCAACCGTGTGTTCATAGTACATAGAGCCAACAGTTTAGCTGTTGGACCTCTCTTTTCATTTTTTTTTTGTGTTTTATTTAGGGCTGGGATTCAGTGGGGATTCAGTGTTCTAAATGTGGAGTTTAGTGTTTTAGGTTTTATTTATTTTTGATGAAGGTATTTTTTTAAATACTTTTCCTAGGACTGGCGGGGAGGGTGTGGCCAGCAGCTGAGGAAGACAGCCACGGCTTGAGAGCACTTCACAGGCTTCCCGTAGCAATCATCATCAGCAATAACCCACCACAGTGTACATCAGGACCTGGGAGAGAAGGGAGCAGCCAGCAATGGGAAAAAGAAAAATGCAGGATGGTCCACGCAAGCGCACAGATTTCTTTCACAGTGTTGGTTCCTCTCCTACTCAAGATGGCGAGGCCTCAGCCCACTCTCCTGCATCTTAGGCCAGCAACTCTCCTCACAAACAGGTAGCATGGCGGCTCACAAGGAGGATTCTTCCCTGCTTTCCACCTCTCACAGAGCACTGAATTCCTGCTGCTTGCACTCATAAGGTGAAGAAGGCGCATATAGCTTTTCAGCATGATGCAGTTGAGCACAGTTCTACCAACTCTTTGGATGACATGATGGAACTTGCAGACTCCCACTAAATACTATCCTACTATGGGTCAACCTATCTTAGATACTACCCTCAAGGATATGTTGTTGTCACTAAGGGGGACATTGCACAGAAACATGGTCTTGTTTATATCACAGCTGAAATCTGATATCAGATATTGGTGATAGAATTAGCCATGTGAAAAATAAAATGGGGGATTATGCCACCACTCATAATAAATGTGTAGATGCACATAATGACCACGAGGAGGAGCTGCAGAAGTTGAAACTATAAATTGCAGATCTTGAAGATGGGTCACGCAGAAATAATATTGCATTGAATGAATGACTTGTATATGAATGAATGAATGACTTGTATAGCACTACCTATGCGAACTGCATCGCCTCTGGGCGCTTTTTTACCACTGGTGTCAATCTGTGGTATAGTGCGGTCCTTGCCCTGTGGAGTCCTGACACGCTTACAAACACATACACATACAACATACACATATTTGCCCAATTTTAACGACAGGATCTAATTAACCTACCAGCATGTCTTTGGAGTGTGGGAGGAAACCGGAGTACCTGGAGGAAACCCACGCAGGCACAGGGAGAACATGCAAACTCCAGGCAGAAGGTGTCGTGGTCGGGATTTGAACCAGCGACCCTATTACTGCTAGGTGAAAGTGCTAACCACTACACCACTGTGCTGCCCCCTATTACATGGAGTTGCTGAAACAGTGCCCCCTGCTGACCTGAAACAATATATGTAGCAGCTTATCTCTACTTAAGAGTACACATTTTACTGTCTGGAAGCTGAAGAGTGAAAAAACATTTTGCTTTGACTGCTGGTGCTTGCTTGTGATTGTTTTATTTTCTTCTTTGGGGCCTTTGCTAGCATCTTTTTAAAAGCATGTTTTATGAAACTTTTTAAAATAACATTTTCTTTATTTCCTTCCTTCTAGGGATGAGCCGAACACCCCCGGGTTCGGTTCGAACCAGAACCTTCGAACGGACCGAAAGTTCGCGCGAATTTTCGAACCCTATACGTTATAATGGACGCGAACGTTCGAAATCAAAAGTGCTAATTACAACGGCCAATATGCATGTTAATGTCATAAAACAGGTTTGGGGACCCGGGTCCTGCCCCAGGGGACATATATCAATGCAAAAAGAACTTTTAAAAACTAACGTTTTTTCGGGAGCAGTCATTTTAATGATGCATAAAGTGAAAAAAAAAAAGTGACATTTTCCTTTAAATATGGTACCTGGGGGGTGTCCAAAGTATGCCTGTGAAGTGGCATGTGTTTCCCGTGTTTAGAACTGTCCTTGCACAAAATGACATTTGTAAAGGAAAAAAAGAAGCCATTTAAAACCACTTGCGGCTTTAGGTTTGATCTTAAGTAGAATCTGAACAGGTACATTATGAAGTGTAGCTCCATCCCAAAAAAATCTATTTTTAAGCTTTTTGGAGAACATAGGGAGGGGTTATCACCCCTGTAACATTTGCTGTCTTTGCACATCTGTTCAGAACATGTCACCTCACTTTCCGTCCCAATGACAAATGTTTTTGGAAAAAGTGGGGTTTTAATTGAAACAAGGATTGGTGATAAAGTATCAGTAGAGAGGAGATACCTTTTTCCCAAATTAAATCTAACAGGATAGAATTTCCCTTCCTAGGGGTAGATTTCCTCTCACTTCCTGTTTTCTCTTTCCATTTTCAAGTAGGAGTCGTTTGTAAGTTGGATGTTTGAAAGTAGGGGCCTGGCGTATATACTCTGCAGAAATTTGCCCTATTAGATGTTGGTGTAGCCACAAGACTGGTGGGCACAGGAATGGGCCCTGCTGTGAGTTAATAGATCAAGATTTGTAATTGCATGCACCTGTTGAACAGGGCAGAAAAATTGGGCCTTTGGCGGTGGTGGTGGACGGTGTTGCCACAAGACTGTAGGCCCTCATAGTTACTCTTGGTGGGCGCAGGAATGGGCCCTGCTGTGAGTTATTAGATCAAGATTTGTAATTGCAAGCACCTGATGAACAGGGCAGAAAAATTGGGCCTTTGGCGGTGGTGGTGGACGGTGTTGCCACAAGACTGCAGGCCCTCATAGTTACTCTTGGTGGGCGCAGGAATGGGCCCTGCTGTGAACTATTAGATCAAGATTTGTAATTACCCGCCCCTGTTAAACAGGGGCTGAAAAATTGTGCCTTAGGCACTGGTGCTGGTGCCACAACACTGCAACCCCTCACAGAGACTGTACTTGGAGCACAGCAGTCACACGTGTTGCGAAGCATTTTTTTAAAAAATTGTAAGTACACGCCCCTGTTAAACAGGGGCTGAAAAATTGTGCCTTAGGCACTGGTGCTGGTGCCACAACACTGCAACCCGGCCCTCACAGATACTGTACTTGGAGCACAGCAGTCACACGTGTTGCGAAGCATTTTTTTTAAAAAATTGTAAGTACACGCCCCTGTTAAACAGGGGCTGAAAAATTGTGCCTTAGGCACTGGTGCTGGTGCCACAACACTGCAACCCGGCCCTCACAGATACTGTACTTGGAGCACAGCAGTCACACGTGTTGCGAAGCATTTTTTTAAAAAATTGTAAGTACACGCCCCTGTTAAACAGGGGCTGAAAAATTGTGCCTTAGGCACTGGTGCCACAACACTGCAACACGGCCCTCACAGAGACTGTACTTGGAGCACAGCAGTCACACGTGTTGCGAAGCATTTTTTTAAAAAATTGTAAGTACACGCCCCTGTTAAACAGGGGCTGAAAAATTGTGCCTTAGGCACTGGTGCCACAACACTGCAACACGGCCCTCACAGAGACTGTACTTGGAGCACAGCAGTCACACGTGTTGCGAAGCATTTTTTTAAAAAATTGTAAGTACACGCCCCTGTTAAACAGGGGCTGAAAAATTGTGCCTTAGGCACTGGTGCTGGTGCCACAACACTGCAACACGGCCCTCACAGAGACTGTACTTGGAGCACAGCAGTCACACGTGTTGCGAAGCATTTTTTTTAAAAATTGTAAGTACACGCCCCTGTTAAACAGGGGCTGAAAAATTGTGCCTTAGGCACTGGTGTGGTGGCATGGATCATTGAGGAGGAGGAAGAGGATAGTCAGTGAACATAAGAGGACAGTCACTCAGCATCAGCATAGGCAGTCTTGAAGGGATGTGACATTAAAAATTATTCGGTTATATCCGCCTCAGGTGCCTGGTAGCTGGTGGTGATCCAAGACTGATTCATTTTGATGAAGGTCAGTCGATCAACCGAGGCGGTGGACAGGCGCACCCTATGATCAGTCACAAATCCTCCAGCAGCACTGAATGTGCGTTCGGAAAGAACGCTGGAGGCAGGACAGGCCAGTAGCTCAATTGCATACTGTGCAAGCTCTGGCCAGTGATCCATCCTCAGGACCCAGTAAGCCAGAGGATTTTCGGTGGGAAAGGTGTCCAAGTCTGACCTTGCCCCAAGGTATTCCTGCACCATGTATATCAGACGCTGGCGATGGTTGCTGGAACCGATCATACCTTGGGGCTGCGGACTAAAAAATTGTCTGAACGCATCGGTCAGACGTCCACCTTCCCCACCGCTCCTTCTGCCACTGACCGAAGCCTCAGCAACTCGTCGCCCAGGACCAGGAGTTTGTAGCCTCCCAGTTTCTGGGAACGCGTTGCACAGACCTTTCTGCAAGGCCTCCCTGAGATGTCTCATCCTCTGCTCCCTCTGCGACGGCAAGATAAGGTCCGCAACCTTACCCTTGTACCGCGGATCAAGGAGAGTGGCCAGCCAGTAATGGTCCCTCTCCTTGATCCGAAGAACACGAGGATCCTTCCGCAGGCTTTGCAGGATCAGGGAGGCCATGCAGCGTAGGTTAGCTGAGGCATTCGGTCCGGAGTCTTCTGGGTCACTGAGGATGACATGATCGCCAGCCACCTCCTCCCAGCCACGTACAAGTCCACTGGCTTGTTGGGACTGTACATCATCCCTAAAAGACTGCTGCTGCTGATGCTGAGTGCCAGGCTCCACCTCCATGCTCACACAATCCTCCTCCTCCTCCTCCTCCTCCTCCTCCTCATCCTCTTCCTGTGTGATGGGTGGGACAGAAGGAACACTGTCCGGATAAAGGGGGCCTTGAGAGGCAAGGAAGTCCTCCTCTTCCTGCCTCTGTTCTGCCTCAAGTGCCCTGTCCATGATCCCACGCAGCGTATGCTCCAACAGGTGGACAAGAGGGACAGTGTCACTGATGCATGCACTGTCACTGCTCACCATCCTCGTGGCCTCCTCAAATGGTGAGAGGACAGTGCATGCATCCCTGATCATGCTCCACTGACGTGGGGAAAAAAAACCAAGCTCCCCTGACCCTGTCCTGGTGCCGTAGTCGCAAAGGTACTCATTGATGGCCCTCTGCTGCGTGTGCAGTCGCTGCAGCATGGCCAACGTTGAGTTCCACCTGGTGGGCATGTCAGATATTAGGCGGTTCTTGGGCAGGTTCAGCTCCTTTTGCAGCTCAGTCAGCCGAGCACTGGCATTATAAGATCGGCGGAAATGCACACAGACTTTCCTGGCCTGCCTCAGGACATCCTGTAAGCCTGGGAACCTGCCCAAGAACCGCTGCACCACCAGGTTGAGGACGTGAGCCATGCAGGGCACATGGGTGAGCTGCCCCTGTCGCAGGGCGGAGAGGAGGTTGGTGCCATTGTCAGAAACGACCATTCCTGGCTTAAGCTGACGTGGCGTCAACCACCTCTCGGCCTGCCCCTGCAGAGCTGCCAGAACCTCTGGCCCAGTGTGGCTCCTGTCCCCCAAACACACCAGCGCAAGCACGGCATGGCATCTTTTTGCCTGCGTACTTGCGTAGCCCCTTGTACGCCTACGGAGCACCGCTGGTTCCAAGGACAGAGCACTGGAGGAAGAAGAAGAGGAGGGGGTGGAGGAGAGAGGTGTGTCACAACCAGTAGCAGTAGTCGCGTTTTGGAGGCGTGGTGGCGGAACAACCTCCAACACTACTGCACCTTGTCCTGCATCCCTCCCAGCTGCCAATAGAGTGACCCAATGGGCCGTGAAAGAAAGGTACCGTCCCTGTCCATGCCTGCTGGACCATGAGTCAGCGGTAATATGCACCTTACCGCTGACCGCCCTGTCCAGCGAGGCATGGACATTGCCCTCCACATGCCGGTAGAGAGACGGAATCGCCTTCCGCGAGAAAAAGTGGCGTTTGGGAACCTGCCACTGAGGAACCGCACATTGAACAAACTCACGGAAGGGGGCCGAGTCTACCAACTGAAAAGGCAGCAGTTGAAGTGCTAGCAATTTAGCAAGGCTAGCATTCAACCGCTGGGCATGTGGATGGCTGGGAGTGTACTTCTTTCTACGGTCCAGCAGCTGGGGCAGGGAAATTTGCCTGCTGCATTCGGACGTCGGTGTACTGCAAGTACTTGGTTGTGACACACCGAATTCTACACCTTCAGTCCTCTCAGAGCAGCTTTCAGAGAGGACTGAAGGTGTAGTGGGGATGGAGATCCCAGCTGAGGAGGAGCAAGGAGAGGTCCGCTTAGTTCTTTGGTGTGGGTCTTTTATGTGTGCCTGCCAACGAGCTGCATGGCAGGTCGCCATATGTCTGGTCATGCTTGTGGTGCCCAAGCGGCTGATGTTTTGGCCACGCGAGATACGCTTGAGACAAATATTGCAAATAGCAGTGGTGCGATCTGCTGCACTCGTCTCAAAAAAGGCCCACACCAAAGAACTTTTCTGATAACGTGCAGAGGCAGCGCCCTGCACAGGCGGAGCTCTGCGGTGTTGTACAGTTGCTGTGCTGGCCTCTACCTGGCCTCCAGGGGGCATCCTGCCTCGTTGGACATGTGACGCCGCATCCTCCTCCTCCTCGTCCTCCTCCTCATCCTCTCTCCCTTGAGGCACCCACGTGGAGTCAGTGACCTCATCATCCCCTCCCTCTTCACCACTAGAGCAAACCTGGCAGTAAGCTGCAGCTGGTGGAACTGTACTGCCAGATTCCTCAAGCTGGGTATCGTCATCCGAGCCTTCGAATCGTTGGGCATCCTCCTGGAGCATGTACCCAACACTGTGCTCAAAGAGTTCGGGGGACTCCTCAGGAGGACATGGTGGGTCTAGGGAAGGGGTGGCTGATGATGCTCTGTCAGTACCCTGAGCCTGGGTGAGAGAGGATGAGGAGGATGAGGAGGGCTTGGTCATCCATTCTACCAAGCCTTCAGCATGATGCGGCTCCACATGTCCAGCTGCCGAAAACAAAGACGCGCGTGTCCCATGGCCACGTGCTGATGACGATGCACGACCACGTCCACGTCCACGGCCACGTCCACTAGAAACAGAGCCTGCCTGCCCTGTGTTCTTGGCTCTGCACGCTCTGCCTCCCCTTGGCGGTCTTCCAGCCATTGTAGTCGGTAGTCCTGTGGGTGCTGCTGAGAAGAAAATATAGGAGCTCTGTGTGATGCCACTAACACACTAGAAGTCCTATGGGTGCTTCTGCAAAGAAAATAGAGGAGCTCTGTGTGATGCCACTAACACACTAGAAGTCCTGTGGGTGCTGCTGAGAAGAATATATAGGAGCTCTGTGTGATGCCACTAACACACTAGAATTCCTATGGGTGCCTCTGCAAAGAAAATAGAGGAGCTCTGTGTGATGCCACTAACACACTAGAAGTCCTGTGGGTGCTTATGCAAAGAAAATAGAGGAGCTCTGTGTGATGCCACTAACACACTAGAAGTCCTGTGGGTGCTTCTGCAAAGAAAATAGAGGAGCTCTGTGTGATGCCACTAACACACTAGAAGTCCTGTGGGTGCTTATGCAAAGAAAATAGAGGAGCTCTGTGTGATGCCACTAACACACTAGAAGTCCTGTGGGTGCTTATGCAAAGAAAATAGAGGAGCTCTGTGTGATGCCACTAACACACTAGAAGTCCTGTGGGTGCTTCTGCAAAGAAAATAGAGGAGCTCTGTGTGATGCCACTAACACACTAGAAGTCCTATGGGTGCTTCTGCAAAGAAAATAGAGGAGCTCTGTGTGATGCCACTAACACACTAGAAGTCCTGTGGGTGCTTCTGCAAAGAAAATAGAGGAGCTCTGTGTGGTGCCACTAACACACTAGAAGTCCTGTGGGTGCTTATGCAAAGAATATATAGGAGCTCTGTGTGATGCCACTAACACACTAGAAGTCCTATGGGTGCTTCTGCAAAGAAAATAGAGGAGCTCTGTGTGATGCCACTAACACACTAGAAGTCCTGTGCGTGCTGCTGAGAAGAATATATAGGAGCTCTGTGTGATGCCACTAACACACTAGAAGTCCTATGGGTGCCTCTGCAAAGAAAATAGAGGAGCTCTGTGTGATGCCACTAACACACTAGAAGTCCTGTGGGTGCTTCTGCAAAGAAAATAGAGGAGCTCTGTGTGGTGCCACTAACACACTAGAAGTCCTGTGGGTGCTTATGCAAAGAAAATAGAGGAGCTCTGTGTGATGGGACTAACACACTTCAAGTCCTATAGGTGCTTCTGGGAACAAAATATAGCTCTGTGTGTGTAATGGGACTAACACACTTCAAGTCCTATAGGTGCTTCTGGGAACAAAATATAGCTCTTTGTGTGTAATGGGACTAACACACTTCAAGTCCTATAGGTGCTTCTGGGAACAAAGTATAGCTCTTTGTGTGTAATGGGACTAACACACTTCAAGTCCTATAGGTGCTTCTGGGAACAAAATATAGCTCTGTGTGTGTAATGGGACTAACACACTTCAAGTCCTATAGGTGCTTCTGGGAACAAAATATAGCTCTTTGTGTGTAATGGGACTAACACACTTCAAGTCCTATAGGTGCTTCTGGGAACAAAGTATAGCTCTTTGTGTGTAATGGGACTAACACACTTCAAGTCCTATAGGTGCTTCTGGGAACAAAATATAGCTCTGTGTGTGTAATGGGACTAACACACTTCAAGTCCTATAGGTGCTTCTGGGAACAAAGTATAGCTCTTTGTGTGTAATGGGACTAACACACTTCAAGTCCTATAGGTGCTTCTGGGAACAAAATATAGCTCTTTGTGTGTAATGGGACTAACACACTTCAAGTCCTATAGGTGCTTCTGGGAACAAAGTATAGCTCTTTGTGTGTAATGGGACTAACACACTTCAAGTCCTATAGGTGCTTCTGGGAACAAAATATAGCTCTGTGTGTGTAATGGGACTAACACACTTCAAGTCCTATAGGTGCTTCTGGGAACAAAATATAGCTCTTTGTGTGTAATGGGACTAACACACTTCAAGTCCTATAGGTGCTTCTGGGAACAAAGTATAGCTCTTTGTGTGTAATGGGACTAACACACTTCAAGTCCTATAGGTGCTTCTGGGAACAAAATATAGCTCTGTGTGTGTAATGGGACTAACACACTTCAAGTCCTATAGGTGCTTCTGGGAACAAAGTATAGCTCTTTGTGTGTAATGGGACTAACACACTTCAAGTCCTATAGGTGCTTCTGGGAACAAAATATAGCTCTGTGTGTGTAATGGGACTAACACACTTCAAGTCCTATAGGTGCTTCTGGGAACAAAATATAGCTCTGTGTGTGTAATGGGACTAACACACTTCAAGTCCTATAGGTGCTTCTGGGAACAAAATATAGCTCTGTGTGTGTAATGGGACTAACACACTTCAAGTCCTATAGGTGCTTCTGGGAACAAAATATAGCTCTTTGTGTGTAATGGGACTAACACACTTCAAGTCCTATAGGTGCTTCTGGGAACAAAATATAGCTCTGTGTGTGTAATGGGACTAACACACTTCAAGTCCTATAGGTGCTTCTGGGAACAAAATAGAGCTCTTTGTGTGTAATGGGACTAACACACTTCAAGTCCTATAGGTGCTTCTGGGAACAAAATATAGCTCTGTGTGTGTAATGGGACTAACACACTTCAAGTCCTATAGGTGCTTCTGGGAACAAAATATAGCTCTTTGTGTGTAATGGGACTAACACACTTCAAGTCCTATAGGTGCTTCTGGGAACAAAATATAGCTCTGTGTGTGTAATGGGACTAACACACTTCAAGTCCTATAGGTGCTTCTGGGAACAAAGTATAGCTCTTTGTGTGTAATGGGACTAACACACTTCAAGTCCTATAGGTGCTTCTGGGAACAAAATATAGCTCTGTGTGTGTAATGGGACTAACACACTTCAAGTCCTATAGGTGCTTCTGGGAACAAAGTATAGCTCTTTGTGTGTAATGGGACTAACACACTTCAAGTCCTATAGGTGCTTCTGGGAACAAAATATAGCTCTGTGTGTGTAATGGGACTAACACACTTCAAGTCCTATAGGTGCTTCTGGGAACAAAGTATAGCTCTTTGTGTGTAATGGGACTAACACACTTCAAGTCCTATAGGTGCTTCTGGGAAGAAAATATAGCTCTGTGTGTGTAATGGGACTAACACACTTCAAGTCCTATAGGTGCTTCTGGGAACAAAATATAGGAGCTCTGCCTGCCTGCCACGAACACACTACAAGTCCTATAGGTGCTTCTGGTAACAAAATATAGGAGCTCTGCCTGCCTGCCACTAACACACTACAAGTCCTATAGGTGCTTCTGGTAACAAAATATAGGAGCTCTGCCTGCCTGCCACTAACACACTACAAGTCCTATAGGTGCTTCTGGTAACAAAATATAGGAGCTCTGCCTGCCTGCCACTAACACACTACAAGTCCTATAGGTGCTTCTGGTAACAAAATATAGGAGCTCTGCCTGCCTGCCACGAACACACTACAAGTCCTATAGGTGCTTCTGGTAACAAAATATAGGAGCTCTGCCTGCCTGCCACTAACACACTACAAGTCCTATAGGTGCTTCTGGTAACAAAATATAGGAGCTCTGCCTGCCTGCCACGAACACACTACAAGTCCTATAGGTGCTTCTGGTAACAAAATATAGGAGCTCTGCCTGCCTGCCACTAACACACTACAAGTCCTATAGGTGCTTCTGGTAACAAAATATAGGAGCTCTGCCTGCCTGCCACGAACACACTACAAGTCCTATAGGTGCTTCTGGTAACAAAATATAGGAGCTCTGCCTGCCTGCCACGAGCACACTACAAGCCCCTCTTTGTCAATCAATCTTTGTAACTGAATCTATCTAACTCAATCTCTGTAAGTGAATCTATCTAACTATCTCAATGCAGCAGAGTGTCACAGAATCTGCCTGCTCAATCTGCGCCGGAACAGCATGTGACCGGCGCAGACGGCGTGGCGGCGTTTTATAGGGGGGGGCGTGTACTACAGCCCCTGAGCTGTAATTGGCTACAGGCGTCCTGCCTGTAGCCAATTATGGCTCTTCGATTTTCCGGGGCTGTGATTGGCCAAGCATGCGGGGTCACAGTGCATGCTTGGCCAATCATCAGCCAGCAATGCACTGCGTCGGCCGCGCCGGCCGCAATGCATTGCGGGGCCGCTCGCATCACACGAACGTGATGCGAGCGGCCAAAATAGTTCTGGGCTCGCAGAGCGAGCGAACGCCCGGTGCTCGATGCGAACGTGGGTTCGCATCGAGCACCGGGCCCATCCTTAATCTGTAAGTAACATCTGAAGTTATAGTAATATAAATTTTGTAACTGGGATAATGAGGTTTTGCGCAGTGCAGTGTGCCGCATGTATGCAACAATGGAGCAACAGCTCCAGGATGGGTACCGCTTCAACAGATTTGAGCAGCTCTTTTGGAAGCTCACATTAGAAATCTGGAGGAGCAAATTACAAAGTGGGGTTGATCTGAAAACCTTGAAATGGGTCCTCTTAATGGGGTTGATGTGGAGAGTAGAGGGGTAACTCAGGATTATCAGGTAGGAAGATGGTTTACTATAGTCAGAGGGTGTAGTAGGAGCTCACAGAATAGGAAGGCCAGCCCTGGTTTTGAATACCCTAGAAGATTTGCCAAGTTCAGTGTAAATGTAGTGTGGCAGCCCTAGATGTCACTGCTACCCCCTACAGCCAGGAGAGCAGCCCATCTAGTAGGGGTGGTGAGGGTAATGCAGGTAGGCCAAGACAGTTGGTGGTAATATAGGATTCTTTAATCAGGAGGACTGACAGAATAATTTGTCGCCAGGATCACTTCAACTGAATGGTTTGCTGTCTCCCTGGTGCCAGGATTTGTAATGTGGTGGAACGGGTTGATAAATTACTCGGAAAGGCTGGGCATGACCCAGCTGTCTTGTTCTATATTGGAACCAATGACAGAAAACATGGAAGGTAGAGGCTCCTTAAAAATCTATTTAAATAACTAGACTGCAAGATAAAGGGAAGAACCTCGAAGGTGATATATGCATGGCTAAAGACCCGATGTAAGAGGGAAGGAGTTGGGTTTCTAGAGCACTGGGCTGACTTTTCATTGGGGTACAATCTATATGCTAAAGATGGTTTGCACCTAAGTGGAAGGGGTCTGAGGTGCTGAGAGAGAGGTTTATGGGAAGGTTGGAGGAGTATTTAAACTAGGATTGAGGGGAGGGAGAATTAGATTATAAATGGATCAGACAGGTCAGACAGGGGTCAGTCCCTATTGGTGGGTGGAATGGGGAAAGATGGGGGGGGGGGGCTATGGCAGATGAAAAGAAGGCTCCCATGTTACAAGCACCCACTGGAAATGGCACTATTTGTACTAAAAATAAAAATTATGCAAAATACGTGTGTAGAATGTGACAATGAATTAAAGAGGTTGTTCTCCAATGCCAGAAGTCTGCCAAGCAGGTGAGTTGGAAGCTTTGGTGCATGAAGAGAATTATGATTTCATTGGTATTGCTGAATCTTGGCTTTATTCTTCACATGACTGGGCTATTAATATTCATGGCTACAGTCTCTTTCAGAGAGACAGGGTAAAAAGAAAAAGTGGCGGTGTCTGTCTCTATGTGAGAAGTGATCTCAAAGCGAGTGTGAAAGAGGACCTAGTTGATGGAGAGTGTGATGAGACTGAAGCATTATGGGTGGAACTGCACATAGGTGTGCATACTACAAAAGTAATCATCAGAGTTTGTTATAGGCCAGCCAGTGTTAAAAGGGAGGTGAAAACTCAGCTCCTTGCAGAGATAGACAGTGATAATAAGGGGGATTTCAACTACCCATTAATTCACTAATGGAGCTGCAGGATGAGTAAAAGGGCAAACGTTTATACACCTATGACAAGACAATTTTATGGTACACTTCATAGAGGCCCTGGTTAGGAATGATTCTCTTCTGGACCTGGTAATCTCAAACCATGCAGAGCTTAATACTAATGTTAATTTAAAAGAACATCTGCGTATAAGTGACCATAACATGATTTTATTTAATGTTAGCTGTAAATGCTTCCGAGCATGCGTAAAATTGTTTCCGAGCATGCGTCGGAATTTTGCGTGTCGGAATTGCATACACACGATCGGAAAATCCGATAGAAAGGTTTTCCGTTGGAAAAAATTGAGAACAGGTTCTCAATTCAAAGTCCGTCGGAAATTCCGACAGAAAAAGACCGTTGGGCATACACACGATCGGAAAATCCGATGAAAAGCTCCCATCGGACTGTTTCCATCGGAAATTCCGACCGTGTGTACGCCGCATAAGTGGAAATGTCCAAATTGAGCCATCCCTCCCCGGTGTCATGTGACTTGTTAGTGTTACAAGCTCTTAGATGTGAATGGGGAGCAGGTGTGTTAAATTTGGTGTTATCGCTCTCATTCTCTCATACTGGTCAGTGGAAGTTCAAAATGGCACCTCATGGCAAATAACTCTCTGAGGATCTGAAAAAAAAGAATTTTTGTTCTACATAAAGATGGCCTAGGCTATAAGAAGATTGCCAAGACCCTGAAACTGAGCTGCAATATGGTGGCCAAGACCATACAATGGTTTAATAGAAAAGGTTCCACTCAGAACAGGCCTCGCCATGGTCGACCAAAGAAGTTGAGTGCACATGCTCAGCGTCATATCCAGAGGTTGTCTTTGGGAAATAGACATATGGGTGCTGCCAGCATTTCTGTAGCGTTTGAAGGGGTGGGGGTCAGCCTATGAGTGCTCAGACCATACGCTGCAACCTGCATCAAATTGGTCTGCATGGCTGTCATCCCAGAAGGAATCATCTTCTAAAGATGATGCACAAGAAAGCCTGCAAATAGTTTGCTGAAGACAAGCAGACTAAGGACATGGATTACTGGAACCATGCCCTGTGGTCTGATGAGACCAAGATAAACTTATTTGGTTCAGATGGTACCAAGCGTGTGTGGAGGGCAACCAGGTGAAGAGTACAAAGACTAGCATGTATTCCCTACAGTCAAGCATGGTGGTGGGAGTGTCATGGTCTGGGGCTGCATGAGTGCTGCCGACACTGCAGTTCATTGAGGGAGCCATGAATGCCAATATGTACTATGACATACTGAAGCAGAGCATGATCCACTAACTTTGGACACTGGGCCACAGGGCAGTATTCCAACATGATAAGGACCCCAAACAAACCTCCAAGAAGACCACTGCCTTGCTAAAGACACTGAGGGTAAAGGTGATGGCCTGGCCAAGCATGTCTCCAGACCTAAACCCTATTGAGCATCTGTGGGGCATCCTCAAAGGAAGGTGGAGGCACACAAGGTCTCTAACATCCACCAGCTCTGTGATGTTGTCATGGAGGAGTGGAAGAGGACTCTAGTGGCAACCTGTGAACTCTGGTGAACTTCATGCCCAAGTGGGTTAAGGCAGTGCTGGAAAATAATGGTGGCCACACAAAATATTGACACTTTGGGCCCAATTTGGACATTTTCACTTAGGGGTGTACTCACTTTTGTTGCCAGCGGTTTAGACATTAATGGCTGTGTGTTGAGTTATTTTGAGGGGATAGCAAATTTACACTGTTATACAAGCTTTACACTCACTAATTTACATTGTAGCAAAGTGTAATTTCTTGAGTGTTGTCACATGAAAAGATATGATAAAATATTTACAAAAATGTGAGGGATGTACTCACTTTTGTGAGATGCTGTATACTCTGCATTCTTTGTAGCTTATATCAACAGTGCATTCGTGGTGTACTGTTTCTAAAACACTTCAGGCGGTGTACACAGTATCTAATACATTGTGTACAGTTTCTACTACTTTTCTGGTGGTGTACACAGTATATAATACAGTGTTTACAGTTTCTAATCCAGTGCAGGTGGTGTACACAGTATCTAATACAGTGTGTACAGTTTCTACTACTTTTCTGGTGGTGTACACAGTATCTAATACAGTGTGTACAGTTTCTACTACACTTCTGGTGGTGTACACAGTATAAAATACAGTGCAGCCGTGTAGTGTGGCATTGCAAAACAAATACATCATGTCCGGAAGGCCACCAAGGAGAGGCAGACACTCACAGACCACTAAAAGAGGGCAAGCAGCCTCTGTGTCTACAGTCAACAGTGGTGGTCGTGGACATGGTGCATCCTCTTCAGGTTGCCATGGGGCACGCTTGTCCTTTTTTTCTGCTGCTGGTGGTGTTATTGAGCCACAACATGCAGAAGAGTTGGTGGAGTGGATAACAAAGCCATCCTCATCCTCCTCATCCTCTGTCACCCAGGCTCAGAGTAGTTTGCCTTCCAACGCAGCTGCCAAAGCGTCCTATTCCACCCACTCCTTGTCCATAGTCACTCTTTCTGTAACCTCACCATCATGCAGATCCCCAGAATTATTCTACCACAGTGTCGGGTAAGGTTCATACTATTGCTGACTCATGGTCCAGCAAGCATGGGCAGGGACATTACCTTTTCTTCATGGCGCACTGGGTAACTATGCTTGCAGCTGGGAAGGATGCAGGATAGGATTTAGTGTTGGTTTTTGATTTGTCTTGTAGTGCACTTGCAGCTTGCTGCACCCCCACTTCCCTTCCGACCCCACCATCCCCATCCTTGAGACTGTTTCTTTCATCTTTTTTCTCCCCCCTCCTTTCCCCCACATTTTCACATCACCATTCCACACTGCCTCACTTACCCTTTTTGTCATCCACAGGCATTCATTGCATGGCCGCATCCCTCACTCTCTAATTCGTAGGGAATATTCACCTCCCACATACACCGCTGTTTACTCGATGGCTGTACTTTCTACCCTCGATCCTTACCCTGTTTGGGTTGCCATGTATTTAACTGTTATTCCTTTATGGGTTAAAAATGGACCACTCCTCCCCACATATATACCATACGGGGTTAGGAGCATCATATTATAGTGTCAAAACTTTTCTACCTTTAACTAATTCTATTGCCCCCCCTTTTTGGATTTTTTGCCACAGGTACTGTCCACATATTCTTCTATCCTCCTCTGAGTTATCTTCTCTCTTCCAATCCCTCGCTCCTCTGGGGCGATGAGGGAGGAGAGTATTCCTTGGCGCATGGCCTCGTGTAAGACTTCTGGACGTTCCCAGACTCATGTGGCCTCTGACGGACTCGTACCATCCTGGTATACCCCCGGCAAGGCGGACAATGTTTTCCATAGTTGGGATCTCCAGGTGGTAACACTGCCCTTTTTTCAGGATAAACATAACCGTGCGGACCTGTCCCTCTGAGGAAGACCCTTTGTGGGTCGAAACGCGTCAGGGACTCCCTCTCATTTGTACCCCAGACACTGTACTAACATGTCGATATGAGAACCTTAGTCTGCTATATGTTTATCCATGTCATTTTAATTGTTTATCCCATCGGAGCTCATGTTCTAACCTGGGTGTCATTTATTAATTATTTTTATTTAATAAAATCTAATTTTTATTTATACCCCTGACTCTTTTATTGCACGCTGCCTAAAAACCCCAATGTGGGGGAATCCTCTCCTTTTTAGGATTCAGTGTTGTTGGAGCTTGTTCTACCACCATACCTCCAAAATGCTAGTTTCTGCCACAGCTCTCTCCTCCACCCCCTCCTCTTCTTCTTCCTCTATGGCCTTTTCTGCAGATTTGTCCTCTGAACCAGCGGTGTAAGCGTTCAAGGGGCTACGCAAGCAGTCAGGCTAAAAGATGCCATGTTTTGCTTGAGTTTGTCTGCCTAGGGGACAGGAGCCACACTGGGGCAGAGATTCTGTCAGCTCTGCAGGGGCAGGCTCAGAGGTGGTTGATGCCATGCCAGCTTCAGTCAGGAATGGTTGCGACAATGGCACCAACCTTCTCTCCACCCTCCGGCAGGGACACTTGACCTATGTTCTATGTTTGGCACATGTTCTGAATTTGGTGGTTTATCGGTTCTTGAGCAGGTACCCAGGCTTAAAAGATCTCCTGAGGCAGGTCAAAAAAGTCTGTGGTCATTTCTGCCGGTCATACAATGCCAGTGCTCGGCTGGCTGACATTCAAAGGGAATGCAACCTGCCCACTAACTGCCTCATTTGTGACATGCCCACCAGGTGGAACTCAATGTTGGAAATGCTGATGCAGCTGCACACACAGCAGAGGGCCATCACAGAGTACCTGTGCGAGTATGGCACCAGGACAGGGTCAGGGGAAATTGGCTTCATTTTGCCACGCCAGTGGATACATGCATTGTCCTGACAACATTTGAGGAGGCCACAAGGATGGTGAGCAGCGTCCCCCTAGTCTTTCTGCTGGAGTACACACTTCGTGGAATCATGGACAGGGCACTTGAGGCAGAACAGCGGGAGGAAGAGGAGGACTTCCTTTCCTCTCAAGGCCCCCTTTATCCAGATATCATTCCTGCAGGCCCACCAAACACACAGGAAGAAGAGGAGGAGGAGGAGGATTGTCTCCTTTTGGGATCAGAGCAGTAGATCAGCATGGATGTAGAGGTTAACACTCAGCAGCAGTCTTAAAGGGATGGTTTTCAGTCCCCAGAAACCCAAAGTCGTACGTGGCTAGGAGGAGGTAGTTACAGATAATGTGATCCTTAGTGACCCAGAGGACTCAGAATCAAATGGCTCTACAAACTTATGCTGCATGGCCTCCCCGATTCTGCAAAGCCTGCAAAAGGACCCCAGGATTCGTGGTATCAAAGAGAGGGATCATTAATGGCTGGCAACCCTTCTTGATCCATGTTACAATGGTAAAGTTGCAGACCTCATCCTGCCTTTGCAGAGGGAGCAGAGGATGAAACATTTTCAGGAGGCATTGCAAGGTTTGTTTAATGCATTTCCAGACCCTGGGAGGTTACCATTTCCTGGTGCTGGACAACGTGTTGCTGAGGCCAGCGTCTGCATTATATGGTGCAGGAATATCTAGGGCAAGAGCAGACTTGGAGACCTTTCCAACAGAGCATCCACTGGGTTACTGGGTCTTGAGGATGGACTACTGGCCTGTCCTGCATCCAGAGTGCTTTCTGAATGCACATTCAGTGCTGCTGGAGGGTTTGTAACGGATCAAAGAGTGTGCCTGTCCACAGACTCCGTTGATAGGCTCCCATTCATAAGGCCTAATTTTTATACCCCTGTTTAACAGGGGCATGTAATAACTATTACCGTAACTATTTTTGGAACAAGAGTATCTGTGAGGGGTTACAGTGTGCTGGCGCCACCAAAACCAAAGGCCCAGTTTTTCTTCCCCTGTTTAACAGGGCCATGTAATTTCAATTTTTGATATAATATTTCACAGTTGGGCCCGTTCCTGCCCCCAACAAGAGTAACTGTGAGAGGTTACAGTGTTTTGGTACCACCAACACATAAGACCCAGTTTTTCTGCAGAACTGCTGTTTAGAATATATAGTGCCTGGGGGCCTGGGGGAACCCCATGCCATTTTGAAAAAAGATTGCTGCGGGGGTTTCCCTCAATATCCATACCAGACCTGAAGGACCTGGTATGGATTGGGGGGGGGGGGGGGGGCATCCACACCATTTCTTTGGTATTTTCGGTATGTTTATCTCTATTGCTGGGATCCAACAATACATTACAGCTGTGAGCATGTTTAAATATATTTTTTTCCTTTAGAAATGTCATTGCTGTGGTACAGTTATAAACATGGGAGAGATGTGCTACTTTACAGGCATACTAAGGACACCCCCAGGCACGATATATAAAGGAATATTTATTTTATTGTTTCACTTTAGGCATGATTAAAATCACTGCTTCTGAGAAAAACTTCACTCTTCCACAGCACAGGAATACACGCCTTTGCTGCCGTAAGAAGATGTTTCAAAAGTGAATTTTTATATTTTTCCACAGACAAAGGGCCATCATGCAACAAAAAAGCTGCCGGTCTTTCTCCAAGAGACACACCTGTAATTGTTTTAACAGTTTTGGCCACCATTTTCCAAAACTCCTTTATTCTCACACATTCCCCAAAAATATGTAACACAGTACCCTCTGCCTCATGACACCGCCAGCATACATCCGAGACCTAGGGAAATATACGATGCAGTACTGTTAGTGTTCTATACCATCTGGTGTGGATTTTATATCCTCCCTCCTGATACCTACTTGCCACTGAAGCCTTATGAGTAAACAGTAAAATCCTGTCCTTCTGCCCCTGGGAGAATGTAACCCCCAAATCCATTTACCATGCCTGAAAAAATGTAAGTTTTTGTGGTGCTTCTAATCCGGTCAGTGCGGCTTAAAAATATGATAGGGAGTGCTTCAATGACTCCCCAGCTAAGCATAACTGCTCAAACCCTGACAGTGCCCGAATTGCCGTGTATATGTTTGACTTTAAACAGATAAAGTGGCATAGTTGCATCAGCCTAAGAAAGTCTAAATCTGGTGCTATATCACATTCAATCTCTCTTCTTGTCATTAAACGATTATCTACTGAAAAACGAATAAGCCTATTTTTACCCCTCGCAGTATGGCACCAAATCCCAGATCTATCATGCCCGGCTGGAATATCGGCATGCCCAGAATTGGAACCACAGGGCTCGGGTATAACGACATAGTCGTATTTTTAAAAATATTTTTAAAGGTTGAATTAATGGAATTAATGGAAAAAAATATCTCAACAGAGAACATGGATTCATGAAAGACAGAAGCTGTCAGACAAATCTGATTTCTTTTTATGAGGAGGTAAGTAAAACCTTAGACAAAGGAGTGGCTGTGGACTGTGCATTTTTTGGAAAACCAGTGGGACTGCCTGATCAAGAGTCCCTTATGAAAAAAAAAAAAGTGTAAAAAATAAAGTTGTAAAAAGGAAATAATATATTCCCTCTCAAAAAAAATGTCAAGGTCTCAACACTGATGTTAGATGATCTGGATGACACTGGCATTCACTGCACAAGCATTAAATGCTCATGCAAGTGAATGTAATGTCATTTGAATTTTTAGCGATCACAAACCTGTGAAAAAGTTGTCATTGTGCTAATTTGTGCCAACCCAACTTAACCTTATCTTGATGTTAAGCTAACAATTTACACAAACCGTTCTTTCTTTGTGTGCGTCACAATGTAGCATCAAAATGGGTATTATGCACTCCTAAAATAAAATGCATAATTTCACTTTGAAATGTACTATTTCCGCTACATTACACAAAATTCTTACTAATGTGATATCATCTTAATATGATGACTTTGTTGATTATATTTTGTAGTGTGTGTGTGTGTGTATATGTATGTATGTATGTATATATATATATATATATATATATATATAGATCAAATTACACAAAATGTTGTATTGGGATAAATTACAGGAAAATGCATGTTATTAATTTTTTCTTACTATTTACTTATAATAAAAACCAGGGACATAAAAATAAATGTATCCAAATTTGCTACCAAATTAAACCATTTCTGCTACAAAAGAGGCATACCATACATTAAAAGGTAGAGTGCAAAACTCATAAGATATAATGTGTTGAACTGACACATCACGAAAGCAAAAAAAAACTGCTCTGGGACCCAAGGAAATTAACTTAGGTGGTATATTTTTGCAAGGGCACAAGGTGTTGTTGAAGCATAGGACTTGCTTTGGTTTCTTAAGCCTGGGTTCAGACTAGTGCGGTGCGAATTGAAGGCCCTGCGTGACTGCGCACTGAAATGTCGGCTGTTCTGCGGTTTGTCCGCGTTTTAGGTGCGAATCAGCTGCTAACATAAATTAGCAACTCATTGTACTACTTCTGAGGGGGAAATCCATGCCAAATTTTTATCAAAAACCGGCATGGGTTCCCCCTCCAGGAGCATACCAGGCCCTTAGGTATGCTCCTGGAGGGGGAACCCATGGCCCTCATGTTGATGAGGACAAGGGCCCTCATGTTGATGAGGACAAGGGCCTCTTCCCGACAACCCTGGCCTTTGGTTGTCGGGGTCTGCGGGCGGGGGGCTTATCAGAATCCGGGAGCCCCCTTTAATAAGGGGGCCCCCAGATCCCGGCCCCCCCACCCTATGTGAATGAGTATGGGGTACGATGTACCCCTACCCATTCACCTAAGGATGCTGTGACATCATATGTGGGCGGGGTCACCATGTGACATGAGCATGTGACCCTGCCCCTTTGTCCCTATATAAGTCACAACACAGTGCGTCTATGCCATTCCGGCCAGAGAGAGCGTCGAGTCAACATCAGAAGAAGGCGGCAGCGCAGAAGGCGACGACACCGGCCAGAACAGAAGAGACCCCGGAAGACCCCGGAAGACCCCCAAAGGCGGAACGAGACCCCCAGACGATGGCGACGATGAAGAAGAAAGCCGGGCTCTTCCGCTCGTGAAAGAGCTAGGTAAAAGAGCAGAAGAGAGCGGAGGAGTCCGGCGAGAAGACCCCCCAAGACGGAAGAAGACCCCCGGAGCAGTGCAATAAAATATTTTAAAAAATTGTGTGTGTTTTTTTATTTACACTTTTAAACCTTAGGTGAATGGGTAGGGGTACATCGTACCCCATACTCATTCACATAGGGTAGGGGGCCGGGATCTGGGGGCCCCCTTATTAAAGGGGGCTCCCGGATTCCGATAAGCCCCCGCCCGCAGACCCCGACAACCAACGGTCAGGGTTATCCGGAAGAGGCCCTTGTCCTCATCAACATGGGGACAAGGTGCTTTGGGGTGGGGGGCCGCAGGGTGCCCCCCTTCCCCAAAGCACCCACCCCCCCATGTTGAGGGCATGCGGCCTGGTACGGTTCAGGAGGGGGGGGGCGCTCGCTCGTCCCCACCCCCTTTCCTAACCTGCCAGGCTGCGTGCTCGGATAAGAGTCTGGTGTGGATTCTGGGGGGGCCCCACACCGTTTTTTCGGGGGTTCCCCTTAAAATCCATACCAGACCTAAGGGCCTGGTTTGCTCCTGGAGGGGAATCCATGCCGTTTTTTGTTTTAAAAATTTGGCGTGGAGTTCCTCCTCAGTAGTAAAATAAGTTGCAAATTTTTGTTCACAACGCAAGCCAGGTGCGAATCAGATGCCTGCCCATAGAAGATAATGGGCCTGAATTCGCACCTGATCCGCACTGCACCAAAGTCGGTTGCGTTTTTTCTGCAATGCGCAGTGCGCATGCACCGGAGATATGTGAACATGCCTCATTGAAAACAATGTATTTTGAAATGTCCTGCGAATTCGCAGTGTTTTCCACCGCTGCGAATTCGCATAAGTGTGATCCCAGGCTAAAGGTAGCTCCCGTGATTCATGCTTTTATATAAAAAATACATATATAAAAAATAAATAAAAAATCTCTATCTACTAAATACAATTTTAAAAACACACATTAAAATATACCTCACTGTGTAGAACCTCTGCATCTCACTTTAGACTTGGCAGACTATGTTTTATTTTTATTAAAAGGGATTCAATGTGATGGCAGCTATGGAAAATTGGGGGGGGGGAGGAATAAGAGGGTGCTTGGTGCACACCATTGTTTAGGCATGTACTGGCTGTCGGGACTACCGGGAGTTTCCCGGTGGTCCGATGGCTCAGTGGGACGTTTTTTATGCTGAGTTCGGCGGCAGCAGGAACGTGGCAGCAAACAGTGGCAGGGATTTGGGGAAGGTGGCCAGTGAGGAGGGCAGTTGGATGTGAGAGCCTGAGAGAGAGAGAAGAGCTCCACCCTCTCCTTGACCACTGAACAGGCGAACAGGAGCGGCGCTCCCAGAACCTCAATTCCTCCACCTCCTCTCTGCCCCAAGAACAGGCTGACTGGGAGCCTGGAGGAAGAGGACAGGCGGGAGGCGGAGGTTGCTAAGGAGGCGCTGGGAGGAGCAGAGCAGCAAAAGCGCCCCGAATCCGTGCTGCTGCTGCTGGCCATCAGATACCCGGCATCCTACACATACCTGCCCACACACAGAACCTGCGGGGGGAGCAGAGGTGGGACTGCAGATAGGGACAGTGCTATGTGGTCTGTCTCAGCCTTATCCTCTTTCTCTCAGCCCCCTCTGTCTCTCAGATCCCCCCCTTCTTTCAGCACCACCCGTCTCCCAGCCCCCCCATCCCCCTTCTGTCCCTCAGATCCCCCTTCTGTCTCTCAGCCCCCCCACCCCCCTGTCTCTCAGCCCCCCTCCCCGTCTCTCGGTCTGGATGAAGTCCAGGGCCAAATTTTTGTCCCAGTCCTGCCACTGTTTCACACAAGTAAGCAGTGACATTCAACACAAAAAAGGGCATTATTCTTAGCAACAAGTGTGAAACAAAAGACTCCTTGTGGGAAGGCAATGAGCCTATGTTCTCACTTTTTTTCTCTCATGCAGCTATGCCTACAGTTTAAAAAAAAAATAGTTTTTGTATTGATACTGTACATCTCCCCCCGGACATTGCCCAACAATTAATGATGATATTTGGAAATCCCTTGCCTTGAAAATGGCCAGAATTGATTTCCAAGATTCAATCCCATTAGAATCTAATGAGGTTTGTATTAAAGTACATACATTTTGGACCTTATGATGGGTTCAATGAAAGGTCTATGGTCTTGCTAATCCAAATTATCTACATAATATTTAGCGTGTTGGAAATGAACTTAGTCATCATACTATGTGCTTGTGAATTTGAAAGGTGTTGAAAGGTGTTCAATTGACATAATATCGTTCACCCTGGATAACCATTGGCCTAAAGTTTGGGGTGGGGCTTTGTTTTGCTTCCTATTGCTGGGGATATAAACGTTGGACACTAGGTGGATTAAAATAGATTTCTTGCATGTTTTCCTGAAGGATATGGACATACCATGTCAGTAAACCAGTAAATGATATTTGTTACCTGTTGTCAAAAGATAAATGAATGTATCGGGCAGAAAAAAATGCATGATGGTACCTCTGGCTCAGTTGCAATGCCAGTATTTTTTCACCCAGCTGTGAGTCAGTGGCGGTGCATCCATTAAGGGTGCATGGGCACTGCCCCATCTCTCTAGCCACCCCCATCTATGTATCATTGATAGATTCATGCATAGCATGAATCTATCCATGGCCGTCGCTGCCACCCCCTATTCAGGCGTCTGGCCCCTTTTCAGACGACGGGTGCCTGAATTACAGAAATCCCAGAAGAAGTCACGAGCTGTGTGACGAAATCGGTAGGAATCTGACTGTCTGACGAGGAGTTTGGTAGTGAGGAGAGGAGGAATAGGAGAGTCCACACGCCGCATACACCGGGGCTGCAGATCCGGGGTATAGGTTTTCCCTATCCCCCCTCACCGCTACATGCACTACATTAGTGTTTTTATTTGTGGAAATGTGAGTTGAATGTATAACATGTTTCAAAAGGATTAAGGTTTTAAAGCAGTACTACACTATGGTATGCCACATTGCTTTTTATATGTGAACCTGAGACAGCTGTGGAGTCTATGGTAGAAAGAGAGTCACAGTGAGAAGGATCCATGTGCAGCAGCCGGGGATAAGGCGAGATCCAGATCAGCCACTGTTAACACTTCAGGCTCAAATCCGAAGCCCTTAAGGTAAGGGTACACCTGATGGGGGAGGAGAGCACTGATGCATGAAGGCACCTGTCACTTTATCTGTTTAAACAGACTTTTCTGTTGAATATATGGACTTGATCGTTTTTTATCACTTTGTTTGAAATTCACGGATGAACAAGCACTTTTTAGGAGTTGTATATGTTTTGTATGTATATGTATTTAGCACATATATATTATATACTGTAATTTTTAAGTGCATCACTATTAGGAGATCGCAAGCAGTTTTCAATTATTAGCGAAACATTCTATATACATGTGTACACACATAGGTGTGGGCGCGAGCACTGTTTAGGAGGTGTATATGTTTGTTTATGGATTCTACTCATATATATTATATATTTTAAAGATCATCACTATTAGGAGATCACAAGTAGTTTGCGATTAATAGTCTATACATATGTGTACACACACAGGTGCATAATACATTCAGTTTTTGGTCATTTACACTGTGGGGAGGTGTGGGAAGTGTCAGCAGCTGAGATACATTTAGCTTATAGTTTCAATACTAGCAGCGCACAAGGTCCCACCCATTTAGCTTTTTCCTGAATTACAGCGGCAGGGGTGTTTTTTTGAAGCACCTGACTTTAAAAAAGGTGGACACGTGGCATAGAGCATTATGCTCAGAGTCTACCCAGATGAGTTAGAAAAGTAAATGAATATTGGCTTTTCTAACACTGAACTGCCTCTCTGCAAATCAGGAGGCGCGGGTCTAATACCCGTCACCTGATTGGCTAAAGGCACAAGTGATCCCATTGGCCGCCTAGCAGAAGGCAAGAAGAGATGCACTGAGGACTAAGGATGGGCCCGGTGTTCGATTCGAACCCATGTTCGAATCGAGCACCGGGCGTTCGCTCGCTCGGCGAGCCCAGAACTATTGGGGCCGCTCGCATCAAATTCGTGTGATGCGAGCGGCCCCGCAATGCATTGCGGCCCGCGCAGTGCAATGCTGGCTGATGATTGGCCAAGCATGCACTGTGACCCCGCATGCTTGGCCAATCACAGCGCCGGCAGCGAGGAGAGCCATAATTGGCTACAGGCGTAGGGTCCCCCTCAAAATCCATACCAGACCCTTGAGGTCTGGTATGGATTTTAAGGGGAACCCTAGCCAAAAAAAATGGCGTGGGGTCCCCCTCAAAATCCATACCAGACCCTTATCCGAACACGCAACCTGGCAGGCCGCAGGAAAAGAGGGGGGACGAGAGCGGCCCCCCTCCAGCCTGAACCGTACCAGGCCACATGCCCTCAACATTGGGAGGATGCTTTGGGGGTCTAAGACCCCCAAAGCACCTTGTCCCCATGTTGATGAGGACAAGGGCCTCTTCCCCACAACCCTGGCCCTTGGTTGTGGGGGCCTGCGGGCGGGGGGCTTATCGGAATCTGGAAGCCCCCTTTAACAAGGGGACCCCCAGATCCCGCCCCCCCTGTGTGAAATGGTAAGGGGGTACAAAAGTACCCCTACCATTTCACCAAAAAAGTGGCAAAAATGGTAAAAATGACAGGAGACAGTCTTTGACAATTCCTTTATTAAAATCTTCTTTCTTCTTTCTTCATCCTTCGGTTCCTTCATCTTCTCCTTCCGTCATCTTCTTCCATTTCTTCTTCCATTTTCTTCTTCCTCCGATCCGCTTCTTCTTGCGCTGGTCTTCTCGTCCTTCTCGTCCGGCATCTTCTTCTGTCGGCGTCGGTGTCGGTGTCTCTGTCTCTTCTTGGGCCACTCCGCGCAATGGGAGGCTCCCGCTGTGTGAGGCTCCGCTCCGTCTGACAGGTCTTTTATAATGGAGGGCACCTGGTGACCACGCCCCCTCTGACGCACAGGGACGTCATGGGGAATTCCATGATGGCTTTCCCCATGACGTCAGAGGGGGGCGGGGTTACCAGGTGCCCTCTGTTTTAAAAGACCTGTCAGATGGAGCGGAGCCTCACATAGCGGGAGCCTCCCATTGCGCGGAGCGGCCCAAGAAGACACCGACGCCGACGGAAGAAGATGCCGGACGAGAAGGACGAGAAGACCAGCGCAAGAAGAAGCGGATCGGAGGAAGAAGAAGATGGAAGATGATGGAAGAAGATGACGGAAGGAGAAGATGAAGAAACAGAAGGATGAAGAAAGAAGAAAGAAGATTTTAATAAAGGAATTGTCAAAGACTGTCTCCTGTCATTTTTACAATTTTTGCCACTTTTTTGGTGAAATGGTAGGGGTACTTTTGTACCCCCTTACCATTTCACACAGGGGGGGGCCGGGATCTGGGGGTCCCCTTGTTAAAGGGGGCTTCCAGATTCCGATAAGCCCCCCGCCCGCAGACCCCCACAACCAATGGCCAGGGTTGTGAGGAAGAGGCCCTTGTCCTCATCAACATGGAGACAAGGTGCTTTGGGGGTCTTAGACCCCCAAAGCATCCTCCCAATGTTGAGGGCATGTGGCCTGGTACGGTTCAGGCGGGAGGGGGGGCGCTGTAGCACCAGCACCAGTGCCCCCCCTTCTCCACATGAGCACCAGTGTCACCTCTTTCTTCCCACTGGGGAATTTTCTCTTTCAATAATCACCAATGAAGAGCAGTTTCTTCCTCCCACTGGCCTTTTTTTTTTCTCCAGCTGACCAGTGATACCATGTATTTTCCCTCCATCCTGAGCACCAACACTGGATATTTTTTATTGTTCTGTAAGATCAGCTCTGACAAACCTGTTATCTTTCTGTCCATATTCTGTTTTATTTTTTAAAGATGATCCTTTAGGTTCACATACTCAATGTTCAGTGCAATTAAGCCACATCCACGTTTTGCAGTGGCTTCTATTACACACTGCCTTATTCTGTACACTGTGCTGTCAATGCTGCAGTGGCTATACATGCATCAGATGGCCGTCAACAAGTACCTGTGTGAATACAGCACGCAACAGGCTCAGGCAGCCTCTGTATTTTCCCCTCCACACCAATGGCTGTTTATTAAGGATGCAAGCACTGTACTGTCACCATTTGAGGCGGCCGCAAGGATGGTGAGCCGTGACAGTGCATGCATCAGTGACACAATCCCTGTTGTGTTCCTGCTGGAGCAGAGCCTGAGTGGCATTATGGACAGGGCACTAGAGAAAGAACAGCAGGAGGAAGAGGAGGACTTCCTTTCCTCTCAAGGCCCACTTAATCCAGACAACATCATTTCTATGTCACAGAACACACAGAAGGAGAGAGGGGAGGAGAATGAGGAGGAGGATTCTGGCACTTTCATAGGCTTTGAAGAAGAGGAAGACATGCGTCAATCTGTATGAGATGACTTTCCAACCCCAGGACCCTTGGGAGTAATACGTGGCTGGGGGGAGGAATTTCCTGATGCTGTCATCCTGAGTGACCCGAGGAGTATGCTTCTCAAGCCTTTGGAAAATTTGAGGCGCATGGGCAACCTCATGCTTCAAAGCCTGCGAAAGGACCCAAGAATACGTGGCATAAAGTAGAAGGATGATTACTGGTTGGCATTCCTCCTTGACCACCGTTATAAGGGGAAGGGCTCAGAACTAATACCGTCCCCACAGAGAGTGCAGAAGATAAAATATCTTGAGGACACGTTAAAGAGGATTTTATTGAACGCTTTTCCTGACTTCAGTAGGTTACAGTGTTGTGGAAAACTTAATTTTGAGTCTTCTGTTGGTCAAGAGAGGAGCATTCGAGAAGGCATCCACCTAAGTGAGGTATTTTTTTATTTTTTAGTCCTCGCTGCCCAGGGCTATCAGCTTCCACATCCCATCGGCAGCATCTGCATCACATAGTGGATGATTACCTCAGAGCCAAAACAGAGATGGAGAGCTTTCCAGCTGACAATCCACTGACTTACTGGGTCATGAGAATAGACCACTGGCCAGAACTTGCCCAGTATGCTATTGAGTTGTTGGGCTGCCTGGCATCCAGTGTGCTTTCAGGACGGGTATTCAGTGCTGCAGGAGGTTTCGTTACTGATCATAGAACGCGTCTGTCCACAGACTCCGTGGAATGTTTGACTTTTATAAAAATGATTAAGTCACTGATTAAGTCTTTTTGGGATGTGGAATCTCTGCAGGACTTTGAGGCTGCCTAGCTTTGAGGGTGTTCAATCATTTCATCTGGAAGAATGTTTTTGGTATAGGTTTCATGAGCACAATTAACACCCAGAGACCAATTTTTTAGAACCTGTTTGACAGGGGCATATGATTGCAATTTTTTACAGAAAGGCCAATTCTTGCTTTTATCAAGAGTACCTCTATAGGGTTTTATGGTGGCAAGGTGCCACTGACACCCAAAGACCAATTTTTACGCACCCGTTACTTCTATACAAAGTCAGAGTGACACCAGAATGTATCCAAAAAATCTCTAATCTTGTTTCCCAGTGCACTACATTGTGGCATTATCATACACACTGCCTCCCCAGCTGTTGCTGGGCAAGGGAAATTTCATTTTGTTTGGCTTTATAAATGCAATTGCTGCAGAAGATTCTAGACATGGTACAGATCTGCCACTTTACAGGTACACTAAGGGGACCCCTCAGGCACTATATTGGAATTCATTTTTTATTTTTATGCTTTCACTTTAAAAATCAAAAATCACTGCTCATTTAACCACTTTCAGACCGGACCATTATGCAGCCTAAAGACCAGAGGACTTTTTACAATTTCGTACTGCACTGGTTTAACTGGTAATTACGCGGTCATGCAATGTTGTACCCAAACGAAATTTGCGTCCTTTTCTTCCCACAAATAGAGCTTTCTTTTGATGGTATTTGATTGCCTCTGCGATTTTTATTTTTTGCGCTATAAACGGAAAAAAAAAAAAGACCAAAAATTTTGAAAAAAAAATGATATTTTCTACTTTTTGTTATAAGAAAAATCCAATAAACTCAATTTTAGTCATACTTTTAAGCCAAAATGTATTCAGCCACATGTCTTTTGTAAAAAAAATGTCAATAAGCGTATATTTATTGGTTTGCGCAAAAGTTATAGCGTCTACAAACTAGGGTACATTTTCTGGAATTTACGCAGCTTTTAGTTTACGACTGCCTATCTCATTTCCTGAGGTGCTAAAATGGCAGGGAAGTACAAAACCCCCCCCCCAATGACCCCATTTTGGAAAGTAGACACCCTAAGGAAATTGCTAAGAGGCATTTTGAGCCCATTGAATATTTTATTTTTTTGTCCCAAGTGATTGAATAATGACAAAAAAAAAAAAAAATGTTTACAAAAAGTTGTCACTAAATGATATATTTCTCACACATGCCATGGGCATATGTGGAATTACACCCCAAAATAAATTCTGCTGCTTCTTCTGAGTACGGGGATACCACATGTGTGGGACTTTTTGGGAGCCTATCTGTGTACGGGACCCCGAAAACCAAGCACCGCCTTCAGGATTTCCAAGGGCGTAAATTTTTGATTTCACTCCTCACTACCTATCACTACCTATTACAGTTTTGAAGGCCATAAAATGCCAAGATGGCACAAAACCCCCCCCAAATGACCCCATTTTGGAAAGTAGACACCCCAAAGCTATTTGCTGAGTGGCATGTTGAGTCCATGGAATATTTTATATTTTGCCACAAGTAGCGGGAAAAATGACAAACTTTTTTTTTTTTTTTTTGCCCAAAGTTGTCACTAAATGGTATATTTCTCACACATGCCATGGGCATATGTGGAATTACACCCCAAAATAAATTCTGCTGCTTCTTCTGAGTACGGGGATACCACATGTGTGGGACTTTTTTGGGAGCCTATCTGTGTACGGGACCCCGAAAACCAAGCACCGCCTTCAGGATTTCCAAGGGCGTAAATTTTTGATTTCACGCCTCACTACCTATCACTACCTATCACAGTTTTGAAGGCCATAAAATGCCAAGATGGCACAAAACCCCCCCCAAATGACCCCATTTTGGAAAGTAGACACCCCAAGCTATTTGCTGAGAGGCATGTTGAGTCCATGGAATATTTTATATTTTGCCACAAGTAGCGGGAAAAATTACAAACTTTTTTTTTTTTTTGCCCAAAGTTGTCACTAAATTATATATTGCTCACACATGCCATGGGCATATGTGGAATTACACCCCAAAATATATTCTGCTGCTTCTCCTGAGTATGGGGATACTACATGTGTGGGAATTTTTGGGAGCCTATCCGTGTACGGGACCCCGAAAACCAAGCACCGCCTTCAGGATTTCCAAGGGCGTAAATTTTTGATTTCACTCCTCACTACCTATCACAGTTTTGAAGGCCATAAAATGCCCAGATGGCACAAAACCCCCCCAATGACCCCATTTTGGAAAGTAGACACCCCAAGCTATTTTATGAGAGGCATGGTGAGTATTTTGCAGCTCTCATTTTTTTTTTTGAAAATGAAGAAAGAAAAGAAAAAAAAAAATTTTTTTCAATTTTCAAAACTTTGTGACAAAAAGCGAGATCTGCAAAATACTCACCATACCTCTCAGCAAATAGCTTGGGGTGTCTACTTTCCAAAATGGGGTCATTTGGGGGTATTTTGTGCCATCTGGGCATTCCATGGCCTCTGAAACTGTGATAGGCAGTGAGGAGTGAATTCAAAAATTCACACCCTTAGAAATCCTGAAGGTGGTGCTTGGTTTTTTGGGCCCCGTACGTGGCTAGGCTCCCAAAAAGTCCCACACATGTGGTATCCCCGTACTCAGGAGAAGCAGCAGAATGTATTTTGGGGTGTAATTCCACATATGCCCATGGCATGTTTGAGCAATATATCATTTAGTGACAACTTTGTGCAAAAAAAAAAAAAATAATTATTATTTTTCCCGCAACTTGTTTTAAAATATAAAATATTCCATGGACTCAACATGCCTCTCAGCAAAAAGCTTGGGGTGTCTACTTTCCGAAATGGGGTCATTTGGGGGGGGTTTTGAACTGTCCTGGCATTTTATGCACAACATTTAGACGCTTATGTCACACATTACCCACTCTTCTAACCACTTGAAGACAAAGCCCTTTCTGACACTTTTTGTTTACATGAGAAAATAATTTTTTTTTTGCAAGAAAATTACGTTGAACCCCCAAACAATATATATTTTTTTAAAGCAAAGGCCCTACAGATTAAAATGGTGGGTGTTTCATTTTTTTTTTTTCACTCACTATTTGCGCAGCGATTTTTCAAACGCATTTTTTTGGGAAAAAACACACTTTTTTAAATTTTAATGCACTAAAACTATCTTGCCCAAATATTTGATGAAATAAAAAATTAGATCTTAGGCCGAGTACATAGATACCAAACACGACATGCTTTAAAATTGCGCAGAAACGTGCAGAGGTGACAAACTACATACATTTTTAAAAGCATTTAAACGCCTTTACAGGTTACCACTTTAGATTTACGGAGGAGGTCTACTGCTAAAATTACTGCCCTCGATCTGACCTTCGCAGTGATACCTCACATGCATGGTGCAATTGCTGTTTACATATGACGCCAGACCGACGCTTGCGTTCACCTTTGCGCGAGAGCAGGGGGGGACAGGGGTGCTTTTTTTTTTTTTTTTTTTTTTTTTTATTATTGATTTTGCTTTTTTATTTAATTTTTCAACTGTTCCTTTCATTTATATATATTTTTTATCATTTTTATTGCTATCTCAGGGAATGTAAATATCCCCTATGATAGCAATAGGTAGTGACAGGTACTCTTTTTTGAAAAAATTGGGGTCCATTAGACCCTAGATCTGTCGTCTGCCCTCAAAGCATCTGACCACACCAAGATCGGTGTGATAAAATACTTTCCCAATTTCCCAATGGCGCTGATTATATCCGGCGAAATATAAGTCATGAAATGCTCGTAGCTTCCGGTTTCTTAGGCCATAGAGATGATTGGAGCCATTCTGGTCTCTGATCAGCTCTATGGTCAGCTGGCGGAACCACCGGCTGCATTCTCAGGTTCCCTGTTGGGACAGGAGAGCCAGAGAAAACCATGGAAGACGGTGGGAGGGGGGGGGGGCATTCCCTCCCACTGCTTGTAAAAGCAGTCTAGAGACTAATTAGCCACTAGGATTGCTTTTACATGAAAGCCGACCGCTGGCTGAAAAGAATGATACCAAGATAATGCCTAATCCTGCCGGCATCATTCTGGTATAACCACTCAAAGTCCAGCAACATACCAGTACGTTGCTGGCCCTTGTTTGGCATATATTGTAATCTTTTTTTTCATGCAGCCTGTGGGCTGAACGAAAAAAAAAGATTGATAGGTGGGTATGCCCACCATTAGAACCTCCCTTCATCCACCCACTTCTAATGATGGGCATACATGCACCATTTTGTTTTTAACTGTGGTGGTGAAATCACCTCCAACAGCGCTGGAGTCACGGATTTATGTATCGTGGGAGCAAGCGCTGTTGCTGTCAAGATAAATAAATCCGCGCTGCAGTTGAATGGCGTACCTGCTAAGCAAATTATTGTTAACAATAAAACAAAGTAACATTACAGTATAATAGTAAGATTTACCATACCTGCAAAGCAAATACCAAAAAAAACATAGTAAAAAATAAAACATTTTTTAATGCAACCTGTGCCTAAAATATATATATGCCGAAACATGGGGGCATCCTCCCGCAAAAAAGTTATGCCGCGTACACACGGTCGGAATTTTCCACGGGCAAGCCTCCGTCGGAATTTCAACCGTATGTAGGCGGCATTAGGAGCAAATCGCTCCTCCGCCCTCTGCTGCCCCTATGCTTCGGCATATATGCTCTTTTTTTTTTTAACTGTGGTGGTGAAATCACCTCCTACAGCGTTGGAGTCACGGCTTTATGTATCGTGGGAGCAAACGCTGTTGCTGTCAAGATAGATAAATCCGCGCTGCAACTGAATGGCGTACCTGAAAACAAAAAAAAAAATGGTTAACAATAAAACATTGCAGAATAGAATACAGTAAAAAGAGAGAATAGAGAAAAAGAGAACAATAAAACAACAACTATTTTTTTTATTTAATATTTTTTTTGTTTTTTTATTTTTTACTTTTTTTTTTTAAACTTTTGTTTGTAACTGTAACAGTTCTAACGGAACTGTTGTAACGGTTCCAGCGGTTTTGGTCTCAAAATGCGATGGCATTCTTGAGAACGTGTGCCTAGTCTGTGCAATGCTGTACCCTACGCTAATACTCAACTAGTGTATGGTAGCGTTCAAAACATTCACCGATGCAAAGACCAGGATTGTCAGGACAGCGGGGACAATAATAGCGTGTGTCACGCCTAAATCCGCGCTTTCTGCAGACACGACATTTTCTTTGGGGGGCTCGTTGGGTAGGGGTACTCGGGAGATCATAAATATAATGCCGCTCATGCAGCCGGCTAACTGCATTTGGTTGGGGAATGTGAGGCGGAGCACCGTCTGGAAACAGAAGGGCTCCGATGATCTCTTCCTGGAATTTAAGGAAGGATCCAGTACGTCCTGAAGCTCCGTATAGCACATGAGCATTCAGCAAAGCCAATTGGAAAAGGTAAATAGACACTTTTTTGTACCAGCGTCTAGCCTTACGGGCAACTAGGTACGGCGCCAAAACTGGTCGTTGAGGTCCACCCCTCCCATGTTTTGGTTGTACTCGTGGACACAGAGGGGTTTCGTCACAACACCAGCCGCCGTAGTAATTTGGACCGTCGTGTCTGCATGAAGGGAGGTAAGAACGAAAACATTCTTATTATCCCTCCACTTCATAGCGAGCAAGTTATTACACTTCAAGCAGGCTCTCTCCCCCAGCCTAAGACGGGACTCTACAAGCCGCTGGGGAAAGCCCCGGCGATTAGGTCGCACGGTGCCACATGCTCCAATCTGATGATCAAACAAATGACTAAACAGTGGCACGCTCGTGTAATAATTATCCACGTACAAGTGGTACCCCTTTCTGAATAAGGGTGACACCAAGTCCCACACAATCTTGCCAGCGCTCCCTATGTAGTCAGGGCAGTTTGTCGGCTCTATGTGGCTATCTTTGCCCTCATAAACCATAAATTTTCATGTATAGCCTGTGGCCCTGTCACAGAGCTTATACATCTTGACCCCGTATCTGGCACGCTTGCTGGGAAGGTATTGTTTGAATGACAAGCGGCCAGTAAACTTAATCAGGGACTCGTCAACGCAGACAACTTGATGGGGAGTAAACAAGTCTGCAAAACGTTGGTTGAAATGGTTTATGAGGGGCCGAATTTTATAGAGCCGATCGTATGCAGGGTCTCCACGAGGACGACAGAGTTCATTGTCGTTGAAGTGCATGAACCGCAAAATCTGTTCGTATCGTGCCCTGGACATGGAGGCAGAGAACACGGGCATATGGTACATTGGCTCAGTGGACCAATACGAACCCAATGTACCCATTTTAACTACGCCCATGATGAGGGAAAGGCCCAGAAACATCTTAAATTCGGGGACCGTAATTGGTCTCCAATCTCTGGCAAGGGTGGACAACTGGGGATTAGCGGCGATGTGTTGACCAGCGTACAAATTGATTTGGTCCACAATAGATCTATAGAGATCTTCGGTGAAAAACAGCGAAAAAAAATCAAGTGACGTAAAATCAGCTGTTTCTACCTGAATACCGGGTTGGCCAGTGAATGGGGGAAGTACGGGTTCTGCAGAAGTGGTGGGCACCCAATCAGGATTGGCGAATTCTGCAGGAAGGGCACTATGGGCACGACGGGCCTGTCTTTGTCGTCTTCTTGGTGGCAGCAGGACACTACTTGTGCTTGCCACCTCGCCAGCTGGAACTGCACTTATGGGACTCGCCACGTCACCACGTGATACTGCAGTGCTGGTTTGACTACGTCCAGGGTGTACTAGGCCGCTGGTGCTTGCCTGTTCACCAGAAGGAATAGCGGCTCTAGTACGTCTCTGCCTCCTACGAGCGACCTGCGGTTCCTGCACCTCAACAACAGAAGAAGGAGTTTGAGGTCTGGTACGCCTGACCTTAGCAGGGACCACAACTCCGCCGTCAGAGCTATCTGTCATGGAGCCGCTGTCGTCTACTGGGTCGTATTCTGAGCTTGATTCTGACAGATGAGTGACCTCCTCTTCACTATCTGTCATACTCAGAAACAAGTAGGCCTGTTCACTAGTGTACGTTTGACTTGCCATTTTGGGCTCTAAATTTAGTAGTACACTAGTGAGACTCACAGGAAAAAAAAAGCTCCTGACTGTTAGCGACTGAATCAAAACGCTACCAAAAAACTGTAAGCGATCGCAGGGATCAGGCCTGACTCTGCGAACGCTGCAGTTATGTGTGCTTAGTGTTTTGTAAGTGACAGTGATCGATCGATACTGCACTTGGGTGGGCTGGGCGGAGGGGGAAAACGCAGGTGCTAGCAGGTATCTGGGCTGATCCCGCTAACAATGCGTTTTTGGGAACCCTAAACAGCTGGGGATGCTAGTATAGATCTGATCAGATCAGATATCGATCTGTTCAGATTCTATACCACTAAGGGAGGTGTATGCTGCGTGCGTGGGTGTTAGCGGTACTGGCACTAACCCGACGCTGCCTGGGGCGACGCAGACCCTATTTGACTCTAAAACCTTACTTATATCACCCGCCAGGCGATCAGGGGGTTAAACCTTTATTAGGTAATAAACGGCGGGTGCCCTGAAACTATAAAAAATAAACGAACTGACCAGCGTCACCCGTAACAGTTATATGGTGATCACTGGTGAAAGGGTTAACTAGGGGGCAATCAGGGGGTTAAAACCTTTAGTAGGTAGTATATGGGGGGTCCCTGACCCTATAAAACGATGCGGCAAACCTAAATACCTACCTCCCTAACTAGCGTCAACTGTGACACTAATACAGCGATCAAAAAAAAAACGATCGCTTAGTGACACTGGTGCCGGGGGTGATCACGGGGTTAAACCTTTATTAGGGGGGGTTCCTAGACCTAAAGGGGGCTAAATCTAACTGCCCTAACAGTTATTAGGGTCACAATGCACCAATGCAGTTAACAGTAAAAAAAAAAAAAAAAAACTGCTTTGGTGTCACTGTGACAGGGGGTGCAGGGGGGCAATCGGGGGGGGGGGGGCTGGGGTGTGAAATGTGTGCCTAAAGTGTTCTACTGTTAGTGTAGTGTAGTGTAGGTGTAGTGTTGTGCAACTCACGTGTCTTCTCTCCTCGGCGTCGGTTCGAAAAGACCGCCACGAGGAGAGATGACCTCACTTCCCCTGGCTCTGTACACAATACAGAGCCAGGGGAAGCATTCCATTGGCTGGGAGTGATCGCGAGGGGGGGGCCACAAATGAGTGGCCTCCCCCTCATCTCCGATCGCTCCCCCAACGATGCCGACCGCCGCAGGCACCGGGTCCCGATCGGGCCCCCCACCCGCAGGCAGGTAGGGACTTATATATACGCCCTCCTGCCTGTACGTGCCATTCTGTCGACGTATATCGTCGTGCGGCGGTCGGCAAGTGGTTAATGTTAATGTTTTTCACAAACTTTTTTTTTTATTGATACATGTCCCCCAGGGCAGGACCCAGACCCCTATAACCATTGTATGCCCAATTGCTTGCATATAAGTCTTCAAAATGGGCACTTTTGATTTTTGACGTTCGGGTCCCATTGACTTTAATGGGGTTCATTATTCAGGTCCAAACTTTCACAGTGTTCGGAAGTTCTGGTGCAAACCGTACAGGGGTCCATTCGGCCCATCCCTAGTTATCACATATACCTGGATAACTATTATACCAGCCTGCCCCTTTTCAAATACCTACACCTTGCAAAAACCCTGGCCTGCGGAACCTCCAGAAAGAACAGGAAGGGCTTCCCAACACCTATAATGAACAAAAAAATACAATGGGGGAAAAAGCAACTTTGAGGAGCAACAAAGTGCTGGCCTTGAGGTGGAAGGATAGCAGGAATGAATACATGTCCACCATCCATAATGACACCACAAGTGAGGTTCACAGAAGACGAGGTCCCATTCCAAAGCCAACATGCGTCCAAGAATATAATCTTTACACAGGTGGTGAATTTCATGGAGCAAATGCTTCAGCCCTATTTGGCAACAAGGAGGTCCCGTTTCTGGTACAGTAAAGTAGTGATTTTTCTCATTCATTTGGCCATTTATAATGCATATATCTACACCAAATCCATGGAAAGCCCCACCCCCTTTCTAAATTTCATAGAAGAAATTGTCATGTCCCTCATCTATCAACAAAGACCCCCCTCCCCCAGAAAACCTTCAAGTGGTTGTCAGTGTTAATTTAGTCGACTAAAACGACTAAAACATTTTAGTCGACTAAATGAATACTATTTTAGTAGACTAAAATACGACTAAAACAATTGAGATGACTAAAATACGACTAAAACAAAAATGCCATTTTAGTCAAAAGACTAAAATGGGACTAAAACTAAATTGAAATTTGAAATACAAGGGAATGAGGCTGCGCTAGCAGGTGTGAATCACCACTAAGGGTGTAGGTGAAACAAACAGAAGTGTATAAAACAAATTGTGCAACTGTAGTAGCAAAATTGCTAGTACACGTGACTCACCACTAGGGAGTGGTGCAATTGGTGCAATTGAGATGGCTAATAAACGTGACTCACCACTGTGAGTATAAGTGAGAAAACAATCCCATATGTGATATTAAACAAACGGTTTGAACAACAATGGTTACAAAATAATAATTGAAAAAGTCAATATTCGATATTATGAGGTTGGGATGAATTGCAGGTAGTCCTAGAGGGATGATCCCCTTAAGAACCCTACTCACCAAAACGATGTGACCCACGGCTTTGCAGTCCTAGGGTCTAGGTACGTATTAATGGAATGGTGAGATGGGTGGTGTCAGAAATCCTAAAAGATACTTCAAATGGTCCAATGGAGACTCCAGTTGAATGTGGGTGCCGTGAAGAGGAAAAAAGGAACATACATGTGTAGTATCGCCGTGCTAAACCTCTGCAATGCTATACAATAGTAACTCACTACTGAGCAGACTTGGATCAGCGAGTTCCAGGTGCGCGCTTGGCGTGCGCTCCAAGCAGAACAGGAAGCAGGCGTCACTGGCTTACTGGCCGGAAATTGCGTCTACGCGTTTCGCCCCTCCTCCAGGGCGTCATCAAGGACATCCTCAAGGACATCCTGGAGGAGGGGCGAAACGCGTAGACGCAATTTCCGGCCAGTAAGCCAGTGACGCCTGCTTCCTGTTCTGCTTGGAGCGCACGCCAAGCGCGCACCCGGAACTCGCTGATCCAAGTCTGCTCAGTAGTGAGTTACTATTGTATAGCATTGCAGAGGTTTAGCACGGCGATACTACACATGTATGTTCCTTTTTTCCTCTTCACGGCACCCACATTCAACTGGAGTCTCCATTGGACCATTTGAAGTATCTTTTAGGATTTCTGACACCACCCATCTCACCATTCCATTAATACGTACCTAGACCCTAGGACTGCAAAGCCGTGGGTCACATCGTTTTGGTGAGTAGGGTTCTTAAGGGGATCATCCCTCTAGGACTACCTGCAATTCATCCCAACCTCATAATATCGAATATTGACTTTTTCAATTATTATTTTGTAACCATTGTTGTTCAAACCGTTTGTTTAATATCACATATGGGATTGTTTTCTCACTTATACTCACAGTGGTGAGTCACGTTTATTAGCCATCTCAATTGCACCAATTGCACCACTCCCTAGTGGTGAGTCACGTGTACTAGCAATTTTGCTACTACAGTTGCACAATTTGTTTTATACACTTCTGTTTGTTTCACCTACACCCTTAGTGGTGATTCACACCTGCTAGCGCAGCCTCATTCCCTTGTATTTCATATTTAAGGTCCTTTTAACCTTTCAGGCAGCAGCAGCAGTATCGTTTGCAAATTATCGCATGGTGTTATGCGTTTTTCATATTTTATGTTTATTTAGCATTCTTTGGCGCAGGTATTAAGTTTTGTTTATTAAATTGAAATTTGACTTCAAAATTAACATTGGTCTGTAGTGCATGTTCATACCTCTAACCCAAAAATAATAACATACGAGATTTTTCACTCCAGCAGTATATAATGAGTTTAGAAATTGGAGAGAAATGTTAACTAATGCATTACAATTTAATTACACCCATTCGATTTTAGACAACTAAAATGAGATTTAGTCAATTAAAATGTACTGGAGATTTTAGTCGACTAAAACGTAGGACATTTAGTCGACTAAAACGTAGGCCATTTAGTCAACTAAAACGTAGGACATTTAGTCGACTAAAATGTACTGGAGATTTAGTCGACTTAATATGACTAAAACTAAAACAATTGTAGAAGACTAAAATGGGACTAAAACTAAAATGCCATTTTAGTCCCAAGACTAAGACTAAAACTGAATCGAAATTTGCTGCCAAAATTAACACTGGTGGTTGTAAAGGTTCCTTTTTAAAATAAAAAAAATAACAAGAATGTCATACTTACCTCCACTGTGCAGTTCGTTTTGCACAGAGTGGCCCCGATCCTCATCTTCTGGAGTCCCTCGGCGGCTGTCTCAGCGCCTACCTGCAACTGCTTAACCCCCTCTTGGAAGCGCTCTCCCAAGGGGGTTAGCTTGCGGGCGCGCTCCCGTGATACAGTGATACAGTCGGTGGCTATAGCCACCAACTGTATCACTCGGCCCTGCCCCCAGTGCGCCGTGTCATTGATTTGATTGACAGCAGCGGGATGGCTGTGCTGCTATCAATCATCCAATAAAAGAGCCAAGAAGCCAGGGGGACGCGGGACTTTCGAGGGCTCAGGTAAGTAAACAAGGGGGCTGGGGGGCCACTAATCGTTGGATGTTTTTTCACCTTAATGCATAGAATGCATTAAGGTGGAAACACATGTACCTTTTACAACCCCTTTCACTCTAATGCTGTTAGCCGAGTTCATGGGTGCCACTTTCAGGACAACATTTCACCATCTGAAGCAGGCCGGAGATGCCAAAAAAGATGTTGCGTATGCAGTAAAAGAGGATTTCAAAGCTATACCAGCTACCATTGTCCCCAGTATCCCTCTCAACCCAGCCTATGCATTGGAGAATGCTTCCGACTTTATCACACATCCCTAAAATATTAGCCCATATTTTTAACCATTTCCCCATTTTCATCATCTGTGCTGACCATTTTCCATGCTTTATCAAATAACCATGCCACTGCCTTCCACGTGAACTTACCCTGACCTGTTTTTTGACCATACCTCTGCCTACTATTTGGACTGCTTCCACGTGAACTGAGCCTGGCCTGTTTTATCCACTATGCTTCTGCCTACCGCTTGGACTGCTTGCACATGAATTGACCTTGGTTTGTTTTATCAACTATGCTTCTGCCTACTGCTTGGACTGATCTGTTGCCCTGCTACTGTAGTACAAAGGGGTCTCACATATGTGAGGGGCTCCAGAATTTTTTTTCTGGATGGAGAAAACTAATTTATTTTTTCTCTGGGTTTTGTAATTTGCAGATTAGGTTCTGGAGTTCAGAGGGTTCAAACTGATTTGGGTGGGAGAATGCTGTACCCCTGTGCCCAAGTCTTACCTGACCAAGGTCCTTAGCCTGCTGCTGACTTACTGCCATCATGCCTTTGCCTGCCGCATGAACTGACCATACATTAGCTGTAGCAAGAGACAGTATGATTATGAAGGGCTGGAGAGCAGTAAAATAATGAGTGTCTGCAGGTAACCGTGTACCAGGACCAATATTATGGCTGTGCTGACAATATCCCTGTACTGACTATAGACAATATTCATGCCTGCTGCCTGGATAATTACCATTGTTGTCGCTAAGCATGTCCCTGCCTGCTTCCTAGACTAATGCTCTTCTCTATGGACAACTGCACTACTAAAACCACAGGTAATATATATATATATATATTTTTTTTTTACCCTATCCTCAATAGAATTTATTTTGGAGTGTAATTCTTGGTATGTACATGCTATGTGTTCGAAATATGAAGGGCCTTCAAAAATTATAGGCTGTCAGGAAATTACATGTGTAATTTATGCTCCTAGAATGCCTGAAGGTGTTACTTGAATGTTGGGCCTCTGTATGTGGCCAGGCTGTGTAAAAGTCTTACACATGTGGTGTCACCATACTTAGGAGGAGTAGCAGGTTGTATTTTGGGGTGAAATTTTTGCTGTATATGTATGTACATGCTATGTATTCAAAAAATATTGGATAAATGGACAACTTTGTCCATTTCATTTTCTTTCCACATTGCCTCATAGATTATATGTTGGGGTGTTTTCTTTCCATAATGGGGTCATTTTGTGGGCGTTTCAATTGTCCTGGTGCTCCAGGGCATTCAAAAATGTGATAGGTCGTCATGACGTTAGATGTGTACGTTATGTCGCTTGAACACCTAATGGTGCTCCCTGCATGTTGGGCCTCTGTATGTGGCTAGGCTGTGAATCGCACATGTGGTATCGCCATACTCAAGAGGAGCAGCAGAATGTGTTTTGGGGTGTAGTTGCAAGTATGCATATGCTGCGTGAGAGAAATAACCTGTTAATATGACAGTTTTGTAAAAAAAAAAAAATTGAAATCTTCATTTTGCAAAGAATTGTGGGGAAAAATGACAACTTAACAAAATACACCATGCAACTTACTAAATACCCTGGAATATCTACTTTCCAAAAAGGAGTCATTTGGGGGGTATTTGTACTTTCCTGGCTTGTTAGTGTTTCAAGAAATGAGATAGGCCTTCAGGTGTGATGAATTTTTAATGATTGGCACCATAGCTTGTAGACTCTATACCAGGGGTCTTCAAACTACGGCCCTCCAGTTGTTCAGGAACTACAATTCCCATCATGCCTAGTCATGTCTGTGAATGTCAGAGTTTTACAATGCCTCATGGGATGTGTAGTTCCGCAACAGCTGGAGGGCCGTAGTTTGAGGATCCCTGCTCTATACCTTTCACAAAGACCAAATAATATATACTGATTTGGGTTATTTTTACCAAAGTTATGTAGCAGTATACATTTTGGCCAAAATGTATGAAGAATAATTACTAATTTGCAAAATGTTATGACAGAAACAAAGAAAAAGTCGTTTTTTTTCACTAAATTCAGTCTTTTTTTATTTATAGCCCAAAAATAAAAAAAACAGTAGTGATTAAATACCACCAAAAGAAAGCTCTATTTCTGTGAAAAACCAACACATATGGGTACAGTGTTGCATGACAGTAATTGTTATTTAAAGTGTGAGAGCACTGAAAGCTGAAAATTGGCCCGGGCAGGAAGGGGGTAAAAGTGTCCAGTAACCAAATGATTAAGGAGATATTCTTTTCTACAGTTGGGAGATGGGTTTGTCAGGTTTGTCAATGTGTCAGGTTTTGATTAGCATGAGGGTGTTATACTATTCAAGTGGTGGCAAATTTAGACTCCTCTGGGTCTCTGAGGGTCTACTGAGAGCTCTCTTTTATCACAAAAAGTAAAGGGAGAGTACACATTTTATTTATTATGTCAGTTCTGTAAGTGGGTTGTAATAGATTGGAAAGCTTAGCACTTGACCAATTTAATAGGAAATCATTAAAAATATTTGTAAATTGGAGACATACATTTTCATAAAAAATGGCTAAAACACTTTTTTACATTTAAAATAAAAATATGCAAAAGATGATGTTTTGTAAATCTGCCCTCCTAGAAAAAACACCACTCTGTACTGGATTTAAAACCTTACGAAATAAATACCTTATAGAATAAATTATAAAAGTGCAAAATATAACACTTATAGCAGCCACTTAAAAAGATATGTGATATAATAAATACAATAAGCGCTTCTAGTCAGGTATAAATAAGTCCGACCAGCTAACATTAATAGTCCATTAATGAGTAATACAGAGAAACCGTCTTAAAATAGTTGCTGTGATATCTGTTAGAGCCTTCCACCAAACATTCCACCACGTGTAAAATAGAAATATACAAACATTATCACACCTTGAGTATTCCTTGCAAATATTTGTTTATATGCTCTGCTTATTCTGTGGTCAGTATCTGGGATGTCAGAAGAAAACTGCCACGACCCCAAACTTCTTCCAACTGTAGCTTCAGCATTGTAATTTTCTTCCATGTATATATTCTATCCCTGAAATTAACCTTTTTATATAACACGATTTAAAATGTTTGACAAAATGTAAAGATTATGCTCCTGTTCATTTGCATAAAAGCAAAAGCAAGGCAAAGAAGAGGTGTAGGAGAAGTTGCTTATCAGTATCGTGATTTCAACAGGATCGGTTTACGGCTTGGAAAAATGTGAAAATTTGGAAGTGCCAACTCTGTCTTTTAAAAAAAATAATTCCTCACTGTTCATGTGCCCCTTAGCAGTGCAGTCTAAGTCACTAAGGGTAGAAATGCATGCCAACAGGGCTTGCACAATTTTTATTTATTTTTTTATTTGCATCAGATAATCTTTATAAAGAAAAAAAATTGTTAGTGGATTCCTATTTACATTTTTAGGGGAGCATTTAATTCATTTGGCTTGCAGCTTATACTGTGAAGACATGAAAACATTTTTATTCTTGTTTACGCAAAGGTCAGCATGTGCTGCATTAAAAAAAAATGTGGTAAATAAATGGCTGTTCGACCATAAACGACAGGTGGTATTTGAATCACTCTTGTTTTGTAATTTTGAAGCTACTTTAAATGTATTAGCTCTGCCAGAGACAACAAATCACAAACAAACTTGCTGTCTGCATGAACATAGCTACATTAATTGTTGTCTAGAAATGGCAGCATGACATTATTCTAGTAAGATACCAGTAGAACACCAAAAGACATTCAAAGAAATGTTATCTGGCAGGAGGGCATTTTTCTCAAGTTCCTATGGTGAATCATTATGCTCACTTTGTAAAAACTAAATGCGTTACTTGGAAGGTATTTATATTAAACAAACTTTCTTTTTTGAGGTTGCTATGATACTAAGACATCAAACACGATCTCAGGACACACACAAAATACCTCAGCTTAATATAAAAAGACAGAAAAGGCATACTGTTTGCATTCTGTAGGTGTATATAATAAGTTCCACAGATTGACTGAATTACATTTAATAACATTTTGTAAAAGTTTATTACAGACAAAAGAGTCCTGCAAATAGTTAAATTACTATTTTCAAAACTCTAAATTGTGTTATTTCACAGCTGGTACATTGTGATTCCTCTAATAAGTAAAATACAATTCTAAGGAATATAATGAAAAACATAATTTACAAGGCAAACTGAAAAGCTTAAAAAATGCTTATTTTTCATTATATTCTTAACAGTATAGACACAACAAACACAAAATAGACACAATATTTCAAGGTTGTTGAGATATGTATACAGCAGCAGGGCCACATAGAAGAAAATACAACTACAGGTGTATTTTTGGGAGTTAGGTGTAATCAAAGGAAAACAATGCAAACACTGTAAAAACATATGAATTCAATAGAGCTAAATAAATCCAGGAATTTGGCGTGGCAAGGCAAGAGTCCTAGCCACTTAACCCTAAGCAACCCTTTGAGGTTATTTAAGGGTTCAGTAACTAGATAAATTCATAAAATCATATGCAAATGATAGACTTTAAGGCTGGGTTCACACCTATGCGAATTGGATGAGAATTGTATGCGGTTTTCACTGCATCCAATTCGCATAGCAGGAGAATGTGACCGACTCGCTATGGAGCCGGTTCACATATCTCTGGGGCGGCTGTGGAGTGCACTGCACAGAAATGCTGTGCGCCTTTGGATCTATTTCAAGGCCGAATTCAGGCACAGATTCGGCCCTGATTCAACCCTGAACTGGAGAATGGGGAAGCACAGCGTTCCTGTGCGATCTGCAGTTGGTTTCAGTGTGAACCGAGCCAAATATTGATAGTCTTAGGGGCATATGTATAAAGCAGTGAATGGGACCATGAACAAACATTCACTGCATGTGAATCAATCCCTTTATAATATATACTTTAATTAGGAATGGACTTTATATTTTTGTTTGATGAATCAGCAAACTGTGCTGGCCGCTGTGTGTGTTTTTTTGGGTTAGCGCAGATATTTGTTCACCTTGTTATTTAATTAGGAATGAGTTGCTGGTTTGTGCTGAACACATGTTCAAGAAGAATTCTGTTTGGTCGAAGGTTCAGCGAATGGCAAAACTAAATAGATACTTTATTCAGGGTCAAACTTTCAGCTGTAGCGGTAGGTGAAACAATGTAACAGCACCCTGTTCAGGACATCTGGATGCTAGGGAGTAAGTGGCTGCCGGTTTCCTAACAACCAGTAGGAGATTCCCTGCTGACAGATGAATGTAAACAAAGGGGTGGGAATAGTGTATTAAAAAGGTGTAGGGTCCCCTCAAAATACAACCTAGGCCCTTTAGGCCTGGTATAATTTTTTAGGGGGAACCCCATGCAAAAATAAAGAAAAAAACATGCCCCCCCCCAAATCCTGTTGCCTTATGCGTTTATGTGAAATTTCCATTAATAGCTGTGTAATACTGTAATTATGAATATGTCTCTTTTGGCTTGCAGCTGGGATAGGGGAGCCAACGGCCTTCCTCCCAAGCTCAAGTTAATTGCAGACATTGCGGGGCCGATACTTGAAGACACTAACAATGGGGAGCCAATTCCATTGTTTGTCACCTATACACTATAAACGACCCCATGCCGGGATCGGTAAGACCATTCAAGTATATTTTGCATCACTGGGAGTTGCGTGTAAGGGGGCTGGCTTAGACTAAGTAACCAATCAGAATTCACGCTAAGCCAGCCAATGAGACATCAGCCTGGTTTTTGATACTCTCAGAGGAAAGGGGAGGCAAAGCTCTCTTTTCGGGGAACCATCGAGCAGAATGGAGCTAAGGTAACTTCTAGCCAGCAGGGGAAGCCATGCCCTGCTATTTGTAACTAAACATGCGTGTAGACCACGGTCTGAAGGAATATAATCTAAATTCATTTATGTATATATTTTTATTCCAATCTAGCATTTTATGCCTTGATGTGCTAGAGATTTGTGTATTAGCTAGACTTTTAACTACCTGTAATAAATGCTATTATATTTAAAGCCTTTCCTCCTGGTCAATAGAACTCTCATTTAACCCATATCATATTTTGTGATTAATAAATCAGAAAATAGAGATTTTAAAGGTTAACAATCCATACCAGACCCTTATCTGAGCAAGATGGAAAAGGGGTGGGAGGGCATGAACCACCTCCCGAATCAACCAGGTTAGGTGCCATAAACATTGAGAGGGTACCTTAGTGCCCTAAAAATAAGGTGGCCCTCTGATACCTGCCTCCCCCCCCCACACAAACGTGAATGAGGAAAGAGTACACAGGAAAAAATTTGCTCATTCACAAACAAAAGTGAATAGTAACACTTTTAGATAAGTCTCTTATTTAAAAAAAAATAACCCCCAAAAAACTTCTTATTCACAAACAAAAGTGAATAGTAACACACTTTTAAACAAGTCTTTTATTTAAAAAAAAAATAACTAAGGAAAAATCAATCATGTCATCCAAGATGGCTGTCACATGCCATGACTGTACATGTGCAGTGACATAATTTCAGTTTGGCTGTGATGTATATATATATATATATATATATATATATCCTGTACACAATCCTGTAGACAATCCTGTCTCCAATAAGACCTGGACACAGGATTAAAGGCTTTGTCCCACCCAAGACATTTTGAAGCCTCCAAGCTCCAACCCCAAATCCAGGATCAATAAATACACTGGAGCTTCTCAAACTGTAACTTTAAAGTGAAATCGGGTCGGATCAGCTTCAAAAAAAGTATTTCTACTTATTTCTTCTTTACGGGGCTAGATAGGTTAGTGTTAGATACCGGATGTCTGTAATTGTAGGGATTTTAGTGTTAGGGTGGACTTACACTTTAAGTATTCTGTGTCATTCCTATATCTATTTCCTAAACTCACACCATGCCTAGCACTGTCACCATATGTGCACAATATTTCACCACTTTCACTGAACCTATTTTGAACAGAAAAGATGCAAACCAACTTTTAATGAATAAAAGACATTACAGTGCATTTTATGGAAAAAATGTATTGTAGTGACTGCATGCACAATATTTAAACCCTTGATTGTATTTTGAGCAGGACCCACGCCTTTTTTTTTAAATTAAAAAACATTCAAATAATTTGTCTCAAATTAAAAAAAAGAGAAAAGCCCCAAAATATTTTAACGAATATATGCACTGCATTTACTAACTTTGACTAGGTCCTACTTTGAACAGGAAAGACAAGCATTTAAAGTGGTTGTAAACCCACTTTTAGGACTTTTACCTATAGGTAAGCCTAGAATAAGGCTTACCTATAGGTAGTGGAAATATCTCCTAAACGTGCACCGTTTAGGAGATATTTCACTTGTAGTCCGCTGGAAGTCGCTACTGCGCATGCACAGGGAAGAAACAAACCTAAAGGCTGTTTCTTCCCTAGCATATGCTGTAGGTCGCGGCTCCCGTGCGCATGCGTGGGAGTGACGTCACGCGGCTCTGGCAAATCACAGAGCCGGAGTCCCCGAAGGAAGAGGGCAAGAAGATGGACGCTGCCCACACAGGGGACGCCGCTGGATTCTTTTGCAGGTAAGTGGTACATAATGGGCTAGTATGCGATGCATACTAGCCCATTATGCTTTTCATTTGCAGGCTATACAGGGAGAAGAAGAGGAAGTAAAACCCATCAGGGTTTACTTCCTCTTTAAGTAAAGAAACAACATTATATGTTTTTTTTTTTAAATAGTATTATTTGATACCACTGGGCCCCCTGCTCAAGCCGCTGCAGCAACAAAACAATATACAGCAGTATGTTTCCATGCAGCAGAAAAATCTGTGAATGTACTTTACTGTGATTTGAGAAAATAATTGAACATTGCGTCCTAGGTGCTGGCACCCAAGCTTTATGTGGGGTAGAGGTGTGCTGTTTATTAAATTTTTGTAGAGGATGATGGATGAAGGGCATTTGTTCTTGAGGTACAACTTCACTACTCGTGTACTGGTGTTACATGAAGTTAACACCTGGTAACTTGATTGCGATTTACTGCTTTTCATTCTTCAACTGCAAAAACAGTTTTTAGCCATCTGCTGGTTACTTGATACTCTATACCCTATCTTTTATCATCCTTGCAAAATAATATGATGTTCATATCACTTCTCTCCTCCATATGTCAGAAATTTTATTTTCTGACATTTTTACAAGGAGCCATACAAATAATCGGCTCACCCATCTTTTAGAAAGAAATTTAGAAACAAAGAAAAGCGACGGCAGAACACTGACCACTGCAACTATTTTTTGGAGTTTTTATTTTTTTTAACTTATAATGTCTAAGTATAGAGCTATGTTTGTCCCAAGTGTGTTTAAATCCACTTACTATTACATAGTTAGTCTGGCTGAAAAAAAAGACCACCTAGTTCAATCAATAAAAGAGGAAAAAATGATACAATCTTATATACACAATCCTATACCCATAGTTGATTTAAAGTAAGGCAGAAAATCCCAGCAAAGAGTGATCCAATTTGCTCCAGCAGGGCAAAAAAATATTCCTGACCTTCCCCAAGAGGCAATTGGATATTCCCTAGATCAACTTTATCTATAAATGTTAGTATCCAATTATATTATGTACATTTAGGAAATAATCCAGGGCTTCTTAATCTACTCAGCTGGATAGAATCAGTTCCCGAGGGAGTCTCTTCCACATTTTCACAGCTCTGTCAGGGCTGGGCTCAGCCCTTCCTTCTCTGAGCTGACCGCTCAGCTGGCTGACATTCCTTCTGGCTCCAGATCCTGGTTGCTGTTCCACTACACTGATCCCTGGCTCCCTGACTTTCTGGCTTGTCTGAATATCCGTTCCAGTTACTGAACTTTGGTTATGTTTTGACTACGTTTGTTCTATTTACTTTTATTATTAAACAAGTGTGATTAAACTGTATTTCTGTCTCATCTGATTCATGGTTTCTGACAAGCTCTTACTGTGAATAAACCTTTCCATATTTGGAGATTAAATCTCTATTCCTCCAGACATAAAGCATGCCCCCTTAAACTGAATAACTCAACACCAAGTTCACTGTATGGACCACTTATGTATTTCTACTTATACCTCTTTTATCCCCATATAATCTCCTCTTCTCAGAATAATAAATTCATTTCCTCTAAGCTTTCCTCATAGCTGAGCTCTTCCATGCCTCTTAAAAATAGGTTTGCCCTTCTCTGCACTCTTCCATTCCCCAATATCCTTTTTGTGAATTGGTGCCCAAATTGAACTGCATATTCTAGATGAGGTCTTACTAATGATTTGTACAGGATTAAAATGATGTCTCTCTTCTGGAGTCTATACCTCTCTTAATACAAAAAAAGGATTTTGCTCACTTTGGAAACTGCACCTTGACATTGCATGCCATTATTAGGCTTATGATCTATCAGAACACCCAGATCTTTCTCCACCATTGATTTCCCCAGTTGTACTCCCCCTGGTTTATATTATACATGCATATTCTTAGGCCCCAAGTGCATAACTTTACATTTATCAACATTAAACCTCATTTGCCACATAATTGCCCAGATAAACAGTGCACTGAGGTTGGCTTGTAAGTTGGAGATATCCTGCAAGAATGTTATTCCACTGCATAGTTTGGTATCATCTGCAAAGACTGAAATGGTACTTTTAATACCAGACCCTATATCATTTATAAATATTTTACAAAGCAAGGGTCCCAACACTAAACCTTAGAGTACACCACTAACAACCCTAGACCATTCAGAGTATGAGTCATTAACCTCTACTCTCTGAATACAAACTTTTAGCTAGTTTTCTATCCATTTACATACTGACTTTTGTTGACTGACTCATTATCTCTACTCTCTAAACTACTCTCTCACTATTTTCTAAGATTAGTTTTGAATAGAATTGGGCGAAGGGTTCGGGCCGAACACCTGAATTTGCAGGGTGTTTGGTGGGTGTTTGCACAGTGCATTCTAAGCTCTGATTGGGAAAAGCTTTGCCCAATCAGGGTGCAGTGAATAGCTGGTTGTTAAGGAGCGAGCCGAGAAGCCGGCTGCGGCATCCTTAACAGCCGATGAGTTGCTGGCAATAAAAAAGTGAATATAAATGCCAACATTTAAATAAAGTGGTGTGGGTTCCCCCAAAATCCATACCAGACCCTTATCATATCACGCAGTCTGGCAGACCAGGAAAGGGGGGGAACAAGCGAGCAGCCAGTGAATGCTGGGTGGGTAATGTCACAAGGGAGCGGTGTCACCAGGTGCCGTTGCCAGGTGGCCTAGCCCTTGCTTATATAAGAACTGTTAAATTGTAAGCCAGACATTCAGCGGTTTGCCTTAGGTGACTGTGGAGGGATTTTTTTTCAGGTCCGGCGGTGTGGTGGGCATTGTGATTGATGATGGATTCACATCAGGGACATAAGATTTTTTTTTAATTAAAGGAATTGTCAAAAACTGTCTGTTTTTTTTATTTTATTTACTTTTTGACACTTTTTTGGTGAATGGGTAGGGGGACTCTGTATACCCATTCACATGGAGGGGGCAGGATTTGGGGGCTCACTTATTAAAGAGGGCTTACAGATTCCGATAAGCCCTCTGCCTGCTGACCCTAACAACCACAGCCCAGGGTTGTGGGGATGGGGCCCTTGTCCCCATCAACATGAGCACCCACCCCCCATGTTGAGGACATGTGGCCTAGTATGGTTCAGGGGGGTGTTCGCTTTTCCCCCTCCCCTTTCGTGACCTGCCAGGCTGTGTGTTTGGATAAGGGTCTGGTACGGATTTTGGGGGAGACCCACGCCATTTTTTAAACATTTTTCTATTGCTGGAAATGGTATTGTATTGCCGGAAATTTAAATGTAATAATCATTCTTTTTTATCTTTAGAAATGTCATTTTTGCTGCAGTATGTTAAATACATGCTACAGATGCACCACTTTACAGGAAGGCTAAGGGGACCCCCAGGCACTATATATATATATATATATATATATATATATATATATATATATATATATAAAAGGAATTTTTTTTTATTGTTGCACTTTAAGCATAAGTTAAGCATCTGCTCATGTAAAAGTGTTCTTTTTAAAAAAAAATTGCATTGATATATGTCCCCCAGGGACTTCAAAATGGGGACTTTTGATGTTTTAAGTTCGGGTCCTATTGACTTTAATAGGATTTGGGGTTTGGGTCAGTTCTGGTGCGAACCAAACAGTGGGGGGTGGGGAGGGGTGTTTCTCTAGTTTTGAATTTTCTTTCTAGTTTGAGGTAATGTTCCCATGCTCTTGATCTTGGCTTCATATTGAAAATTCTGCCCTTCTAAACTTTATTCACCCCTTGATGTATTTAAAGGTTGCAATTATGTCTCCCCCTTTTCCATCTTTGCCCTAGACCAAGGGTTTCAAAATGATGACCCCTTAGCTGTTGGGTAACTACAAGTCCCATCATGCTTCTGCCTCTGGGGGTCTTGCCTGTGGCTGTCTTGCAATGCTTTATGGTACCTGAAGTTACTTAACAGCTGGAGGGCTGGAGTTTAGAGACCCCTGCTCTAGACTGTACATATTAAAGTCCCAAAGTCTCTCTTGAAATGTTTTATCCCTCAGACTTTTCACCATTTGTATTGCCCATCTCTGGACTTGTTTTGTCTCATCATTATTTTTTTGTAAGTGAGATCTCCAGAACTGGACATGGTATTCTAAATTAAGTCTAACTAAAGATTTATATATGTAATCAGGACCTCCATCCTTCTGATGGTGATCCCTCTAGTGATGCATGCTAGACTTTTGTTTGCTTTTCCCACTGCATTGCCACACTGTATTCTCATTTTGCAATCATCTGAAATCAAATTGTTTTCCTCTGTATAGATGCCCAACACTGTACTCCCAATAGTGTACTCTATCAAGAGATTCTATTTTCCATAGGTGTATTCATTGCATTTGAAATTTTGAACTAAAATTTTCACTGCTTTAACCAACCTTCCAGCAATACCAAATCATGTTCCATGTTACAGACATTTCCAGTAATGCCAACCCAGTGTCATCAGCAAAAATATATGCCTTGCCCACCAAACATTTAGTTATATCACTTACAAATAGATTAAATAAAACAGGACCTAATACAGAACCTTGTTGTACACCACTAGTGACTAGTCTCTGTTCCAAAATTCCCATTCACAATCACACTCTGGTATCTATCCTTAAGCCAACAGCATAACCACTGAATCTAGCTAGTAGACCTTTTTTATTAGATAATAAACTGTATCAAATGCTTTGCTAAAATCAAGATAGATGTCCACAGCACCACCCTGGTTCAAAATATTAGTGTCATGATCCAAAAATTTTGATTTATCTGACATGATCTGCCTTAAATTAAGCCATGCTGCTCTTTGGTCCAGCAAATTGTGTGTTTTTTAGTAATCAATGATCCTTCTTTTTAGGAATGATTCAATTAACTTGACTACAACAGATGTTAAACCCACTGGCCTGTAATTGTAAACTGCAACATACTTTGCTATCCTTCCTGTGAATAGGTACAATATTATCTGTCTGCTAGTCATGGGGAACTTCTCCTGTTAGAAGAGATTGATTAAAAAGATCTTGTTAATGGTCCAGCAACTATATCTTAAAGTGGATTTCCACCCAAAAGTTGAACTCCCGCTTTAAGCACTCCTTGCCCCCTTACATACCACATTTGACATGTATTTTTTTGGGGGGGAGTAGGTGCTTAGTTTTGAGTGGGACTTCCTGTCCCACTTCCTGCTTCTGCCTACGGGCCACCTAGGCGACTCCTCCTATCCCCCTTAGCAGCCCCTCCCTCTCTGCAATCTTCAGGGAGATGTAACATCCCAGAAGATTGCCTGTCCACTGGGAGAGCGCAGCACGACTCGCACATGCGCAGTGCACGCCCGGCCATGAAGCTGCAAGCTGTCACGACCAGGTGCCCACAGTTTCAATGGAGGCGCCGGGGAGAGGAGCAGGGCTCTGTGCGGCTGCAACGCTGGATCGTGGAACAGGTAAGTGTTTGTTTATTAAAAGTCAGCAGCTATACATTTTGTAGCTGCTGACTTTTAATAAACAAAAAAAGCCTGGAACTCCACTTTAAAGTTCTCTTAGATCTTTTGGATGAACACATTTGGGATTCATTGTTTTATTAAGCTGTAACCGAGCCAGTTCCTCTGTTACCTCCGTCTGTAGAAATCCTAACAATGAACCATCATTACTAGAACCAATATGATCCCCCAACATTTAATTTATTTCTGAGTAGACTGAATAGAAATAGTTTTTAAATGGTGTGCTACATTCAGGTTTCTCCAACATAAATTTTGTGCCCAGCTTTCATTTTAGTGATCCCATTGTATTTTTTCCTATCACTGATGTATCTAAAAAAGGTTTTGTCTCTTTTCTTAATCATTTTATCTATTCCCCCTATTTCTGTGCTTTCACAGCATTGATATTGTCTTTGGCCTCATTGAGGTTTATTTACTAAAGCCAGAGAGGGCAAAATGTGTCACATTTTGACATAGAAACCAATCTGCTTCTAATCTCAGCTTGTTCAATTAAGCTTTGGCAATAAAACCTGGAAGCTGTTTTGTTACTATGCAGAATTGTGACTAATATTGCCCTCTTTAGCCTTAGTAAATAAACCTTATTTTGTCCATTTTTATACACTTTCCTATCAGCTACATTTTCTGTTTCCTTGAATATCCTACATCAGGGATATGCAATTAGCGGACCTCCAGTTGTTGCAAAACTACAAGTCCCATCATGCCTCTGCCTCTGGGTATCATGCTTGTGGCTGTCAGAGTCTTGCTCTGCCTCATGGGACTTGTAGTTCTGCAACAGCTGGAGGTCCGCTAATTGCATATTCCTGTCCTATATGCTGATTTTTTTTCTCCCTTAATATCCTATTTTACTCTTTAGTGAGCCATGTGGGTTTTGTCTTACATTTACTCTTACTAACTTGCCTGCTATATGATCTAGTTGCATCTAGAATGGTAGACTTTAACAGTGCCCACTGATTACTGACTCCTGGTATTTTACACCAACTTATTAATTATTATTTTTTTTAGAAATGCATCCATTTTAGCAAAGTTTGTCCTGAAATTCAGAACTTTGGGTTTTGTAAAAAAAATTCAGTTCTTGTTATAATATCAAGCAAAATATATTGGTGATCACTAGAACCCAAATTTTCTCCCACCTCAACAGCAGATAATCAATCCCCATTTGACAGTACTAGGTCTAGAATATATTTCCTCAGGTTGTACTTTTTTAAAGTGGTTGTAAACTCTCCCCCGAAACTTTGTCCCATGTAAATCAGCATAAAAAACCCTAATGAACACTGTTTGTAGATATCCCCTTACTTGCTTAGTATTGTAATCCTTTTTGTTCTTTAGAATGACGTCACTGAGCATGCCCATATCTCCACTGATTTATGGCACACTCTGTGTGCTTCTCTGTCTATTATCAGGACTTCCTACGGCACAACACTGAAATCCCATGAGACTGCATAATCACTGCTTCCTACTACACCCCATGTGACCATGTGACATCACATGGAGTGTTTAACCTAGGCATCGGACAGCATTACTGTAGTCTTATCAGCTGAAGCTGATAAGGCTGACATAGGCAAACACTAGATAATCAACATAGTAAATACTATGAAATAAAACAAGTCAGCTATGAGCAGGGAAGCAGGGTTGCCATAGAAACATTGGATTGAGAAGGAGGCTTGGTTAACAGTACAGGAAGTGCTCAATGTAAGGGTGGAAATACACTCTACTGTGGACTCAAAAAACAATACTTAAGATGGCGGTGCCTTACCCCTGAAAACAATTTTTTAAAGTTTCTTTAAACAGTAAGTAATATGCAATTTGGGCTGGATTACACTGGCTATAGTTTGATAATTACTTATTATAATGGACTAAATGAAAAGAAGCATCAGAGTGGCAGAGTTTACTTCCTCTTTAACTTTTTCAGAGAAACCCCATTCAATACCTCCTTTAAAGAATTCCAATGTCAGGCATGTTGAAGTCATCCATAATTAACCACTTGACCTCCGGAAGATTTTCCCCCTTTATGACCAGGCCATTTTTTGCGATACGGCAATGCGTTACTTTAACTGACAATTGCCTGGTCATGTGACGCTGCACCCAAACAAAATGTATATCCACTTTTTTCCACAAATAGAGCTTTCTTTTGGTGGTATTTGATCACCACAGCGGTTTTTATTTTGTGCGCTATAAACAAAAGAAGGCTGCCAATTTTGAAAAAAAAAAAAAAACAATCTTTACTTTCTGCTATAAAGCATATAAAATAAAAACAAGAAAGAAATCGAATTTCTTCATCAATTTAGGCCAATATGTATTCTGCTACATATTTTTGGGAAAATAAATCCCAATAAGCGTAATATTGATTGGTTTGTGCAAAAGTTATAGCATTTACAAACTATGGGACCTTTTTTTTTAACTAGTAATGGTGGCGAATAGCGACATAGTGGGACTGCGATATTGGGGCGGACAGTCGAGACACTAACTGACACTTTTGACACTTTTTGGGGACCAGTGACACAAATACAGTCATTAGTGCTACAAATATGCACTGTCTCTGTGCTAATGACCTCTTCTTTCATTGCCGTTTGTGTTAGCTCATCAGTCAACAGGTTATCATAATTTCCAGTCTGTCGTGGGTGTCTGTATACTACACAGATTCTAAGGGAAGACCCCTCTATGATTGAAAGGCAGACCCAGAGGGTTTCAAGTACTTTATTTGTTTTTAAATTTACATTAGCCTTATGCTATTTTTGACATACATGGCAGCTCCACCTCCCCTCTTTCCTACTCTGTCTTTCTTGTATACCGTTTACCTTGACATAGTTATTTCCCAGTCATTTGAATCCTTGAACCATGTCCCTGTAATTGCAACAAAGTCCAAGTTGTTCCTGTATATAAGAGCTGTCAGCTCACAAACATTGTTACCTAAACTACGAGTATTAGTGTATATGACACAACAAATCTTACTATCTACTGCTATCTACTATCTACTGCTGTATTTTTAGCACCTAAAACGTTAACTGAATTAAATACAGCATCACCCAAGTCCTTAGCAACACAAACACTCACATTTGGTTTAATCTGCTGGTGAATGAAATTCTCCTCATCCATTAAACCTCTGCCCCAATTTCTCAGTTTTGCATGTCCAAAAATCTCCTGAATACCATACTAAGAAGCTCAGTGCCCTTGTGTGAGGGATACAGATCATCTCTTTTGAACAACTCAATATCAGACCACCTCCTAGCATCATGACTAACAAGGCTTTTTATGCTGTTGCCTGGTTTATGGCAAATATTTCACATTCACAGGGGTATTTATCCACATTGTACACAGCTGTTGCTACTTTTATGGCCATAATCAAGATAAGGAATGCAAACATGGCTAATGGAATAGCACTCAGGGAGTGCCATTACCAGATATTTGTGAATAAAGTTGACTTTTTTGTCCTTTTGGTCACCATGAAGCTATCAAAAATGACTTTTTGGTATACTAAGGAAGTGTGGTATTTTTAGTGCTCTTAACATGGTCTTTTTGGCCCAGTTTCACCATAACCTAAGCATTTCTTTTCCATATTAGCCATGCAGCAGTTTCGTCAAATAGCATCAGGTACACAGTTCTCCCAGTCTAGTGAAAAAATATTAATTATTCCTTTACTGCTAAGGACTTAGGAACACTGGTTGTGACATCTTGCAAACCTCCAGTGCCTTTATCATGAGCTTTTGTTAGTCTTCCAAGTAGCCATATATTGTGAAATAGTGGTTCATGCTGGACATTTACTGTTCCCTCTGACATTTATTTTTCCCACTGTGTTGAACCTTTATGGTAGAAAATTCTCAGCATTCATTGGCAGCTATTTCACAAATCGTAGTTTACTATAGCTGTTCAGCTTTTAAACCTGGATTATTGCCATTAAGTGCAAGCTTCAAATAAATAAGTGAGGATAATATAGGAGCAACTATGTTGATTAGTGTACCGAACTCACGCCTATTGCATTAGCATATGTAACATATCCATGCTATTCATAAATATCTTTGTCACCTTACTTTGTTATATAATAAAATCTACATAAAAAAATAAAAAAAAAAGTGTTCCTGGATTGTCATCCTTATTCTGTCTTGACTAGATAGTAAACCACTGATCAGGAGCAGCCATGTATCAAGTAAATCCCATCTTGCAAGCCTGTTCCAGTTCCTGTTCACTAGGCAGTGAAGCCAGGATAAAAATCGACAGCCACAGACACTGTTCCTTTTTCAGACAAATCAGCATTGGCAGTGCCCATATTTATATGATGATAGGTTTATTTAAATTTTCTTCCACAAACACCATATTATACATGATTCTGCGTGGAAGTAAACAGCAGTGTAACTAAACCCATAGCAGCCAACAGTGGTAAATCCAGTACTATATCATTAAAATTTAAATAAACATATTGAATGGAGTGCAGAGGGAATACATTGCTTGTCAATTTTTATTGTTGTGTGTGCCCTGTTGCGGAGATTCACTCTCTCTCTATTTGTGCTCTTTACCATTATAATTGAAAGTGAAAGTAAAAGAAAATCCTACATTTTGCATTGTCCCCAGAAAAGTAATAGAGGGGAAATATTCCAATGGGGACACTAGTTCTGGTGACCTGGAGTTCTCCAAGGAATTCCCTTATATTGCAGCTACTTCCCCTCCCCTTCTGTTTAGCTATGGGACAAGAAGTGAAGGGAAATCGGCACAATGGGAAGCTGGTGAAAAAAAAAGAAACCTTACTCTATTCACAATGAAAAAAAAGTTTTTGCCTATAGTTATACTTTAAGGATTGCAGAGGTCACTGTTAAAACTGTCCTTGCACCCCCTGTGACATTAAGAAGAACTGAAATCAGACATATAGCAGAAGACATCAGATGTGCAACGTTGTTGCTAGCCACAGATCCCCTTTTCCTGTGCAAGAAGGATCATTTTAGCTGTCTTAGTGTAAATGTATTGCCCTCAGAGCTTCCAGCCATTCAGGCCAGCATTGAAATTAATATGTATGTCTAATACAGTCTTTCTCAGGCTGTAAAAAATATTTACTAATTGACAGCTATAATCAGCATTTACTTGCTGGGGTGGTGGAAAGGGGTGTGAAGACTTGAAATTTACACTTGAAATTGACACAATTTATTTCGCTGCACTGGTGTTTCCCTGATCCCCGACAACTCCTGTCCATATCACTAGTCTCTAGTAATGTATCAACTATGCTGACAGCTCTCCTACTACTTGCCCTTGATTTTTGACATATTTTATGTTAAGATAAAAGACAATAGGAAAGGGACCAGGGTGCCCCATTAACATTTTGCTATAGTCCCATGATCTGTAGACACACTCTTGCATGTGTAGAGTTGCTCTTAAATTTAGGACTTTTTTTTTTCTTAATTAACCAAAGGTGTTTCAGAGGCTGCTATTCCTAGCCTTAGTATTTTTACAAGTCATTTTACACTCATGAAATGTATAAAGAAATTGCTAAATAAAAGCATTTTGTGAAAATATGATTTTACCTGAAACAACGATCAGTCAGAGGTGTAAGGACAAGTCTTCCAGCATTGCCTAAATATTCATATCCATAAGTTACAGTTGTGGTAACCATTCTAACTACAACATTGTTTTCCTCCCAGTAATATCTCATTTGTGCAATCCAGCCAAAATCTGAACAGTTTGTAATGCCACGATTATTCAAATTGAAAACAACATCTCGAGCTAAAAAAGAAAAAGAAAAAAATCATATTACTACATAAAATGCAACCCATACGGAAGAAATGGTTTATAAAATAGTAAGTAGCTACAGTATTTCTGGCACAAATAAAACAGGACTACATCCAAAAGAATATTGAGTTTCTAATGTACTTATTAATATAGTAAATCAGTGATCTTGCAATGTTCCATATTGCTATAAATAGGCCAGTGAAGCATTATTTTGTACTTGCTTTTTTGTGACATCTAGAATAGGAAATTATGCATTGAGGAATATGGAGCAAAAAAATATATAAAAACATGAAAAATACCTAAATATGTAAATGATTTATTAACAGTTAAAGCCCCCCAAATCAAAAACAAAATTCAACATGGCTAATAAAGAGGATTTGCTAAGTAAAGAGATTTCATAAGCATATTTTTATTATGGTAAGGACTAAATGAAAAAAAATTAAAGATTATGTATTTTAAGCAAGTAAAGTATTGCATATTAAGCATAATTTGTTTAAACTAGCAGATATGTTTTTTTTCTCTATTTACATATGATTGAAAAAAAATATTTTAATTTATAGGTTCCGTAGCTCAAACTGAAATATACAGTATACACATACTGTAAGTGCATAACCGACCAGCCCTGATTCATTGGAGTGACCCATTTCCCATCATAAGGCTCTATTGCAAGTTTCAATCAAACAAATGGCAGACAGACAATGCTGTGCTGTCTTTAGTTAACCCATAGTTCTCTGTAAGTCTTATGTAAGCTATAAAATGTTTTACATTTCTCTGGAAGTAGTTGCCTCTTATACTTTCTGTCCCCTGCCCATTATAAATAGTGTTGCTAGGCAAATGGCGCTGGCACATCAGAGTTGCACTGCAGGTGCAGTGCTGCACAAAGCCAGTATAGGACACTAAAGCTGCTTAAAGGAGCAGCTTCAGTACCCTATACTGGCTTTGTGCAGCATGTTGGAGGAAAGAAAACCTTATGATTTTTTCTCAGTGTACAAAAGCACAGGTTTGTATTTTGTTAGGGAACTTTAGCTATTGTTTGTAACCTGTCCAAAACTGTATTTTTTTTTGCAGCTGGCATGTCTTCAGTAAACATTCTATTTAGTTGTAAAGGGGGAGATTTACAAAAACTGCAAACTGTGCAAGTCACCAATCAGTGTCTAGGTTTTATTGTCAAAGCTTAATTGAACAAGCTGAAGTTAGAAGCTGATTGGTTACTATGTACATCTGCACCAGATTCTGTGTGCACCAGTTTTAGTAAATCTCCCCTAAAGTGTCTGTGATATCTTAAACCACTTCTGAATGCCCTATTGCAGAAGTAAACACTCCACCATGACATAAGCTATCTACCATGTTTTATCAACAGTAGCTCCAATAAGTATACATTATAAAATCATGTGGAATATATAATGGCAGAAAATAGTACTAATGGAATAATTGGTTTAAGGAATAAGGTAGGATACGTTTTGTCAAAAAAATGCAAATACAAATTGAAATTTTCTAATCTGTAGAAATAAAAATACTATTTTTATATTTTATTAATCTTAACATTAAATAAAAGAAGATCAGCCCTTTTATTTATTGTCATTAAAAGAATAGGACAATTCAACTCAAAGCTTGTATTTCAATATAGTATTGTTCCAGGGAAGCTGAATCCCTTCCTGACTTCTTATTGCTCAAGCACATTAGAGATGACATATTTCTAATTGGATTCCCAATTCTGCCCAAGGTTCCTAGTTCACAAGGCCTTGAGTCTTACCCTGGCCATAGATGAATAGAATTGCAAATGAAAATTTTTTGAAAAGTCTTAGGATTATTTTTTTACAAAAATTCTGATAACATTCTCAGAACATTTGAATGTCATTAGAAAGATTTTGTTTGCTTTTAACTTTTGAAATGAATTGACTTTATCAATACACAGGCCCAGTTTATCCCCCGGGACTCTTCTTTCTTTCCCTGCCCCTGCCCTCCCTTGAGGGACTCCTCCCCTCCCTTTTTTTTTTCTCAGTCCTTGTTTTCTTTATTTCTTCTACTTCTACTCTCCACCTATGTTTTCCACTACCAACCACATGTCCTTTTCAGTCCCTTTAAGAACTATACCCTTCACATATTTCTTGCCCAACCCCTTTAATCCTGGTAGGCTTCTACACACAGCTGCCTGTCCTTATGGTCTTATCCAGCTTAATTATTCTCAATGGAGTCATCGCCCCCATTCTACCGACATATTTCACTATCTTTGTATGGTTGTATAAAACTTACCTATTGTTATTTCAGATAATCTCCCTATGTCAGAAACTCCTTTTGTTTAACTTTTTTGAAACAACACTGTTTTCCCCACGGATACCTGGTCATTCTTTAATGTTCTTATGATTATTTTCTTAGACATTTCTCTATTGATTGGCTGTACCTTACTATATTTGCCTTATGTCTCAAAAGTGACACGTTTCTTTGTTGTATCCTTTATTCTTGTCATCAATAAAATATCTGAACAAGAGAAAACCACATACACTGTTAAAAATTTGTTTGAGAAAGACTTTTCCCCCTGCTCCTTCAAAATTTCTTGTCACTGCGGTTGAAAATAAATGTTAATTCCACCCATTAATGATTCAAAAACAAACTTTCATAGAACACTTTTCTTTGCAGGATTTTTTGTTTGCGCTTAGTCTGATAAATTAAAGTGACCATTCACTAACTATTATTTTGTCTTTGTTATAGCAGAATAACGTTTTGTTTACTATGATATATATGTTTTAAACCAAATAAAGTGATTTTTTTTTTTTTTTATGTACACTATGTATGTTATTATTCTATGTTGAGAAAAAATTATTATGGAGAGAATAACTGCAATTTGTTAATCAAAGTATAAATACAATGGCTGAGGGAGACTTATGACCAACATTTCATATAGACCAACATGTTTACTTCAATAAAATATTAAAATACTTAAGCGCTAGTGAGGATTAAAATCAGAGGACCATTAGTGTTTCAAGATGGCCAAATGATATAGCTGCAAACCCATAAGAAAGTGCTCCCACACGTGAGTGATATGTTAAAAGTACACAAATAAATAAATACAAGCGCACTCATCACACATTTATTTGTGTACTTTTAACATGTTTACTTCAATGTCACAATTAAAATAATAATAATATATACATTATATATAATGTACGCTATTTTTAGTGCCGATTTACTGTCATTTTATCGGCGGTATTCAGGGGTGGTTTTAACCCCCGCCAGTGGCCGAAAAAGTGTTAAAACTGTCCGCAGGAATGAAGGTGAGTCTGTACTGATGGGTAAGGGAAGGTGACTTCATAAATGCTTTTCCTTGCACAATAAATTCACATGATACTTCTAAAATACAATGACAACCTGTATCTTTGCACCTAAACCCAGTGTCTAGTTTCCCTAACTGCCTCCTTTACAGCATCAAAGTTTGGGATGCCAATGAATCTCAGCATTACTAAAACCCACTTTTTTCACATTATCAACAATAGATTACCGGTATGTTTTTATGTTTTTCTCCATCCTCCATTTTCAATTCTATCACCGTTATTACCTTGGCTGTTTGATTTGAGGGAAGTACCAAAAACATGACCCTTGCAGAGTATTGTTATGCCCCGTACATACGGTCGGATATTCCGATGGGAAAAGTCTGATCGGATTATATTGTCGGAAAATCCGATCGTGTGTGGGCTCTATCGGACTTTTTCCATCGGAAATTCAGACGGAAAAAATTTGAGAGCAGGATATAAAATTTTCAGACGAAAAAATCAGATCGGACTTTTTCCGATCGTTTGTAGAGCATTCCGACAGACAAAGTTCCATGCATGCTCAGATCAACTTACGAGACCAAAGCTATTGGTTACTAGCCTCTACGGCCCTCCAGTTGTTCAGGAACTACAATTCCTGTTATACGTAACAAACGTCACCACGTTCCGAAGGATCGGATTTTCCAACAACTTTGTCCGACCGTGTGTATGCAACACAAGTTTCAGACAAGATCCGTCTGAAAAAATCTGACGGATTTTGTGGTCGCAATGTCCGACCATGTGTACAGGGCATTAGACTGGAACTGAGAAACAGTGCTAGGCAACACTAGATTTACTGAAGCAAATATTGTAAATGACTTGCATTTAAGTTAATATTCCATATATACCAGGATGGGGGTGTGGGGAATAACATGTGAGACTGGATATAGACTGATTGGAAGAGATTTTGCAGCTGTTTTTATCTCTGGATGGCAGAAAAGCAAAATCATCTGTGAGCAAGGCTCTAATATAATGATAGTATTTACTTTGTTAATTTTTGTATAATTGGGTTTTCACCTGAAAGTTATGTCACAAAGCTATTAAATCAAAGAACTTTATCCCTATCTGATTTTGCCTGGATATCTGTTTATTGTGCTAGTATTTTGTGATATTTAATAGGAATCTGGTTGATTAATGAGGTGTTTAATTTTTATAGTCAGTATTAAAATGAAAAGCAGTCGGCTTTATCTCAGAAAAATCTATTTCAAAGGAGCTTGATGCTCATTATGAGTAATCACTTGCAACTCTTGAAAGAAACATAAACCCAATACAGCTCAAAAGTTAAAAAAAGGAGAGAACTCAGAAACTGAAAACCTCCCGTTTAAATTTTTGGTCATGTAAATGCCAGTCCAATGGATGCAGCTATAACTTGTCATTGAATTTATCATATTTTCAATGCATGCAATGCCTAATAACTTACAATACCTACACTCATTGTTTAATAACTAAAAACGAAATAAACTACAAGCTAAATTACCAGATTTGTGTAGTAACTATGTAGCAATAATATGAAACACAATAGGGTTCCTTTTGCTTGCTCTGTTATTAAGCAATACTGGTTTATGTATATTTTCTGATTCTCATCCAAACCTATATCTAGATTAAAGGGAAAGTATAGTGAATTTTCAATGGGTGCATATTATGAGTTATTTTGTAATGTTTGCTTTACGTGGACACCCTTAATTTCCTAGCACTTTTCCATAGGGTTCAATTTTTATATAAGGAAATGGTGCTGCTCTCTGCAGACGTCTCCTGTAAGCCCAGGGAAGTTTGATGATGCCCATCATTGATGCCCTGAATGCAAACAAAGTGGGCTGAATGATGCTGGATCACTGATGGGTGAGTCTGCATGTGATAGTGCCAAGAAGAAAGTAAGTATTGTAGTAAGAGCGGATTTTTTTGTTTTACTAGTGCAGGACTGGTTATATTTTATATTTTTTCATAAGCTGGGTTGAGCTTTTATTTTATTTATTTTTTTTGTTATGTGACTTGCTCATTTTAATAAACATTCCTTTTTTCAAATGTGGACATTTTTAGCTTAGGCAGACAGTAGATGCAGTATACTTTAGCTACTACAATGATTCTGTATGTTTTGCAATCTAAAAACTGTTGACATACGATAGCAGTTACACGAGGAACACCATTGTGTACAAATGAAAATCAGAAAGTAGAACTTACAATAAACTTGCTGACCGCCCATGGTATATATACGTCATTACTTTGATGTTAAATACTGTTATGGCAGCAGCTAGCTGCCATAACCCCAGTATCATTTTTTACTGTGGGCGATATAGCATCTGATAAAAGTGGTCTCGCAGGCAAATTCACCACTGGATCACTTTTAGAGGCGATGGGAGAGATGCACCCCCTCCAGCCACTTCCTGGTCATTTTCAAGCTTACCGGAGCTGTTACAGTATACACAGAAAAACAGCCAAAAAGGGTTAATTTTAGAATATACTGTACAAGTCTAAACGATAATACACTATCCAGCCTCTTTTTAAATTTGAATTGAGGAAAGCATCATTGGATTTACCTGGAGGATCCCCAGAGACCACTACACTTAGAGCCCAGAGGTGGTTTAGCTGCTTTTCCAGACCAAACTTAGTTGTGTGGTCACATACCCTGAGGTGAGAACAATCACACACGGGGGGGGGGGGGGGGGCATGTGTGAATTCACTGTACCATTGCTTAGACCATCACCATTTTGGACAGTATACCTTCAATATAAACCACCTTTCACTGTGGACTTGCTTAATATAGGACTTTTTACAATCATCTTTCACTGTGAATCTGTTTGGAGCACTGTGCAATACTGCTATCCACATACCAGTTTATTGTTGATGTATATATATATGTATTTTAAACACTATATTATTACTTACTTTTGTCACTTTAGCACTATATATTCACCAGCATAGTGGTCATGATAATATGGTGTTGAGGATGTATTTTTACAGCACTGCATTATTTTAATTTATATATATATATATATATATATATATATATATATATATATATATATATATATATATATATATATATATATATTTATTATCACAGACTATGGGAATGTGATCAATGCTAGCAGCTGTATATTTGTTTTTCATCTTTAAAATGTATTCATTTTATCACCACAACGCATGGGTATAGTTGTGATATAGGTTTGGTAATCTTTTTGGTAGCTTGCAAGATTTTTATTTATACAATACTGTACAAGGAATTTGAGAACAGTATATTAAACAAAAGGCAAATGTGTCCAGTTCTATAGGGGAGGCTCACAAAACCAAATACAGCACAATCAATAAGAAGATGTAAGGGCTGCTCTGGGGGGTAGGTTAAAGCGGTAGTAAACCCGCTGACATTTTATACACCTGTAAGGGAAAAGGCATAATGAGCTAGTATGCACCGCAAACTAGCTCATTATGAAATACTTACCTTAGAATGAGGCGTCGGTAACTCACCTGGTCCACGCCGAGGTCGCTGACATGTTGCCTCGGCGTGTCTTCCGGGTATCGCGACTCCAGCACTGTGAGTGGCTGGAGCTGCGATGTCGTCACTCCCGCGCATGCGCACGGGAGACTTCTTCCCGGCAGGCTTTGGATTCTGCCGGCCCTTCAGCCGAGAATCTCCCGTGCGCATGCGCCGCTGCAGTCAGCGGTGCATTGCACGGGGAATATCTCCTAAACCGTACAGGTTTAGGAGATATTTTTTTTACCTACAGGTAAGCCTCATTATAGGCTTACCTGTAGGTGAAAGTCAAAATTTTGACTTTACTTCCACTTTAAGCCTACTAGAGACTGCTTGAACTGGGAGATACACAGCTGTCAAGTCTAAAGAGAAGAGGGGGAGATATGAAGAGAAAAGGGAAAAAAAGGGGTAGAGAAAAAAGGAAGGGACGAGAGAAGGGGAGGTCCCAGGAGGTCTCAGTAGTCAGGAAAATAAATTGTTAAGAGGAGATGGTCAAAACTAGAAGGATGAGTGTATTCAATCCATGGGTGCCAAATTCTGAGAAATTTGTCATGGTAATTTTCCAAAATAGCTGTCAACTTTTAATTGATTATGATATCATTTATATGGTGTTTTACTGCCTCAAAGCTGGGGGCAAGGGATTTCCATGCCCTAGAAATTGTTAGTTTGGTAGCAGTGAAAAGGTGTGCAGCCAGTTGGCGTTTCAAGCAGCAAAATGTAACATGGTTATCATACCTAGTAAATATTGGATTCTGTATGGTTAGTCTATTTGAAAATCTTGAAATTATCTTAAACTATAAAACAAATGTTATTTTACCATGTACTCTTACTATGAGATTCAAAGAATCTTATAAACCAAGTTCTTTTTAAACCAACAAATTTGCACATATCCTAAAGAAATACGTTAAGTTTAATAGAAGTATTACAGAAATGTTCCATTATTAATGATACATATAGTCAATGTGGTAACAAACTACATCCGATACATCACAATAGGAGCAGTATCATTTATTACATCTATTTAACAGAAAGCAGACTACAGAGCTGTTGACAATAAAATGTGTAGACCACGTTACAGCCAGTTCAATGTGCTGCTAAACACGTACCTTTAACATTTGTCTTCTGAAAAATAAACAAGCGTCCATGCAGTGATGCTAGCTGGACAGGAGTGCAATAATAATGCCATAAGTCAAGGATAAAGTGCCAAATTTTCATTGTACTTTAAAAAAAAAAATTCAAGAGAAAAAAATAAAATAAATAGGTAACTTGACTGAATTGCTGCTATCAAGAAAAAGTTAAAAAGGTGTGCTAAAAAGAAAGTTATAACTGTCTAGGGGCTAGCTTAACTTTTGTGCTAACAAATTAAATGGATTTTCAATCCACAATCTTCTTTCTTATTCATTGAAAAAGAGAGCAATTTCGCTGGCTCTGCTCTTGCTATTCGATATAAACACCATTGCAGGAGCTCATATATTCTTCTCTTAACCTTTTGTGAACCTTCATTGTACACATGCCTGTTGTATGTCTTTCCATGAATGCTGAAAGGGCGCTGATCTCAAACTGCTAGAAAATGGTTGAACAGCTAAAGCCTCAGATGAGAATTCTTGAACTCCAAATTCTAACACTAAAAGAAATACATTTCCTAAAAATTATTTTCTGATAAATTGCTTTTACATAGCATGTATTTTTAAGCATTATTGACATTCAAAAAGCACACATGCCATTATTTAATAAGGTTTTGCAATGATATTATTAAATGTTAAGTGCAGTATCCCATAGCAGCCACTCAGATATTAGCTGCTTTAGCAAGACTGGGGGAAATGTATTCATATTGGTTGCCTTTTTTCTTTATGAAATAAACACAAATTGGTCAAACAAAATAAAGTCATGTGCTCTGATGCATTACAGAAACATTTGAATTAAATCTAAATTACTGAAGGTAGTTATGCTCCCTGTATAAATATCAAGGTTTTATTTTCAATAGCATGCACCTTTAAACACATCAAGTCTTACCTAAATATTGTGTATCATGGATACACCTGTGTGCATCATGTATTACATTTCTTCATGTAACCTAATGTAAAATGTATACATTTTCCTAATTCTCCTGCATGATTGAATGCTTGGAAATTAAAACAGTTTATTGAACTGTACCTTAGTAGGTTCAATATTTAGACAGTACTAAAGTTACAATATTTTCTGCATCTTTAATACATTATAAAATAATTTTGTTTGTCTATCTTTAACAGTAAATTATGCAATAGGTTACATCTTTGAGTTAAAGGCCTAGACAATTCAATGGGATCATCTTGCTAGTCTAAAGGTTGTAAAAAATCATTAATTATACATACTATTTATGCTATAAGTATTTATAAAAAGTAGACATGTGCACAACAAAAAAATTAGTTTATTTTCGTTTCGTTTTTTTAGTTTCCGAAAAAAAAAAAGTTTTTTTTCGTTACGTTTTTCTCGTTTCCGTTGATTCGTAAAAATTCGTACATTCGTAAGTCGTCGGTGTTCGGATTCGTAACGATTCGTACATTCGTAAGTCGTCGGTGTTCGGATTCGTAACTATTCGTACATTCGTAAGTCGTCGGTGTTCAGATTCGTAACGATTCCTACATTCGTAAGAGTTATTTTTTCGTTGATTCTTTTTTTTGTTAGTTTAATTTTCGGACGCATTCGTATTTATTGGTACATTCGTAACATTCGTAGATTCGTAATCGGAACATAATTCATAATTTTATGTAATGTGTATGCTATTATTACATTTTAATAATTTACGAATCGAAAAAAAAAGTTACGAATCGAAAAAAAAAATTACGAATCGAAAAAAAAAAAGTTACGAATGTACAAATTTTTTTGTTCAATCCATTCGAAGCACGTTTAGCAGCACCATTGTAAGGGACACGGAAAATGACCAATTCAACAAAAAAAAAAGTTACGAATGGACTAATTTTTTCGTTCGTTTTCCGGATTTTCTTCATTAGTACATTTGTTGTTTCTAATTTGTTTTTTTTTTTGGATTTCCGTTGTTTTTCGGATTCGTTCGATTGAAATGATTCGTTAAACGGATTCATACGACTCGAACGATTCGTTATTCGGATTCGTACGATTCGAACGATTCGTTCATTCGTACGAAAACGAACGAACGAAAAAAACAAAAAAAAAAGAAAAACAAAAAAAAACGAAACGAATTGCACATGTCTAATAAAAAGACGGATATTACCTACACATGGTATGAAGGTACCAAAGTGAAGGTCTTATAATTCATCTCAACACAACAATAGTTGAGTAAAAATGAAAGTGAGAAACTATATTCCTAAATAATTTGCTAGTAAAGGTTTATCAAAAAAGCACAGTTCTAAAATCAAAGGAACAAAAACATTTGAAAACTTTCACTGCAAAACATTTTGCAGCTTTAAAAACATATGTATTCTATATAAAATTTTAAGCCATCTGTCCTGGTGATTTATTCACATTAAGTTTTTATATTCTATCTTGAACACAGCTTTCTGTTCTGTTCTGTTGGGTATAATCAATACAATGTTATTAACATACTGTCTTGTCCATTATACCCGTTTTGTTTGTATAAACTGATGAGGAGAATGTTGCCCTGTTCCTGTCACCTGTGACCAATTCCCCTGATCTTCTTTTTTTGGGCCCAACGTGTTCTGCCTTTTTACTCTTAATATATTTAAAAATTCGTTTTTTTTACTCTCCTCAGCAATCTGTCCATCATACAGTGTTTAAGCTGCCCTCATTATGCTCTTGCATGTGTTATTTGAATTCTTTGAAGTTTTAGAATGCTGATTGTAACCCTTTGGTCTTAAAAATAAAATTCCCCTTTCCCTTATTATTTAGCTTTTACTCTTTTGTTTTTGTTGCCCAGTGGAATGCACTGATGAATGACATTGTTTAATAGGTCCCTAAAGCACTCCCACTTTTCTTAAATGTTCTTTGTTGCAATAATGCGATTCAATGTAGTATTATGTAGCATCTTAGTAAAGCTTAGCTTAGTAAATTTGGCTATTTTGAAAGTTAGTGTTCTCAACCTTCCAGCATGTCTCTTTCCTACAATTGATTGCAAATATAATTACTCTGACTGACTGACTCTATCCCCAGCTTCCACTTCTGCAATCAGTTCTATTTAGTTTGAAATTTAAAGGTGCAGTAGAACATTATTTCTAGTTGGGACATCTACCATTTCACTTAAGAAATTTTCCTGCAGTATGTTCAAGAAATGACAAGCATTAATTGAGTGTGCAGCTCTGTCTGTCCAACCAATGTTGCAGACCATAGCTGGGTGCCAGGGATTGTAAAGGTGAAAAGGGAGGAAGAGGCACATTAAAGAGGCATTATGATATCCAGGGGCAGCTTGAAGAGGAGTGGAGGAAGCAGCCATTCACCAGAAGAAAATCCGGTACAGACTATTGATAGGTAGGTGTAGGCTGTTTGTATCCCTAGGTCCACTTCACATCTTCATGTCTGTAAAGATGTGCAACAACCCCCTGGTAAATGATGTGTGCTCAGAATCATGCTAGTACCAAGTTGAAGTTCTCAGGATTGCCCCACTAAGTGAGAGGGAACAAGGAGACTATGATGTGGAGATGATACAACAGGGAGGGGCTAGAGAATTAAAATGGAAAGCGGAGGAAAGATCAACACAAGCTCGGTCAACAACAGGCAAGACTGCAAAAGAGTGGTCAGGCCAATCCAGTTTATTAACGGGCAAGGCAGCACTAGAGTCGTCAGGAAAATCTGGGTTGACAATGGACGAGACACTAGAACAGGGGTCAAGTGAAAGGCATGGATAGGCAGCAAGCAAAAGACCAGTCAAGCCAATTTGGGTCAGCCACAAAACAGGCATTCAGTAGTATAGCATAGTATAGTGCCCAGACCCCCATACCCTTTATATGGCCAATTACTTGCATATAAGTCTTCAAAATGGGGACTTGATTTTTCAGGTCCGGGTCCCATAGACTTTAATAGGGTTCGCCATTTGGGTCAGAACTTTTTCTCTGTTCAGGAGTTCTGGTTCAAACAAAACAGGGGGGTGTTCAGCCCATCTCTACTGTTCCATAAGTTGGAATTCCCAAGCTTGCAGTTTTCCTTGGAGGAATGAGATTAAACAACCCACACAGGTGTGTTCATTGAGCAAGGTTTTAGGGCTTAGGGGAAAATAGGGAAGACAGACAATACAGATGACCCCAAACTGATAGCAATCCTCTGAGAAATGTTCAGACAGAGGTATCTTGGGTTCTAATGCGGTAGAAGTGGCAACAAAATATCTGAAGCTGAAGGTGAGCTGAAAGGGGATAAGAAGCAAGCTTGAAGTATCCTCCTTGCACAGAAATTAAGCTGAGAATTGCTTGCAAAGCTCATTGAGTTGGAAAAACTCTCCAGAAGCTGGTTACATGGCCATGTCTTGCTGTTATGGCAAATCCCCTGGTGGGTGGTGCGGGCTCAACTATGGTGCAGAGTCTAAGTACCGGACTAGTACTCTGATAGCGGAGATTGTTTGTTTGTTTGTTTTGTTATTGTTTTTTTTACCAGGTGAATGCCCTCAGGATCACCCCACCAAGGAGCAAGGATGGTCAAGGAGGCTATGATGTGGAGATGAAAAAACAGGGAGTAATTATGGAATTGTAGGGTCCAGGCAGAGGTTGACATTGGGCAGCAAAGTAGCAAAGTGGTCTGGACAATCTGGGTCAGCAACAGTGAAGACAGTAGAAGAGTGGTCAGTTTCAAGTGGAGGCCATTGGCATGTGGCAGGGAAAAGAGTAGTCGGGTTTTCGAGTCGAAAACAAATCAGGCAATCAATAGTGTAGTATAGCTATTTTGCACAAAACAGGGTAGCAGTCAAGATAATACAGCACCAGCCACTTTCAAGTCTGATGCTTAAATACAATGTGGGTCAGAAGACATGCCCAGAGTCATTTCAGTCAGCTCTAGAAGTCCTAGCAGGAGTTAGGTATGAGCAGAATGACCCCCTGCTCGGTTCGCACCAGAACTTTCAAACATCATTAAAGTTTGGAACCAAATAACGAACCCTATTGAAGTCTATGGAACCTGAACGGGAAAAATCAAAAGTGCCCATTTTGAAGGTTTATATGCAAGTAATTGAGCATACAATGGTTATGGGGGTCCGGGTGCTGCCCTGGGGGACATGTATTAATGAAAAAAAGTTTGTAAAAAATGCCATTTTTAAATGAGCAGTGATTAATTGATGCTTATATTGCTTTCAATATAGTGCCTGGGGGGTCCCCTTAGTCCACCTGTAAAGTGGCACATCTGCACTGTGTATAGAAGCTGCTGCAGCAATAATTACATTTATAAAGCCCAACAAAAGACATTTTCTCTACAAGCTTTCTTTATTTCGTAAGCAACAGCTTGGGGAGCCAGTCAGTGCGGAAAAATTGTTCTTTGGGAGTCGGTGTAAGATTACATTATACTGTATGTAATGTGTGTGTTTCACTTTTTGAATTTGGCGCCGTTCTCTGCCCCCCTGCGTCGCAACGCTCGCAGGGAACGGAGAACGGTGAGTGAGAGACGTACTTACCGAGACCGAGATGCTGAGAGCGGTTCACCCTTGCGACCTGGCGCAATCTGCCCCCTGGAGGTGAGACAGGGAACAAACGGCACCAGGAGGCACAGGTTACCTCCGGCAGGTGGAACTGGTGGGATGCCCGGAGGGGATGAGGACCTGGCCTGGGCAGACCGGCAGATGGCAGGAGGAAGAGGCAGGAGCCCAAACACCTGGCTGAGGGACTGACACCGGTCACTGAGCAGCCAGTAGCTATGTAAGTCCGGAGAGCAGGCCGGGGGTCAAACACAGGTTTAATGGTAAGTCCGTGGAGGCAAGCAGAGGGTCAAACACAGGATCAGGCAGCAAAGTCTGTGGAGGCAAGCAGAGGGTCAAACACAGGATCAGGCAGCAAAGTCCGTGGAGGCAAGCAGAGGGTCAAACACAGGATCAGGCAGCAAAGTCCGTGGAGGCAAGCAGAGGGTCAAACACAGGATCAGGCAGCAAAGTCCGTTAACAAGCCAGGGGGTCAAACACAGGAGAAGACAGCGACAGTCCGTTTAAACAAGCCAAGGGTCAGGGTACAGGATCAGATCTGGTTTTACACAGGAGACACACAGGCACTAAGCTGGAAAGACAGACCAGCAAAGTGCCTGTGCGTCAGGCAGCTTTTAAAGGCGCCCAGTGGACGCTAATTGCGCGCCATGGCGCACAAACGTGCGCCAGTGCGCATGCGCGAGCGCCGGACCGCCGAGCCGCGAGTGCGCATGCGCCGGAGAGCCGGGCCGCCGCGCATGCGCACTGGAGAGCGGGCCGCTCCTCCGGCGCTGGATCCCTGACAGTTTCCAATTTTCTTTTAATACATTTTACGTTATGTGGAGTATTTTCTTTTTTGGTCATGCTATTTTGAACCCTTGAGAGTATTTGGTCTGACAAGTTGGCTGCTTCTGAAGATCACTTCTTGGTTACACCTCTTGACCAATTGGATTGCCTTACGACTTGATCTGGAACCCAGAGGTGGAGGTCCCATATTTTGGTGGTTGCACCTTGTTGACTCACTGAGCATATGCTCATTTGAGTCCTCTCACTCTGGTAAGCCTCCTCACTAAACGGTGGTGGGTCTATTGTCTGTGTCCTCACCTCAACATTGATGTCACGTGGAATCCCACTTCTAGTTACACAATTTGTTTTCACTGTTTATTTAAAGACTGCTATGTTTATGTTTTAAAACAACTTTGGTATGATGGCACATGGACTTTGGGTGTTGATTTCACATCTCATTTTCATTATTATTAGTTTTTGTGGTCATTGCACAGTGTACATTAGTTTCTATACATATATATTTCAATGTTTTGAGCGCTGCACATAATTTCACTTTTTACTTATTCCTTGATTTACACTTGTCTTAGTGTTGTGCTGGCTGCTGCTAGATATATGTCAGCGCGATATACACCAACATTTTTTTTTTTATTGGGGAGGTTAAACGTCAATTTGTTTCGAAGTTCGCTATGTATGATCTCTTGATTCTCCAATATAAGTCTAGCTTTTATCGGGTTACTTGCTATATATTTTTTAATATTGACCTTTCTAATATATTTCTGTATCCCTATGTACGTCTGGAATTTATCCAGATTTCTTTGCGGCGCATATTTCAATCCTTTATCCAGGACACCGATTTCTTCCTGTATGAGTATCTTACCATTTAGGTTAAAGATACCCTCTCCCTTTATGCTCTTTTCATTTTGTTGTCTCTTCTCTGATCGACATCCTCTCTTTTTTTTGACTTGACTGTCCGTCTTTCTCAGAGGGTGATTGTCCGTGTTTCTCCCTAAAAAAACTTGTTGTAATATGTGTCATGATAGTATGTCTGATGTTCTCTCCTTCATCTTCATGACAATCTCTTAGGGGGCATAATAATTGTATGTTGGTATCAGACTACGTTCATAAGGGCGGTATGGTTCCTGGGGTGGAGCCCTCCTATCTCTGTGTCCATAGCCATAGTTTGATGCAGGGCTTCTTCCTCGTTGTCCATGTGGCGCATGGTGGTCCTCTTACATCCCTTTGTTCATATGGTGGTCTATTACCAATTTTTGTTTCCATTATATGGTTTCTTATTATTTTTCCAATAATGTTTTTTTTTCCAACCATTCTGAGGGGTTCGATTATGTTTTGGTGGTCTTGTTTCTGTATATTGTGGAGCTAGATGGCTGGAATTGGCATATTTCTCAAAAGAAACGAAACAACTGCTACAGATCTTGGACATCATACCCAATGAAGGGGGCCCAGTATGAATTTCAAGGGGGACCCAATGCCTTTTTTGTGTAAGTTTCCCCTCAAAATAAATACTAGACCTAGATAGGGGTCTGCCATAGATTTGTAATAGGGATTTCACTCAAAAAAAAGGGGTACCTATGAATGTCCATAACAATCCCGTATTCAGGCATGCAGCTTGGCTGGGCAGGAAAGTGGTCTGGCAGTAACCAACATGTACAAACAAAGAATTATAAATACGATAAATTACTTAAACAGTGATTATGGCTCATCCATGTGCACAAAAAACATAAACCAATAAAACACTCAGAATTCAAATCCGTGATCTTAGGCCCCTTTCACGCAGGGTGGCCTCTGCCAGGAGTCTGCCTGGCCATCTAGGAGTCTTCCAGGTGATCCCCACTGAGCAGCAGGTGACTGGTCCATTTCCACTCCGCGTATGCAGAGTGGACACAGATACAGCCCGCTCTCCTCTATGGGCGATCAGATGTACAGTCAATGGACCGCTTGTCCCTTCACACCCAGCTGCCATCTAATCTGTTCCACTAGACCAGGGGCAGGCAACCTTTAAGAGATGGAGATCTACCTGGACAACATTGAAGAGATCAAAGTACCCCCCCCCCTTTTTTTTTTGTTTACAAACGTTTTTATTAAAGAAATTCAGGCTGATAACAGGAAAAAAAACTGGGAATCTATCTCCCCTTCCCTGAGGAGCCTACATTGGCTAACCGTAAAGAATCGGATCACATTCAAGACCCTCTGCCTCACCCACAAATGCACACATGGAGACACTCCTCAATACCTACTCGAGAAAATAAAACACTATACACCCAATCGTAGTCTTCGATCATCTAACCAAAACCTCCTCCTCATTCCCAAATCCCGCTACAAATTAAAGGGGGAACGGAGATTCGCTGTCCAAGGACCACGGCTATGGAAAGCTCTACCAACCTACATCCGCATGTAAGAAAACCATCAGGCCTTCAGGAAAAAACTCAAGACCTACCTCTTCTAAGAAGCTTGACAACAAAGCATGAATACAGCGCCTTGAGGCGATTCAGTTCGCAGTGTAGCGCTATACAAATCATTAATTCATACAGTTACATGGAAAAAATATAACATATACATTAACCAGCATTGAGTGTTGTACAGAGCTAGAATCCGTGTAAATACAAACAGTTATCTGATTAAAGGGCTAATATACAAAAGTTGTGTAGGTATCACCCACAATGCTCCAGTTCTTGGAATGCTATTGATTAACTTTTTACAAAAAAAATTAAAAAAAATAAAAAAAACGCTACTAGTGCAACAAGCTTTATAAGAAACTCACTGCATATCTATTGCGTCTTATCAATCTGCATAAGTTCGCATATAGCCAAGGCACCAATGGTGTTGATTTTTTAAAGAAATCAAGCCCATACATAATCCCACTGTTAGAGTCAAAAGTGCTTTCTGGTGCACATGAGGCAAAACCGTCCCCCAAGCAAGCTAAGAAGCGGGCCAGGTGCCCCATTTTCGTTCAAAGGTTCGCATAGAATCCGTAAGGGTGTGGTGGATGCGTTCCATAAGTTTTATTGATTCCATGCAGAGAAGCACCTGGGACCATGGGACTGAGGGTTTACACCAAATCAGGACTATTGCCCATTGTATAGCACTAAACAGCGTGTGGACCAATTTTTGCTCAGGAGGTATGACCCCTGGGAAGTCTGCAAACAAAATACACATTTGATATGTCAAGGTGATGCTTGATCCTGTTATTTGGAGTACTTTCGTAGCTGTCTGCTGCCAGAGAGAGCCCAGAACCTTCCAGCTCCAGAAAGTATGGAGAAGAGTACCCCTCTCTCCACAGTCTCTGAAACATCTGTCTGGGATGGCTGGGAACATTATATGAATTCTAACTGGTGTATAATACTATCTAGTATGCCGTTTCACCACAGTTTCCTTAATGGCAGCTGAGCGGGTACATTTATGTATATTTGTGACCATATCATGCCAGTCTTCTGCTGGCCCACCTCAGATTCCCATCCCAGCATTGCTTGGGATTTAACTTCTGTGTGGTGATCATTAAGGTGCATATATAGTGTGGAGATTGTTCCCCTATCTCTGGACCCTTCCTGGCACAAATTTTCAAAGGGTGTTCTAGCATCATCCCTAATTTGGGAGATAGCTTTTTGGAAGAAGTGGCGTATTTGTAGGTATTTGTAGAGATCTGAGTTAGGTATAGCGTAGTTTTGGTGCAAATGTTCAAAAGAACAGAACATGGTGCCCTGTAGCAATGAATGCAGTGTCACCAGTCCTTGTGAGGACCAGTGTGCAAAGTCCATTTCTGCATGAAATGCCACAGGGAAGTTAGGGTCACCCAAAAAAATATGTCAATAGGGAGGGTTTAGAGAATAGCTCAAACTTTTCTTTGTACAAGGTCCAGAGATATAGGGACTGTCCAATGATTCCATTGAGCTGGGAAATAATTCTATGGTTTACTGCATTAGTCCACAAAAGGCCTGGAAGATAATATGGTTTAATGGAAGCCCTCTCAAACTGTAGCCATGGTATGTGAGACGGGGATGTGTGCCATTGGGCTAATATTAATAACCTAGCCGCTAAGTAATACGGGCAGCCTAGGCCCCCTCTATCTCAGGACCTATACATCAGTGACCTGCCCATGCATGGTTGTTCACCCAGATACATTTTAGCAGATCTATTTGTATGGCTTGTATGGTGGATCTTGACAGATACAGTGGTAGGGCCCTAAAGTAGAACAATCATTTTGGGAGGACTGACATTTGACCACCTGTATTTGGCCTAAAAAGGAGATGTGATATAGAGACCACTGACAAAGTAACCTTTTAATATTGAAGAAGGCCTGAGGATAATTGAGAGTGTACATTTGTTTAAGGGTTGGTGCTAGTCGTATGCCCAGGTATTGTAAAAATGTTGTGTTCCAGGAGAACTCAAAACTGCCCTTAAGGGATGAAACCAACGAGTGCGGTAAGTTTATAGGCATAGCTATGCACTTAGAGGGATTAACTCCCAGACCCGATGCATGGTTAAAGGTGTCTAATGCTGTGAAAAGATTAGGCAAAGAGATTAAGGGGTCAGTTAGGAACAGAAGGACGTCGTCTGCATATAGACTTTAAATTTGTGATTGTTACTATAGTATCCTTTAATGTTGGGGTTGCTTTTGATATGCCGAGCCAGGGGTTCAATTGTGAGGGTAAATAAAAGAGGGGATAGAGGGCAGCCCTGTCTAGTACCCCTCCCAGGAAAAAGTATTCTGATGAACAGCCGGAAAGTTTAATTCTGGTTCAAGGTTGGCGATACAGACCACGAAAAACACTTACAAATTCTCCCTGGATCCTAAATTTGGACAAGATAGTGTCTAAATATGGCCAGGGGACACTATCAAAGACTTTGTTAATGTCTAAGATCAGCATCAAAACCCTGCAGGAGTGAACCGTACCAGGCCACATGCCCTCAAACATGGGGAGGGTGCTTTGGGTTTTGACCCCAAAGCACCTTGCCCCCACCTTGCCCCCATGTTGATAGGGACAAGGGCCTCATCCCCACAACCCTTGCAAGGTGGTACAGTCAGTTTTGAGAAGTTCCAGGGATAATGTCCAAAATCAGTGTAGTGCACCACCACAAATCCTTTACATGACCTCTACAGCATTGGATGTGTCCAATAATGAACATCTCCTCTATTGAATCCTTCTCCTTCTCTGCCATCCTTGCAGCAAAACACATATGAAAATCACTGAGTGAAAGCAAAAGCTCTTGGGAATTGTCCATACTTTCATCAGCAATGAAAAAAAAAAAAAACAATAGACAGGTTAGAGTCTAAAACTGAATCCTTAAACATATTTTAGGGTTCTTTCACAGGGATGTAATCAGTTCAGTCATGTGTTTTGCAATAAAAAAATGGTGAATGCTGATTCAGCTTACATCAATTTACATCAGTTTGCACATCCATCTTCTAAAGATAAAGGAATGACATTGGCACACATCTGTTTATGTTCACAAAAAAGTGAAAGAATACAGACCTTTTCCATTTTTTTCCCCAGACATGTGCACCCATTTACATCAGCCCGCTCACATACATACATTGTGGTTCAGTCTGGATCTATCCAAAACACTGGCAGATGCATCCAGACTGCTCATGTAAAAGGGCCCAACATTTGGTGCTTTAGCATCACCCGCAAGAGGATCACTAGTGTCAGGAACATCATATCAGTCATTGGACTCCTACACATTCACATAAGTGTGCATATGTTTCTGTGTATAGAAGCCTTACTAGACAGGCAACTTTACGCACATGAACCACAGACTTTGGTGTCAAGTGGGCTATTTAAACCTTAGTTTTTCTTGGTATCATCACATTCTCAGAATTTCCCTGAGGAAGACATGTGACAAGCCATGTATTGACATGCATTGGGGAGGGTCCAGGATGGTGGAGTAGCCAGCTGAGATATTGATCTCCTAACACGGCGGCTAGAAACACAAACTTTGACAGATTGGATAAGGAGCTTCTTTTTTATTCATGCTTTATATAGAGTGGTAAGCTGGTAGCACCTCTATTATGTGAGTGCAATGGTTCATTGTTATACAATAAATTTGAGTTTAAACTTTATCACACTATCAGCCTATTTCTTTGCATACAAAGCCAAGGATATCCACAGTGAAGAATCGGATGATTGGCAGAGCCTATTAACCTTGAGCCCAGGGTTGGTTCTACTGCTCATTTGACCAAACTTAGCTGCCCGGTTGCAACCCCTGAGCTGAGCGCAATAACACAGGGGGGGAGCACATGTGTGAAATCACTGAAAGTTTTAAACTGTGAAGCACTGTTACGAGTCACTGAGGATTTATTTTTGGAGCACTGCTTGTATTATAAATTGATTTTATATGGACTGAATTTTTTTGTTTTTTATAATATTTAGTAGTATAAGTAACATCAATTGATCACATTGTATTTATGCAATATAGCACAGTTTTGGCACTTGGACATTGTAATTGTGTCTGAATGTTTTGATTTCAACAGAGGAATTCACATATTGTGGCACAATATTATTTTATTTAATTATCACAACGGGCATTTGAACTTTAGAGATTGGAATTATATGGTATTATCGATTTATATTATTTACAAAGAGTTATTTACACAGCACAACACAATTTATTTAACCTTACATAGATTGTTTCCCCTGGACTCTCTGTTGTGCTGTAGATGTCAAGAGGAGATAGGCACCCCATGTTTGTCTTGCAGGGGAATCCTTGATTTTTGGAATTGAATGCAAGTCAGACAGTGGATTTTTAAGTTAACAGATGTACAGTTGCTGGTAGAGATTGCTGCCTTCCTTCTTCACTTGACCCCCATGTCCTTGAAATGCTATGACCGTTCCCTTCTGCATTTGCTGACTGTGGTGAAGGTGTCCATACCGCTGTACTGGAAACAAACTACTTTTCCACCGATAAGTCTGTGGTTTGCTAAGATAAACAAGATTTACCAGATGGAAACACTTTTGGCCACAGCCAAACAAAAAGAAGAATGTTGCCGTAAGACTGTCGTAATATTTTATTGGACTGCTTTTAACAAACTGCTGGATACCAAGATACCCTGTCTTCTCAGGTATGACATACCCATTCACAAGCTTTAGTGGTAAGGTGCTTTAAGTAGTTACACTGTTCTATTGTATGGAATCTAGATGGCACACGTGCTCCTACCACTTGCCCCTTACCTTCCTTGCTCTTGCGTTTCGCCTTCCAGTACCTCCAACTTCCTGCCCTCCACGTGTCAACATTCCTGCTTATTTTGTCTCTTTTTCTCTACCTTTGCATGCTTTATCTTCTGCATTATGCTTGTAGTGTATCAATCATTCAGCCTGGACTTGACTTGGGCTTCATAGTGAGTAGACATTTTTTTTCGTATATTCATTTTCTAATGAATTCCAAACTTTCTGAACCATTCGAATTTGGATCCGTCGAAAAAGAATCGACCAATTTGAATTCTTTGTGAATAATAGCAGGTTAAGGAGCTTTCTGGCCTGCTCTTTAATAACCAGCTATTCAGGCTTCCCTGCTGACAGAGGAAATGCAAACAAAAGAATGCCGGCAATGAAAAATGCAGAAAAAAAAACAGGGCATTTGGGTCTGGTATGGATTTTAAGAAGAGCAAAATTAAAAAAAAGGTATGGGGTCCCCCTCAAAATCCATACCATACCCTTATAATTGCCAAGGGAGAACTCCCTGGTAAAGCACCTTTTCCCTTATGCTGATGAAACAAGGGCCTCTTAACCACAACACTGGCTGGTAGTCTTATCAGAATCTAGAAGTAATCTCTCATTGTAAATTCATCATCAATCACAATACCCACCATCCACTGACTCCCTGAGCTATATATCAGCTATATAAAGGAAGGGGCAGGGATGGTGGTGATATCATTGCCCAGAAATGGCCAGTGGCAAATTTTGACCAGTGATATCATCTCTATCCCTTTCGCTTAAAGTGGAGTTCCACCAAAAAATGGAACTTCCGCTTTTCTGGTTCCTCCCCCCCTCCGGTGTCACATTTGGCACCTTTCAGAGGGGAGCATATACCTGTCTAATACAGGTATTTTGCTCCCACTTCCGGCCATAGATACCCGAGCCACCCACATGTATCTAAGTCACTTCCGGCGCCTTCTCCATCCCCATCCGTTGTCTTCTGGGAGACACACAGGTCCCAGAAGACAGCAGGGACAGGTGGGATAGCACAGCGCGAGTCCCGCATGCGCAGTAGGGAACCAGGAAGTTGGTGGCGGCAGCACCTGACAGCCGAGGGATAGATCAGCTTTGAGTGCCGACATCACGGGCACCCTGGACAGGTAAGTGTCCTTATTTTAAAAATCAGCAGCTGCAGTATTTCTAGCTGCTGACTTTCAGAAATAAAAAAAATCTTGGCGGACCTCCGCTTTAGGTGGTGGGAAATCTCAGGGAGAGCAGTGTTTCCTAGGGACACTTCAAATGCAAGTACCTGTGGCTTCCTTAGGAACCAGAGATACATAGAATCAGTGGAAATACAACTTCTATATATGATGTTAGCCTTCAGTAGAAAAGCCAATGTTTGGTCCAAACCCAAGTTCCTGGTTACCCTCAAATTGTGAAATATTAACAATTTCATAAGTTACATTTAAAATAATTCTTCTGGCCAGTGTCATATTAGGTTAAACTATTTTATATACATGTTTTTTCAATATGTGTCTTGAAATCATATGTACCTAAAACATAGCTTAATTTAATCACTGTGTAGAAAAAGAAAAAGAAAAATATATATAGTAAAATACCACCTTTTATAAAAATACCGCTGTATGAGATTAAGCATTAATGTATTATTTAAAGACTTTTTTTTTTTTTTGCAAATGGGTCAGTTCTCAGGAGTCAGATCAAGATAACTGATCATGTAATTAAATGAGAGCCCACCAGAGTTTTTAATCACTATCAAATTCCAGTCTCAGCCTCAAGAGGGCTAATATATAAATGCTGACTTAATTTTTACTATCTACTTTTTTAACCTATTGCAGGCATTGCAGGGTCTTGCAGCAGAGATAAGTCAAAGCAACAGCATTTTATTGTCCACTAAAAAATATAAAAATCCATAAAATAAGAACAGAAGCACTAATGAGTCTTGCAGAAAAGTTAAAGCAACAGCAATGTATTAAATCATTAAAGAAATAAAGTGCAGCGCTCCTGAATAGGGATGAGCTTGATGTTCGGGTTAAACACAAGTTCGACTCGAACATCGGGTATTCGCCTGTGCTACAGAACACCCCATAATGCACTGCGAGATCGCAGTGCATTGCTGTATGATGATTGACCAAAGTATGCACCTGACCTGCATGCTTTGGCCAATCACAGCGCACTCTGCTGAGAGAGCCATAATTGGTGCCTTTGGCCAATCAAGGCTCAGGGGGACTAAGTCCACGCCCCACACTATATAAGGCTGCTTACACAGCGGCCGTGTATAGTGTTGTTGGCATGGAAAGAGAGATAGCTTGAGTTAGATTAAGCAGGCAGGTTATTCAGGTAGTGCCAGTGTATTTGATTGTATATATATATACAGTCATTCTAATATATATATATATATATATATATATATATATATATATAATATATATATATATATATATATACTGTGCATTTAGCATAGCCTATATATTCAGTCAGTGCAGGCAGTGTATTTATATATATATATACAGTCTTGTGTGTGTATGTATATATATATATATATATATATATATATATATATATATATATATATACTCTGCATCCAGTGTAGCCTATATCTACAGTGCATTCAGTGGTGTACTGTTTCTAATACACTTCAGGCGGTGAATTCATATATACAGTACACCCCTCATATTTTTGTAAATATTTTATTATATGTTTAAATGTGACAACACTGAAGAATACACTTTTCTACAATGTGACCTGACGGGCCTGCTATGGATTTTGGGGGGACATCCAGGCCATTTTTTATTTTGCTATTTTTTGAAATTTTTATCTAAATTGCCGGGATCCAACAATAGATTACAGCCATGAGCCGTTTTAAATTACATTTTTTTCCTTTAGCAATGCCATTTTGCTGTGGTACTGTTATAAACATGGGAAATATGTACTTTAAAGGCATACTAAGGACATTCCTCCATGAATGATATATAAAGGAATATTACATTTTTATTGTTTCACGTTAAGCATTATTAAAATCCCTGCTCCCAAAAAAAATGCACCGACTTTAACGGTGTTCGCACAAATTTTTTGCCTGTTCGCATGTTCTTCTGCAAACCGGCGGCTCATCCCTACTCCTGAATACACAATCCCTACATCCAAATTAATTAATTAGTGCAAAGACATGGCTTAATTCGGGAAGTTCATAGGAGGAGCAAAGATTTCAAGGTTCAAGACAAACAAGATTCAAGGCAAGATAATTCAAGGAATTGCCATTGAACTGACCAGCATTCCAGGTGGCTCAGTAAGCAGAATCCTTGCCAGACACAGCAGAGGTTCCAGGGTCGAGTCCAGGCCCTGACATATTTGGTATCTATTTACTCAACTTTTTTGCAAAATAAATTAGAATTATATTGTGTTTGTGTGAACTAAAATCAATTTGAGTGCATTTTATTGATAAGATAGGTTTGTGGCAAATGTCGTGCAAATTAAAAAAAATAGGTAATATAAGCTTTTTATCCCACAAGTTCACTGCTTTCATAAGATATATAATGTTTTTTAGGTTTTGAGTAATTTTAAGACATGCAATGTTTATTTTAACATGGAATACATTTTTAAAAGCTCTGTTTAATGCAACTATTTGCATGTTTTTCAGTGGTAAGTGTAACGTTAATGAGGTTAAGAAAGTGGTTGAGCCATCTATCCTCAAAGCAGAGACTGTCTGGGTGGTCATATTACATTATTCATACACTTAACTGCCAGATCTAGTTCATTCAGTTATGAAACAACACCACAGGTTGGACACCTGCAAAGGTTTAAATAGGGTTTCTTTGTTTGCCTCTGTTGGATGTAAAGAAAGATGGATGTTTACTGTGATCTTGTCATTTTCCCTCATGCAATATTTACATAATTTGCAAACCCCTAAATCTAATCAACAAAGAATTATGATTAAAATGAGATCACATTAGTGTGACATTTATGTGACAAAGCAGAATGGTAAAGCTCAACGTGAACATATGCTTTCTTTTTTCTTTAGAAGAGCTTTTTTCCCCTTTTGACGCCACAGTTAGAGGCAAGCAGGAATAACAAGTTTGCATACATTTTTAGCATAGTATTCGGGTAATAAAAATTTGGGTGATGAGCACATAAATTAAAATAAATTTCACAGGTTTCAAATTGCTAGAATCACATTGCATTTACTTGGATGAACATTTGATACTTGCACAATGAGCACAAGTGTCATCCGTATCATCTGACACCATTGCTATGACCTGAAGACTGATTTTCTGCAGGGAATGTCTTTATTTGTTTTTACCACCCACCCTGTATGCAGGTGAGCAGCAACAGATAAAAATAGCAGTGTTCTACTCCTATAGGGAAAATCTGGACAGAGCTGCAACAGCTCTACCTGAACTTTAATACTAACAAGAAGTGCCATGATGTCACTCATGACCTCACTACACTCCCGATATAAACAATGTGAAAACATAGGGTTTACATTCACTACTACAGTGATCTATAATGAAGAGATCTGTAGAAGCATTGAAAGCTCAGAAAATTATGTTTTTATAACCTGAACGTAGTGCTGGACTCACTCTAAGTTGGTGCTTCTGGCAGTAACCTTTTAGGCTAATTTATAGCCTTTTTTGTTGCAAATAAATTGGTGTGTTACAATTAACTATTCTGCCCACATTTGATTTATGGTGGAGTTCATCAAATCCTGTTTGAAATATGCCAAACCTTAAAAACCACTGAAGTCTATGGGGAGTGAATCCTACTGTTAAGTTCTGTCATTTTCAAGCTTAATAGGGGAACTATTTTCAAAAAGGGTACAGGTAGTTGAGCATTTCCATGAGGGACATTTAACAAACAAAAATAAGTAAATAAATAAAAATAAATTTGTGTGCAGCAGGGAGAATGTCCTCCTAATGTAATTTTAAGGGAGGCATTGAAAAACCATCAATTCTTTAACCACTTGCCGACCGAATTATGGGTACAGCGTGGCAGTCTAGTTCTGACGGTGTCTCTTGCTCGCGCTTCTGGGGCACGCATCCAGAAGTGTCCATGATGGCTTGGACCATGAGACCCAGCACACCACGGATCAGGGTAAAGGGCGAATCACAGCGGCTCTTTACCACACGATCGTTCTGTCGAATGAGTGATCGCTTGTCAACAAACCGGGATCCTGCCCCGTTCAGCTTGCGCTGTTGCAGTGTTTCTCTCTCCTCTCCTCACAATGGAAAAAAGGTGTCCAACAGGACAGAGGACCTTCCAGATGGCTGATGCGTTTCAAGGAGGGATCCCCTCTTCTTCAGAGCCAATGTGCTTTTACTATCCACTTGTTTGTGAGTATGATTCCCTCTTTTTGATTTTAATAAATATTACTTGGGTAATGCGCAAGGTTGGTGCGCCCTCTCTTCATTCTTTTACAGTGCCACATTAGTGGCACACTGGCACTACAGTGTCCATCAGTAACATTACAGTGCCATTACAGTGCCATCAGTGCCATTACAGTTCTCCTATGGTGTCTATTATTACCATTACAGGGCCATCAGTGCCACTACAGTGTCCTTCAGTACCATTACAGTGCCATCAGTGCCACTACAGTGCCATCAGTGCCATTACAGTGCCATCAGTGCCACTACAGTGTTCATCAGTTGCATTAAAGTGCCATCAGTGCCACTACAGTGCCCATTAGGGCCACTACAGTGCTCATAAGTGCCCTACGGTGCCACTACAGTGCTCATCAGTGCCCTATGGGGATACTACAGTGCTCATCAGTGCCACTATACTGCTCATCAGTGCCACTACAGTGCTCATCAGGCATCTATGGTGCCACTACAGTGCTCATCAGTGCCCTATGGTGTCACTACAGAGCTCATCGATGCCCTACAGTGCCCATCAGTGATGGCTTATCAGTGCCATCATTGCGCATTTGTGCCTTACAGTGCACATTAGTGCCACCAGCAAGTGCTTATCAGTGCTCATCAATGCCCTACAGTGCCATCGGTGAGTGCTCATCAGTGCCAATAATGTGCTCATCAGTGCCACTAATGTGCTCATCAGTGCCACTACAGTGCTCATAAGTGCCACTACAGTGCTCTATTAGTGGTCATCAGTGCCCAGTAGTGTACATCAGTGCCCTTCAGTAAGTGATTATCAGTGCCCCCCTATCAGAGGAGCCTCATCAGTGCCCGTCAGTGCCATAAAAATTTGTAAAAAATGCATTAAAAAAGGCATTTTCAGCATGCTCTTTGCATGTTGGCCCTCTGTATGTGGCCAGGCTGTGAAAAAGTCCCACACATGTGGTATTGCCATAACCAGTAAGAGTAGCAGAATGTATTTAGGGGTGTCATTTTGGAAATATCTTATAAATGGACAACTTTGTGTAAAAAAAATGCGTTTTCATTTTCTTTCCACAAACTGACAGCTTACTTCCACTTGCCTGAAGGTGGAGGAGGTCAAGATGGTCACCGGCAGCTCTGCTCCCTACTCCACACCATGCAGCAATCACTAGACCTTCCTGATGCCGATGGAGGTTATCATCTCCCAGAAGTGCTTTTCCACTCCACAGCCCTCCCTGCTCAAGCCCATCCAAAGCAAGGGTGAGACTGGACCCAGCAGCTGCAGACACAGGGGTTAGTCATATATCATGCCCAGCCATAGAACAAATAGAGTTCCAATCCCCCATAGCCAGTTTCCCCACCTCTAATCAGCCTGTACTGGGTACCCAGCTTAAAGAGATGCTTCTCTCATTACACTGCTCTCTGCATGCTGATTTTACTAACATCACCTATAAATTCTCAAAAGAACTGTCAATGATGGGAGATAGGGTTAACCAAGTAAATCACGCAGTTACAGATATTACTACAACAGTCAATGACATAATTGAGGCCAATGAGGAAAGTTAAGAGGAAAGGCACTGGATGCATGAAAAAATCGCAGAACTCGAGGATCGCCCAAGGCGTAAAAACAACGTGAAATTAAGGGGGGTACCAAAAACCGTGCATGCCCAAGACCTCACGCATTACGCCACAGAGCTCTTTAACTCACTAGTGCCAGAATTAACCCCGCTAGAGCTCAAGCTAGATCGTATACATCGTATACCTAAACCCTAATTTCTGCTCCACTAAACCCCCAGGGACGTGCTCATGAGGGTGCACTTTTTCTCTACCAAAAAGAGCAAATATTGCGGAAGTCACGTACCTTAGGCAAACTCCCTGATCCCTACTCCAACATACAAATTTATGCTGACCTATCCAAAATACACCCTGGATCTCCCCTGAGCATCACTATTGCACCCTCTACATCCTCTAACCCAACAAAAATCTGGAGAGCCAATACTCAGGTCAGGCCATACGCTGAAAAAAATCCAGAACCACTTGACTGACTTCTTTCTAAACAACCAAGGATCTGTCCCCCACTCCTCTACCCTCTGAATGGCACAAGGGGAATTCTGATCCAACTAAGCTCATTGGCAAAAAAGAGGAGGACGCAGTGTCTAGATGAGCTTACCATTGAAATCTTCAATATTGATACCCAAAACAAACTAAACATAACCCATGACCTAAAAAATTAATTGTTAGCCCTCCGCCAAGAATTAAGAGCACTTCTCTTAAATTCCTTTGAAAAAGCACATCGCAAGCTCACAGCCACATCCTATTCTACCTCTAACAAGGCAGGGAAGGCCACGGTACAATGCATCCGTGGCCAACCTATCAAGACTTCAATCCCCCATATTTTCCACACTATTACAAAAGTAAAATTAATTAACCCACAAGATATAGCCAATGCTACTATGACTCTCTTTACATTCTCAAAAATGGCAAGAATACTCCCCAACCCTCTCAAGATCTGATCCAGCAATTCTTATCCAAGATACATCTCCCAACCCTCAGTGAAGACCAACTAAGAGAACTGAATTCTCTCTTCTCAAAGCCAGAAATTGACCAAGCAATCCATTCCCTTCTGACTGGTAAATCTCCTGGACCCGATGGCCTCCCAGGACAATACTAGAAACAGTTAGGTAATGTACTTAGCCCCCATATTCAAAACCTCTTCAATGACACTGTCACCTCCTCCATGTTTCCCCCTGAAATGTTGTCTGCAGTAATTGTTGACCTACCTAAACCAGATAAAAGCCCAGACAACCCGCAACATTTTAGACCTATCTCCCGTAGATTTAAAATTGTATGCAAAAATTAGCCTCTAGAATATGCAAATTTGCAAAGGCTTCATCAAAGGTAGAGAATATTCTGACGCTACGAGAAGACTCATAGACCTCATCCATGCAGCCAGCACCAACAGAACGCCTTCTCTGATACTATCTCTGGATGCAGAGAAGGCGTTCAACAGAGTTCACTGGGGATACAAGAGAGAGGTTCTCATCTAATTCGGATTCAAGGACTCCATACTATCGGCCATAATGGGAGAAATGCTCTCCACCCCCTTTCAAATATCAAATGGCACACACCCAGGATGCCCCCTATCACCCCTCATCTTTAACCATTGAACCATTGTCAGAAAGCATTCATAGTTCCAAATAAATTTCAGGTCTCCAAGTGGGAGAATACAACAATAAAATAAGCTTGTTTGCCGACGACGTTATATTAATGCTGACCAATCCACACTCGTCTCTACTAGTGGTGTATTCTTTACTACTTGACTTTGGTACACTGTCATATTAGAAAGCCAATGCCACTAAGTCACATATCCTAGATCTAGGGATAGATGGCACAACCCATAATCTTTTATCTTCAAAATTCCCATTTTAATGGGCACAAACAGGCTTATGCCACGTACAAACGAGCGGAATTTCCATCCGAAAAATCTTGGATGTTTTTTCAGACGGAATTCCGCTCAAGCTTGTCTTGCGTACACACGGTCACACAAAAGTTCTCTGAACTTTCGACCGTCAAGAACGCGGTGATGTACAACACTACGAGAAAACACTAGCCGAGAAAATTAAGTTCAATGCTTCCGAGCATGCGTCAAATTGTTTCTGAGCATGCATGATTTTTTTGCACATCCGAATTGCATACAGACGATCACATTTTCGAATAGGAACTTTTCCCGACCGAAAAATAGAGAACCTGCTCTGAATCTTTTGCTGGCTGGAATTCTGCCAGCAAAAGACCGATGGAGCATACACACAGCCGCATTTTCCGACAAAAAGCTCTCATCTGAGTTTTGCTGGCGGCATTTCCGATCATCTGTACGCGCCATTAGAATATCTTGGAATCACACTAACAAGACACTTAAAGAACCTCTTCAAAGAAAACAATACCAGATATAGACAAAAATGTATCCAGTCCCTTCTACTAGAAAAACACGAATTCTCATGGGATGGCTGACTGACGGCATTTAAGATGACTGTCCTCCCCCAAATTCTGTACCTCTTCCGAACCCTACCCATCCTAATACTTAAAAGCTTCACAAACTCCCTCCAAACATCCCTACAAAAATTAATTTGGGCAGGAAAAAAAACACAGGTGGCTAAAAGTAAACTGGTCAAACACAGATCAGTAGGGGGGTTCAGGCCTAGTGGATATAGTAGACTATCATACAGAAAGCATACTAGCCCAACCAAGAGAATGGTTCCTTCCAACATCTTCTACTCGAAGAGGAGACATAGAAAAATATTTAATCCTAGGTAAAGATTTAAAAAATTGGATCTGTATTATACATCCAAAAACGAAACCCCCCAAATTCCTCCCACTAACCATGATAACAACAGTCAGAGCATGGTGTAAATTCACCTTCACCACCTGGAGAGGCACCCCAATAACACCCATCCAATTACCCCAATCTACCCTCAAATTGCTTATCCCTGACCTACACATACATAAATTGTCCAAACAAGATTCTCTACCCTTGAATAAACTAATACATAACAATAAGATCAAACCTTTTCGCAACCTTAAAACAGAGGTAAAACTTGGCCTAGAATCACATTACCAATACCTAAAAATCGCCCACTGTCTTAAAGGTAACCCACAACTTCTAATGTCCATTCCTATACAAACTATCACATTTTATTCACCCCACGTCCCTGGAAACAAAGGTATGTCCCTATTTTACAACCTTCTACAGGAAAAAAAAAAACAATTCCACCATTCCCTGTCCTTTGATCAATGGGAGTGAGATCAAGGCAGATCATACTCAGGCACAGAATGGCAAAGAGTTCTCAAATCCACATATGATGCCACAAAATGCACAGTACTGTGGGAACTCACACAAAACATTGTTCAAAGGAGATACTTAGATAAAATAGCTAAATTTGACCATCACACTGTACATCCCCCAATTGCTGGAGGAAGTGCAGAGCACAGGGATCTTTAATCTGCACCCTATGGCAAAGCCTACAATTAACAAAATATTGGCATGAAGTCTTCTTAATCCTTTCACAAATTACAGGATCAACCATATTACCATCGCCTGATCTAGCTATACTAAACCTAAATATAGATCTCATACCTGTAGCTCACAGGAAAGTAATTACCCACATATTGCTAGCAGCTAGGCGCAACATAACAAAACTCTGGAAAACTACAAAACCCCCAGTTGTTCTGGGTGTCGTTACAATGGTTCAGATTCACCACAATTATGAGACACTTTTGTTTAACAATAACCAATCCCACACCAAGCTGAGACAAATGTGGAACTCCTGGTCAAATTGGTATAAGAAACTCACTAGGATGTAACTGTAACGCCGAGCGCTCCGGGTGCCCCGTCCATCCCGGAGCGCTCACGGCGTCTGTCCTCCTACAGCGCCCCGGCCAGCTCCCCTGGCCGTGGGCGCTGTTCTGTCTCTGGCATGCGATCCATGCGGCGCCCCCGGTCCGCCCGTGGATCGCATCCCGCTCTGCTGCCTCGTCCCCGTCGGCTCTTCCGCATACCTCCCCCTGCGCGCTCGCCTCCTCTCCCCAGGCGCGCGCGCGCGGATCCTTGCTTCTCTTAAAGGGCCAGTGCACAATTGATTGGTCAAATTGGAAGTGATGAAAATCCAAGAAAAAAAAAAAAGGTTAAACCAAAAAAATAAATATCCATAAAAGTCTAGTGATAAAAATGAATGAAACAGTGTTCATAAATGTGACAGGGTGAAATCCAATAAATAGTGACTGTGAAAATCAGGAACACCGTGATCCACCACCGTTAGTAGAATGCGCTTACCAGAGGGCAAGCTCAAATAAGCCCATATGCTGATATCGGGATAAATCTCAACCATCCAGATAGGCACCAAACCGGATCTCCTTCTATAGGGTCAGCCAGGGACGGATAATTGAATCCTATTCCTCCTTGGGACCAATAGTGGTATAAGCAGTCTCCAATAATGCCGAACCAGAGATCTCAGAACCCAGTTGTATATGAGCGATGTTATCATATATTGCCGGAGGTTAATGCGATTTTGCAAATGAGGTGAAATCCTTCAATAGGTAGTTAATGGCAGGATTCACAGGACCAGATGAATGGAGGTATGTTAGAGGAATCTCCCACAGGCTCCTCTGCTGCCACTTCCAGCATTGTCTTCTCTCTACATTTTTATCACTGGACTTTTATGGATATTTATTTTTTTGGTTTAACCTTTTTTTTTTTCTTGGATTTTCATCACTTCCAATTTGCACATTTATTTATTTAAATTTGAGTCACTAGCGCGGCTTTTTGTAATATTTTGTTTGTCCATTGTGTATATCTCGCAATTTTTCAGCTGCTGCTAATTTTCACTTTTCACTTACACATAATGTCATATGTTACTTATTTGATCAATATCAGTGATTTCTAGGATTTTTTAGTTAGGGATTAGCGCAGTGTTTACTTCCTTTTTTTCACAATTGATTGGTGCCTGGCCCAATCTTGTTACATCCTTTCCCTTATTAACCCACTTCCCCTTCCTGTCATTGCTGGATCTTGAGTTGCCTATAGTGCCCAGTGAAAGCGTATTTTGTGTTTGCTCCTACTGTGTATCCAGACCTCTGCCGTTGCCCCCCGACTACGAACCTTTGCTACCTGTCCTGACCTTTTGCTACGTCTGACCTTGCCTCTGCCTTATCCTTGTGTACCATGCCTGTCTCAGCTGTCAGTGGGCTCGAGTTGCTATTGGAAGACACAACCTGGTTGCTACCGCCGCAGCAAGTCCATCCCGCCTTGTGGCAGGCTCTGGTGAAAACCAGTAGCAACATTAGAACCGGTCCTCCAATACAACCCGTGCTATCGCCTCATTGACATAGGGGATCCACCTCCTGTTCCCCGCCATACCCGGATCGTGACAGTAGATCCGGCCATGGATCCTGCTGAGGTCCCGCTGCCAAGCCTCTCGGATCTGACCACGGTGGTCGCTCAACAGGGACAGCAATTGGCACAGTTGACTGCTATGCTACAGCAGCTTCTACCGCCTCCACCGCCAGCTCCTACATCTCCTCCACGAGTTGCTGCTGCTAGGGTCCGCCTGTTCCTTCCTGACAAGTTCAATGGGGATCCTAAGCTATGCCGAGGGTTCCTATCCCAGTGCTCCCTCCATCTGGAGATGTTGTCTGACCAGTTCCCCTCCGAATCTAAAGTGGCTTTCGTGGTTAGCCTGCTTTCAGATAAGGCCCTAGCCTGGGCTACACCGCTCTGGGACCGTGGCGATCCTGCCACAGCTTCTATTCCAGCCTTCTTTTCCGAAGTTCGCAGTGTCTTCGAGGAGCCAGCCCGGGCCTCCTCTGCCGATACGGCTCTCCTGAACCTGGTCCAGGGAGATTCTTCAGTGGGCGATTACGCCATTCAATTCCGCACCCTGGCATCCGAACTCTCCTGGAACAATGCAGCCCTTTGCGCGACCTTTAAAAAGGGTCTATCCAGCCACGTCAAAGATGTGCTGGCTGCTCGAGAAATTCCTGCCACTCTGTCTGAACTCATCCAGCCGGCCACCCGCATTGACATGCGTTATACCGAGAGACGCCTTGAGCTATGCCAAGAAAAGGACTTTGGTCGCTTCAGGCGGTTTCCTCGCCTGGCACCTCTCTTCCAGAATCCTCTGCAACCCGTACCTGCGCCTCCCGCTGAGGAGGCTATGCAAGTAGATCGGTCACGCCTGACCACACAAGAGAGGACTCGCCGCCGAGACCATAATCTGTGCCTATATTGCGCCAGTCCTGACCATTTCTTAAAGGATTGCTCTATCCGCCCTCAGCGTCAGGGAAACGCTCGCACCTAGCTAACGTGGGAGAGGTGTTGCTAGGTGTGGACTCTTCCTCTCCACGTCTGACTGTTCCAGTGAAGTTTTCTTTGCCCAAGAAGTCCTCTTTCTCCACCGTGGCCTTTTTGGATTCTGGTTCTGCAGGAAACTTCATTGAAGCCTCACTCATCGACAAATTTGATATTCCAGTCACTCGTCTTGTCAAGCCATTTTTTATCACCTCAGTAAATGGTCAAAATCTGGACTGCGTCGTGCGTTACCGCACCGAACCTCTCCTCATGAGAATTGGAGTTCTCCATCATGAAAAGATAGACTTTTTTGTATTGCCCAACTGCACCTCTGAGATCCTTTTGGGCCTACCCTGGCTCCGGCTACATTCCCCTACCCTCGACTGGACCTCGGGGGACATCAAAAGTTGGGGTCCCTCCTGCCACAGGCATTGCCTCAAAGCGGTACCCACTAGGCAAGTTTTCATCGCTACCTCTCGGTCTGGTCTCCCCAAGCCCTACAGGGACTTTGCTGACGTTTTTTGCAAAAAACAAGCTGAGATCTTGCCGCCACATAGACTCTTCGATTGTCCTATCGATCTTCTTCCTGGGACCACGCCGCCCCGTGGCAGGATCTACCCTCTCTCCATCCCAGAGACTAAAGCTATGACGGAGTACGTCCAGGGGAACCTCAAAAGAGGTTTCATCCGCAAGTCTTCCTCCCCTGCTGGAGCTGGATTCTTCTTTGTCGCCAAAAAAGACGGGTCCTTACGTCCCTGCATTGACTATCGTGGTCTTAACAAGATCACGATAAAAAATCGCTACCCACTGCCCCTTATCTCGGAACTTTTTGATCGTTTGCGTGGAGCAAGAATCTTCACCAAATTGGACCTCCGGGGCGCATATAATCTCATTCGTATCCGTGAAGGCGATGAGTGGAAAACCGCCTTTAACACCCGTGACGGACACTTCGAGTACCTCGTCATGCCCTTCGGTTTATGCAATGCCCCGGCGGTCTTCCAAGACTTCGTGAATGAGATTTTCAGAGACTTGCTATACTCCTGCGTTATTGTCTATCTGGATGATATCCTGATTTTTTCCGCCAGCTTGGAGGAACACCGTCTTCAGGTCCGTCAAGTGCTCCAACTGCTTCGGGAGAACCGTCTTTATGCCAAACTAGAGAAATGTCTCTTTGAACGTTGCAGTCTTCCCTTCCTAGGTTACTTGGTCTCTGGACAAGGTCTCCAAATGGACCCGGAGAAGCTTTCTGCCGTCTTGAACTGGCCACGTCCTACCGGACTACGGGCCATCCAGCGTTTCCTTGGTTTCGCCAATTACTATCGCCAGTTCATCCCTCACTTCTCCACCATTGTCGCGCCTATTGTGGCATTAACCAAAAAGGATGCTAATCCTAGGTCCTGGCCCCCTCCAGCTGAGGAGGCCTTTAGCCACCTCAAATCTGTCTTTGCCTCTGCACCCGTTTTGTCCAGGCCCGATCCTCGCAAACCGTTTCTCCTGGAATTCGATGCCTCCTCTGTGGGAGCAGGAGCTGTGCTTCTTCAGAAAGACCCCAAGGGCAAGAACGTCACCTGTGGTTTCTTCTCCAAGACCTTTTCTCCCCCTGAAAAGAACTACTCCATCGGAGACCGTGAATTACTGGCCATTAAGCTAGCACTTGAGGAATGGAGACATCTCCTTGAGCGGTCCGTTCACCTCATCACGATCTTCACGGATCACAAAAATCTTTCTTACCTCCAATCCGCCCAACGATTAAACCCACGCCAAGCTAGGTGGTCGTTGTTTTTTGCCCGCTTCAACTTCGAGATCCATTTCCGTCCTGCAGACAAGAATGTCAGGGCTGACGTCCTATCACGTTCCACCGATTCTTCTGAGTCTGAGTCTCCTGTACAACACATTGTACCCCCTGAGTGTCTGATCTCTTCTGCCCCTGCCTCCTTGCTGCAAGTTCCTTCTGGAAAAACCTTGGTCCCTCCACGTCTTCGTCTTCAGATCCTCAAATGGGGCCACTCCTCTCATCTCGCTGGTCATCCTGGAATCAAGAAATCCTTCCAACTGATTTCCAGGTATTACTGGTGGCCCTCCTTAAAAAAAGGATGTGACGGACTTCGTACAGGCCTGTACTATATGTGCCCGAGACAAGACCCCTCATCAAAAGCCTGCTGGCCTTCTTCACCCTCTGCCTGTGCCTGAACGACCTTGGGCCCACATAGCTATGGACTTCATCACGGACATTCCTCCTTCCCACGGCCACACTACCATATGGGTGGTCGTGGATCGTTTCTCAAAATGGCACACTTTGTCCCGCTTCCAGGCCTCCCTTCTGCACCTATACTTGCTAAACATTTCTTCCTCCAGATTTTTCGTCTTCATGGACTTCCATCTCACATCGTCTCGGATAGAGGCGTCCAGTTTGTATCTAAGTTTTGGAGAGCTCTCTGCAGTCAATTGAAAGTCAAGCTGGACTTCTCCTCTGCCTATCATCCACAGTCCAATGGACAAGTGGAGAGAGTCAACCCAATCCTTGGGGCCTACCTGTGACACTTTGTCTCTGCTCGTCAAGACGACTGGGCTGACCTCCTACCCTGGGCCGAATTTTCTTACAACCTGAAAGAATCTGAGTCCTCCTCTAAATCACCCTTCTTTGTGGTTTACGGCCGTCATCCTCTTCCCCCCCCCCTACCCATCCCCACTTCTTCCGGAGTCCCCGCTGTAGACGAGGTCACCCAAGAGCTGTCATCCATCTGGAGAGAGACCCAAAAATCGCTTGCCCTGGCCTCTTCCCGCATGAAGAAACATGCTGACAGTAGGAGAAGACCTCCTCCTGTATTCTCCCCTGGTGATAGGGTGTGGCTTTCCTCCAGGTACATCAGGTTCCGCATCCCCAGTTATAAGTTGGGTCCCCGTTACCTCGGCCCATTCAAGATCAAGGCTCGGATCAATTCCGTTTCCTACAAACTGCACCTTCCTCCTTCCCTCCGCATCCCCAACTCTTTCCATGTTTCCCTCCTCAAACCCCTTGTTCTTAATCGCTTTTCCCCCAAGGTCACCGCTCCTGCTCCGGTCACCGGCTCCTCCGACATCTTCTCCGTTAAAGAGATCCTCGCCTCTAGAACCGTCCGAGGTAAACGCTTCTATCGTGTTGACTGGGAGAATTGTGGTCCTGAGGAGAGGTCCTGGGAACCTGAGGGTAACATCATTGACAAGGATCTCATCCTTAGGTTCTTGGGTTCCAGGAGGAGGGGGAGGCCCAAGAAGAGGGGGAGACCCAAGGGGGGGGGGGTACTGTAACGCTGAGCGCTCCGGGTGCCCCGTCCATCCCGGAGCGCTCACGGCGTCTGTCCTCCTACAGCGCCCCGGCCAGCTCCCCTGGCCGTGGGCGCTGTTCTGTCTCTGGGATGCGATCCACGCGGCGCCCCCGGTCCGCCCGTGGATCGCATCCCGCTCTGTTGCCTCGTCCCCGTCGGCTCTTCCGCATACCTCCCCCTGCGCGCTCGCCTCCTCTCCCCAGGCGCGCATGCGCGGATCCTTGCTTCTCTTAAAGGGCCAGTGCACAATTGATTGGTGCCTGGCCCAATCTTGTTAAATCCTTTCCCTTATTAACCCACTTCCCCTTCCTGTCATTGCCGGATCTTGAGTTGCCTATAGTGCCCAGTGAAAGCGTATTTTGTGTTTGCTCCTACTGTGTATCCAGACCTCTGCCGTTGCCCCCGACTACGAACCTTTGCTACCTGTCCTGACCTTTTGCTACGTCTGACCTTGCCTCTGCCTTATCCTTGTGTACCGCGCCTGTCTCAGCTGTCAGTGGGCTCGAGTTGCTATTGGAAGACACGACCTGGTTGCTACCGCCGCAGCAAGTCCATCCCGCCTTGCGGCGGGCTCTTGTGAAAACCAGTAGCAACATTAGAACCGGTCCTCCAATACAACCCGTGCTATCGCCTCATTGACATAGGGGATCCACCTCCTGTTCCCCGCCATACCCGGATCGTGACAGTAACTCTTTATAACAACTCATGCATGCTCCCTTCCCTGCCCCCTCCCACCAACTACCCCCTACCCCCTACTTCCCCTCTTCCTATTCTCCCAACCTTCCCAAACCTTAAATATTCTTGTAGCATTTCTTATAGAACTTACTCATATAACTGAGAAACAATGTGAAAAAAAATATATATATATATAATATATATATATATATATGGACCAAAGCACCAAAAGGATTACTACCAATATAAATCACCTCATGTATGTATTAATATCATGGATAAAAGAAAAAAATTACCACATGATTTGAGCAGCTGCAGTGTGAAATTGGTGTAAACAATTGATGATAAAAAATAACGAATAAATATACCGCGCTAAATGCTATATGCAATACATTGCTACATACAGAAAAATAATTGTAAAATACTGAAAATAATCAATAAATAAGTAAATAAAACAGTCCCCAGTGAAAAGTGCTGGTGCTTGTGGAACAATGATGAAAAACTCATATACAGTGCTGTGACTTGATAAGTTTTTTTTTAGAAATTTTAATTTTTAATTTTTTTTTTGGGGGGGAAACACCACTTTAAGTTGCCAATCTATATTTAGGCCCCAAGGATGATAAGTTGTCAATTCAGATTTCCATTTGGTTTCTGATTGTGAGATCCCTCTTTTAATATTACTACCCCTCCAATGTAGGGAATGTTTATTTACCAACAACTTTAATTCCAGAGGGATCTTTCTTATGGTACTGGACATAGTGTTTGGACAAGTTGTACTCAATTCTCATTTGTAGAGCCTGTGTGGTCCTGCTGACATATTGCAGGCTACACGGGCACATAAAGTCCCCAATAGTCTCCAATATTGTAATTTTTATTAGATACGTTAGAAGAAAAGGACCTTGTATGTACTATATTTTGTGTCCACATTTACAAACGGCAAAAAAAACAGACAATTCTTCAAATAATTAGTTGTTCTACAATGTTTTGTCTCTCAGAGACATTAGGATGTCTACAAGGATGGATGGAGCGTTGGCGCTGACATCATTGTGCTCATGTGTTCGGCTGAATGGTGTGCTGTTTTACCTGTGCTTTGTAATCAGTCTCCCGGTGAGTACAATACAGCTGAAAAAAACAGCTGAAATAACATTTGTTTTAAAAAAGATAATGCACTATAGTTCTTCCATTTTATTTTATAGTGAACCGGATGCTGTGCAGGGCCAATTTTTGGTGCGAGTCTGTTATTACCTTGACATATTACATCTGAAGCAGGGGAGCTGAGGAGTTGGCATTTTTTGCTGCATGGTGACCAAGCTGCCTCTTGGGTATCATACCACATCTACCTCTTATTTATGGGGGTCTATACAGTGAACATGTAGCAATATATCTGCAGTGACGAAATATTGAAATCACATTGAGGAGTGCTGGCACTTGTGGTTCACTGGGCAAAAAATTGTATTATAACATCAATTTGAATATTTACATGTTTATATATTCACTACATCACTTATTTTAGGAATGTATATCACTGTATGGTGTTATAGGTTTATATAAATTTGATATGTTTATTACAACATGTGTATGTGGGGGATATGATGCTTGGTGCACTGGAAATTGTGGTGTTTGTGGACTAAACTGCACCACAATATGTATTTCACTGCCAAGAAAGGCAGCTTTTTGTGGTGTCACCAACAACTTCATGACGCTGCTGTTGGCCATGTAAAAAGAATAATAAATAAATAAAAAACTGCAACAAAGTGAAAAACAAACTCCAAAAAGTAAATTAGCTAAAAAATGAAAAAAAAAAACCTATACAGCAGCCCTAAAACACTTCAAGCAAATCAAGCCTCTCCTCCCCCAATATAAAAAAAAAGTAAATGCTAATACAATTAAAACAAAAGAAAATAAATATAAAAATGGGGAAACAAAAGCAACACAACAACAGAAGTTGCTGCTACAACCCTTTCTACTGTCAACTGCCCATCACACTGAGACAGCAGCCTTTTAAAGTGGTGTTTCCACCAAAATCACAATATTATTCAAATTGACTTTAAATCTGCCAAAAAAAAAAATTGGATAAAAAAAAAAAAAAATCACTTACCTATTTCTCCCTGTTGCTAGGTGGTCCCATGAAATCTGCCTCTTCCTCAGCCCAGGCTAGAATCGTCACTTCCCCTCTGCAGTCAGTCATCTGGGACATGTGACAGGTCCCAGATGACTGTGCGGCGTATCACGATCTGCGGCGCCGCTCGCGCATGCGCAGTGGGTGCCCGGCTGTGAAGCCACAGCCGGGTTCCCACAGTAAGGATGCCGGTGCCGCGAGCGGAGGGGGGGACGAGGGGGGCATTGTTCCCCCACATCGCTGGACCCTGGGACAGGTAAGTGTCCGATTCTTAAAAGTCAGCAGCTGCAGTATTTGTAGCTACTGACTTTTAGTTTTTTTTTTTTTTTTGATGGGCACACCCCTTTAAGCTGGCCATACATTGATCAAGATTTAGTCAGTTCAGAAGGGACTGGCTGAATTTTGATCCAAGTATGGGCAGGCTGGTTATATACCAACTGTACAACCACCCTGGCAGATATTTCCCGCTCTTATAGTGTGTGGGCTGCGACTTTTGACAAAACCATAATTGGCCATAGTCTTGTACCTGGCCTCTCATTTGCAGTGCATTGCAGTTTGTGTGGCTAGGGAGAATGGTATATGAACCTACCTGCATTCACTATGATTTTCCTTTTCAGTCCTTTTTAGGACTCCTTTTTTTATGTTTTATTTTTTTCAATGCAATATGGGACATTCAGAGGAGCAATTTCCACTGAACATCAGCTGGTATTCTAATGAGAAAAGTTGCAGTGTACACAACCCTTTAAAAACTTCAGGCCTGGAAGGATTTGCCCCCTTCCTGACCAGGCCATTTTTTGTGATACGGCACTGCGTCACTTTAACTGACAATTGCGCTGTTGTGCGCGGTTGTACCCAAACAAAAAAAGAGGGACAATTTTGAAAAAAACACAATATTTTGTACTTTTTGCTATAATAAATATCCAAAAAACAACCAAAAAACAAATTTCTTTATCAGTTTAGGCCGATATATATTCTTCTACATGTTTTTGGTAAAACAAAATTGCAATAAACGTATATTGATTGGTTTGCGCAAAAGTTATAGTGTCAAAAATAGGGGATAGATTTATGTAATTTTTATTATTATTATTTTTTTACTAGTAATGGTGGCGATCTGCGATTTTTATCAGGACTGCGACATTGTGGTGGACAGATCGGACACTATTTTGGGACCATTGACATTTATACAGCGATCAGAGCTAAAAATAGCCACTGATTACTGTATAAATGTCACTGGCAGGGAAGGGGTTAGCACTAGGGGCGATCAAGGGGTTAACTGTGTTCCCTAGGTGTGTTCTAACTGTAGGGGGGATGGGACTGACTAGGGGAGGAGACTGATTGGTGTTCATAATTAAACACACAATCTGTCTCCTTTCCCCTGAGAGAACCGGGATTTGTGTGTTTACACACACGGATCCCGGTTCTTGCTCTGTCACAATCGATCGCCGGTGCCCGGCAGTCATCGTGCTCACCGGGCATGTGCATCGGCTCTGGCGACATGCAGCGGAGCGACGTACAGCTACGGCGATTTTCGCAGCCGTGCCAACCTGCCACAGTATAACTGCGGCGGCTGGTCAGTGGCTAGCGGTTAAAGTGGTTCCAAAGGTTGAAGATTTTTTACCTTCATGCATCCAATTCATAAAGGTAAAATGATTTTGTGTGCAGAGCCCCCCCCCCAGCCCCCCAATCCCTACCTGAGCCCCCTCTTATCCAGCAATGTTCACAATAGCCTGGGCTGTATGGGGGGACTCTCCCTCCATATTGGCTGACACAGCAGTGGGAAACCATTGGCTCCCACTGCTGTCAATCACAGACAGTGAGCCAATGAGGAGACAATGGGGGATTAAGCCACAGGTCTATGTGTTTTATGGGTGCATAGAGCAGCAGCTCTGGAGTGAGCAGGCAGTGGTGCCCCCAGGGCAATTGGCTTTCTACTCAAAGGGGAGGAGCCAGGAGCACCAGCAGGGGATCAGGCTGCTCTGTCCAAAACCACTGCACAGAGGAGGTAAATATATGTTTATTATTTAATAAAAAAAAAAGTGAATGATGCTTAGAGAGTATCTCACTAAAAATTTTACTTTGGTAACATGGGAAACTTGAAATTGTACCTGCAGCTCAGAGCAAACTTTTAGGAAAAGCAGCAAGACAAACACACAAAAAGAAAATTACATTTCTGGGACCGCTCTGTACTTCAATTTACAAAACCTTTTTTGTAGCTGTTACATATATTTTTGCAAAATTTGAGTTTACGTTATAGTTTATTGAGTAGGTAGTAGGTTTAGAATATGAGTAGTGTCCAAAGTACTTGGAAACTTTCTTTGGGTGTCCATATATTTTTTTTTAGTATGGAATTAACTAAGCAGTGTGTTCTTTGTGGAGTAAAAGAAATGGGGGAGAGTCACTAAAATTGGTGCACACAGAATCTGGTTAAACTGTGCATAGTAATCAATCAGATTCTAGGCTAGGCTTAATTGAACAAGCTGAGCTTAGAAATTGATTAATTACTATGCACAGCTGCACCAGATTCTGTGTGCACCAGTTTTAGTAATTATCCACATTACCTTGTCAACATATTCATTACAGGCATTCTATGCAGGGGTCTCAAAAAGGGTGCCAACTCCCCTGCCCCCCACCACCACCGGAAGGCACCCCGCAGTGGTTCCAAGGCTCTTCAATTCCACCTGGGAGCCCAGGACCACAGGAAACTTCTTCCCCAGTGAAAGCAGGAGGAATGGGGAACATCTGATCTGCAATCCCTCCTGCGACTACAGGCAGTGGTTCTCAGGCTCTCCCATTCCACCTGGGAGCCCAGGACCACAGGAAACTGCTGGAGGCAGGAGGAACTAAACCCCCCCCAAACAAACACACACACCCAGTGGCGTAACTAGAACCCTCCGGGCCCCGATGCAAGAAACCATGGAGGGCCCCCCCCCCCCCCGCCCACCTCCGGACAAAGCTCTTTACTCCGAGCCCGATGTTGGAACACCAGGGCCCAGTCACAAGTGGGTGGCTGCATATAAAGGAACCGATTTCTTCATTTTTATATAAAAAAACACACACACTATATATATATAAATGCACATATAAACAAGTGACAGCTGGTGCTCAAAATTTTTAGGGGGGCGCAAGCAAACTGAAAAATTCAGAAATAAAAACATCAATTGCAGCCACTGTACCATCAAACGGCACCACTGTGCCCATCAAATGTCGCCACTTTGCCCATCAAATCCCGCCACTGTGCCCATCAAATGCCGCCACTGTGCCCATCAATTGCAGCCACTGTACCATCAAACGGCACCACTGTGCCCATCAAATGTCGCCACTGTGCCCATCAAATGCCGCCACTGTGCCCATCAATTGCAGCCACTGTACCATCAGACGCCACCACTGTACCATCAAATGTCGCCACTGTGCCCATCAATTGCAGCCACTGTACCATCAAATGTCGCCACTGTGCCCATCAATTGCAGCCACTGTGCCCATCAAACTCTGCCGCTGTGCCATCAAATGCCGCCACTGTGCCCATCAAATGCCGCCACTGTGCCCATCAAATGCCGCCACTGTGCCCATCAAATGCTGCCGCTGTGCCCATTAAATGCTGCCAGTGTGCCAAATGCTGCCACTGTGAATCCCCACCGCCCACTCGCACACCCACACACACGCATGCACACCCCCCCCACACACACACACACACACATGAATGCACCCCCCACACACGCACACACATGCACACCCCCCACACATGCATGCACACACACACACGCATGCACAGCCCCCCCCCACACACACACATGCACAGCCCCCCCCACACACACGCATGCACACCCCCACACACACACACACACGCATGCACAGCCCCCCCTACACACACGCATGCACAGCCCCCCCCACACACACACATGCACACACCCCCACACACACATGCATGCACACCCCCCCCCACACACACACGCATGCACAGCCCCCCCCCCACACACACGCATGCACAGCCCCCCCCCCCCCACACACACACACACGCATGCACAGCCCCCCCCCCCACACACACGCATGCACAGCCCCCCCCCCACACACACGCATGCACAGCCCCCCCCACCACACACACGCATGCACAGCCCCCCCCACACACACGCATGCACAGCCCCCCCCACACACACACACACGCATGCACAGCCCCCCCCCCCACACACACACGCATGCACAGCCCCCCCCCACACACACACACACACACGCATGCACAGCCCCCCCCACACACACATGCATGCACAGCCCCCCCCACCACACACACCCATGCACAGCCCCCCCCACCACACACACACACACACGCATGCACAGCCCCCCCCCACACACACATGCACAGCCCCCCCCACACACACGCATGCACAGCCCCCCCCCCCACACACACACACACGCACGCATGCACAGCCCCCCCCCCCACACACGCATGCACAGCCCCCCCACACACACACACACACACACCCCCACACACGCATGCACAGCCCCCCCACACACACGCATGCACAGCCCCCCCCCACACACACACGCATGCACAGCCCCCCCCCACACACACACACACGCATGCACAGCCCCCCCACACACACACACGCATGCACAGCCCCCCCCCCCACACACACACGCATGCACAGCCCCCCACACACACACACGCATGCACAGCCCCCCCACACACACACACACGCATGCACAGCCCCCCCCCACACACACACGCATGCACAGCCCCCCCCCCACACACACACGCGCATGCACCCCCCCCCCACCACACACGCATGCACAGCCCCCCCCCACACACACGCATGCACAGCCCCCCCCCCCACACACACATGCACACCCCCCCCACACACCACAGCCCCCCCCCCCCCCCACACACACACACATGCACACCCCCCCACATGCACAGCCCCCCCCCCCACACATGCACACACCCCCACACCCACACGTGCACAGCCCCCCCCCCCCCACACACACACACACACACACACCCCCCCCACATGCACACCCCCCCCCCCCCCCCACACACACATGCACACACCCACACATGCACAGCCCCCCCCCCCTCACACACACACACACACACACACACACATGCACACACCCCCACACCCACACATGCACACACATATAAACAAACATACAATAGATAGTCTTATAAAAAAAAACGGCAGACATTTACCTTCTTCCTGCCGGGTACTGCACTGTAGGGGGAGACAAAGAGCACAGCACACGAGGTATGTGAGGAGCTCCCTGCACAGATTACAATTCGGCTGACGATCGGGGAGCTCCTCACAGCCTCCCCTCCTATCAAAGACTACGGGGGCCCTCAAAGGCCCCCTGCAGCAAGGGGCCCGGTCGCCATGGCGATCTTGGCGACCCCTATAATTCCGCCACTGCACACACCATATATTAAAAGCATAGCTTAGGGCAAGCACATGTATGTAACATCTACTGTGCCAAACATGTGAGGGATCGTTGTGAACATCAAAGTGGGACTAATAATTCTAATGCCAAAGTTCATTGTTAATTCAAAATTTTTGACCTGTAAAGGCTTTTAAAAGTATTACCTATAGAGAATTTTGGCTACCATATTTTTTTGCTATTCCACAGGCATGCACAATTTTAAGACTTGACATGTTTGGTATCTATTTAATTGACCCAACCTCATCTTTTATATTTTACCAAAACATTGGGTATTAGTATTTTGTCTGTTTGCTCTAAAATGCATGTATTTTTTGTTGAAAATATGTGTTTGATAAATAATTGCTCAAATATTGTTTTTTTTAGTATTTTATAGGGTTTCTGCTTTCATGCTTTCAGAAAATTCATACTTTGTGTGTGTGTGCGTGTGTGTGTGTGTGGGGGGGGGGGGGTAATGAGGTTACAGTAATTTCTAGCAAAAAAAACTTTTTTAGCATGTGTGCAAACAATGAGCAAATTGCCCTGGTAGACAAGTGATTAACCACTATCTACTAAAATAGACTTGTTACTCACATATCTTTGCAAATATATGTGGAAACAACACTGCTTCGTCAAGGCCCCTCTGAAGTGTGGCCTCTAACTCTAGAGTAAAGTTGGCCCCACAAACAGTGAATGGGTCACACATATTAGGCATATTAAGACCAAGTGAAAGCAACAACTCCAGGCCCTGGAGAACAAAATAGTGGAAGTTTCATTTTTTTATGTTACTCACTATTTGTGCAATGGTTTATCAAGCATATATGTTTAGTAAAAAAAAAAAAAAAAAAAAACACAAATTTTCAGGCACACAAATGCAATTTATTACACATTTTTTGTAAAAGATGAGGTTGTACAAAGTAAATAGATACCATGTCAAGCCTGTGCAATGGTGACAAACTCAAGTATCCTAAATATTCCATCGTTGAAGCTTTTAGAGCTAACCATGATACATGCCCCTAGAATTGTTTCTCTCCATCCAGCCTGTGTGGAGACCCATAACGTGTATCCCAATCATCGTTTTCAATGTTATGTTTGTATGTGTGTGTCTAGCAGGGCATGCTCGACATTTTTAAGGGGTTGGAAGTAACTTTATTTTTTACACTTTTTCTCAAAATTGTTATTTATATCATGTAGGGAACCAAAAATCCCCTCTGTGACTGCCAAAAGTTAAAGTGACAGCTGAACCCAGAAGTGATGTAATACACTAAGCTCCTGGGTTATTACTAGGTAAGGGAGATCAGAAAATGGATGTGCACTTGCCTCCCTGCACTCTACATAAAGGAATCAGCCATGGGGTTTCTGAGTCATCAGATGGGAGAGCGGAGGACAGAAAACATGGTGGGGGGGCATGCAGGGGTTGGGCAAATGTATCAGGAGTGTGTGGGTGCAATCAGGCAGCTGTATAGCATTTGAATTGCTTCTACCTGATAGCTGGCAATTTACATGCATGGGTGGGTGTGTAAAACCACAACTGCTGCCGATGTATGATATAACATCAATGACCATCAACCCTGTCCTCAGGGCCCACTAACAGGCTAGGTTTTATGTATTACCTTGGGGAGATGCAGACTAGAATACTGCAATCACTGAGCATCACATGATATTACCTGTGATGTATTTCATTTATCTTGCAAACCTGGCCTGTTAGTGGGCCCTGAGGAAAGGGTTGATGACCACTGATATACATGGATGGCAGCAAAAAAGGTTAAAGTGTCACTTATGAAAAATTTTAGGTTCTGACATGTTTCACTCTTTCACAAGTGCAAGCGATTTTAAGGCTTGACGTATTAGGTGTCTATTTACTTGATGTAAACTAATCTTTCATATTTTATTGGTTCATATGTACAGTATGTGCTTGCAAAGATACACAAAGAAATGTGGGTCTTCAGTTTTAAAAGTTGGGTGAAAAATGGAAGTAAAATCAAATGCCAATGAAATATATTTCTTTTCATTTTGCTGATACCAGTCGTATATGGTGCACTAAAACGTACGCAAATATTTCCAGAGATATATACACATTTAGCTTTATAATACAGCTGTTTTAACATTTGGACAATTATATTCACTCTGGTACCAAGTCTTGCTTTGATGGTACCAATCAAGTTTAGTCAAGTAAAAAAAAAAACACATTTAAATGATCATAAACATTTCAAAGAAATGCTATGAAAAATGGCAGCAGTGTAAAAGAGGCACTGACATAACTGACACGCACAAAGGAATCTATTTGGAAAATGATAACAGAAATTCATTCTTCTGAAGGTGACAGGTAGTGTATATGAAAATACAATTTTGTAAAGTCAAGGAGAAACAACTTCACAAAATAGGCAGGCAAAATTCAAATGGCAAAATGCTATAATTCAACATGTCATGTACTGAAAAGACTGATATCCAACATAATGTTTACATTATTTAGTGATGAGAGAAATTGTAAAAATAGACACTTCCCAAATTTACCAATGTGAAAATTTGTGCAGTTTGAATCAAATCTAGATTCAGCCAATCCTCAATCTAGTCCTATACTATCATGGCTTGTTTGAGCATGTGGCTGAGTATATATTGTAGTTGCTATTTGTGCATGATGAGAAATACATGCATAATAATGTGGAAACAAAGCTCGCTATCAGTTATTCTGACTATCTAGACTCCATCTGCTCTGTGGATGCCTTTATTTATCATTCTGTCTTGCCAAGATTTCCAACCTAGCATTCCTGTTTGATCTATCTAGTGTGATTTCTGCCAGCCCTGACTACTGCCACTTTCCTGAGTAGGGATACAAAAAGCCGCGCTAATATCTAAATAATACAAGAAATAAGTGCAAATATAATAGTAAAACCCTAAAACAGTATCATATAATATAATCTAAATAGTGACCGTGAAAGTCCAGTGAATAAGTGAATGGAGACCTAAACAATTTAAGTGATATGGTCTGATAAATATTCAAGAAAAAGTCCAATATAAAAACATAAATCCAAAAATGGCAAAGTGAAAATCCAAATAGTGACTGACGTGATCCACCACCATAAGTTGAATGTGCTTACCAGAGGGCAAGCTCAAATGGGCCCATAAGTAGATGTTATGATGAATCCCAGCCAAATGGACTCCAGATGCGGTCTCTATCGTAGGGTTAACCAGGAACAGGAAACACGCTCACAATCCTCCTTAGTACCGATCGTACCAAGGACACTCTCCAGTGATACCAATAATCACTTAATGGCCAATAAGGACATGTAGAGAAGAAAAGGATGCTCCCATAGTGTAATATCAGAGTAACAGGTTTTATTAAAAAAACAAAATGCTCCTACTTACATCAAAATCAAAATAGGTGGGCAGGAATAAAAGATAAAAGCATGTGCCGGCCGGCAAATCGTACACCCGCTCAAACGCGGAACGCGATGACGTCAGCGCGTCAGCCTCCCTACGTCGTTTCGTCCAATGACGTCTTCTGGGGAACGGGCGACGCACTGACTCATCGCAACTTTATAAACAACAGACAATCACGCCCTGGTGTGGCTCTCAATGGCGGATATGGTAAAAACTGGACAATAAAAATATCCACGATTAACACTGTTAAAAATGTCGATCATATATGGGGTATATATAATCAATAGCATTATTTAAAAAAACACAATTGTATGCCAAAACCAAATTGGCACACAAACTCATAATTGGGACTGATTGGAAAATCACTATTGCTAAGCCGTCATCAAAAGTCCGGGATAACGAGCCCCATCTTGTGGTGAAATCACAGAAGACATTCCCACTCACCTCATATTGGGCAAAAAACATATAAGGGTAACACCTCAAATGTATTATAAGGTTAAGATGGAACTCACAAAAGACATTCCCACTCACCTCATACTGGGCAAAAACACATAATGGTAACACATCACATGTATTATAAGATTAAGATGGAACTCATAACAAACCTATAGATAGGAATAAAACTAGGTACTCACACACCTAGTAAATGAACCCAAACCAAAACCAACATATGGATGAATATTTGGAAAAATTGTTTTTTCTGTGGACTAATGAGCAGCTCACAAAGTCGTGGGGGTCATAAAAACTCCCATACCTAAATGTAAAATAACTACTGTGACCAGCAAAAATATAATTGGGGGGATGGTTATAAAAAATATAAAATACAAAAAATAATACTAATTAAACCACCCTAGGGGGGAGAGTGAGTGATTAAGGGGGAACTAAATCCGCCATTGAAAGACCGCACCTTACAGTCTACCAAATCACAAAACCGCGCCCTACACTCTACTTAATCGCAAAAAATGCATCAGATGGAAATAATATGAAAAAAAACCCAAATATAGAATCAGAATAATTGTGAAAATCATCAAACCTCTGACTATAAAATTATTATTGAAAAGTCAGAAAATAAAAATATAATTAAAAATTACAAGGCATCATGAGTTGTCTATGAATGCGTTAACGTCAGTATCGACATTTAACCCAAACGGGGTATAGCATTTGATCTTATAAATCCAGGCCATTTCAAGTCTGGAAATGCCCCGGACAAGTGAACCACCCCTCCATTGGGGCACATATTTGTCAATCCCCAGAAAAATTGTTTTAGAGGGGTCCTTACTATGGGCTTCCAAATAATGTCTAGATACTGGGTGTTTGGGGAACCCACCCAGAATGTTGGTAACATGCTCGTTTAGTCTCACCTTGAGGGGGCGCTTAGTCCTCCCCACATACTGGAGCCCACATGGGCATTGGAGCAAGTAGACAACCCCCTCAGTACCACAAGTAATAAACGGTTTAATCTCGAACTCAACCCCAGTGCTGGTAGAATTGAATCTGTGAGTCCGTCTGTGGGTGCATCCACTAAGTGAACAGATCCTGCACCGTCTACACTGATAAAACCCTGTGAGATTACTGAAAAAATTATAAGTATTAGCCACAGGGGGATCTAAAACATTAGGGGATATCTTGGACTTAAGGGAAGGAACACCCCTATAGACAATTTGTGGCTTAGATGGAAGAACAGCATTGAGTGTTGGGTCACTGGTAAGAACATGCCAATGTTTGTTAATCATCTTACCCACATTCCTATGCTGGATAGAAAATGTGGTAATAAAAGGGACCCTAGAAACCTCATTAGCCCCCCTATCCTTTTCTTTTAAAAGGTCGGCCCTATCCTTAAGAGAGACCTCTTCTAATACTGCCCTTAACGAGGGTAGTGTGTACCCCTTCTCAAGAAACCTTTTGGTGAGGATCTCGGCTTGACTGGAAAACTCTGCAGAATCGGAACAGTTCCTCTTCAAGCGCAGATATTGGCTTTTGGGCACTGACTTGAGCCATGCCTCATGATGGCAACTCCCTAAGGGGATATAAGAGTTCCTATCTGTGTCTTTAAAATGGGTAGCAGTGGTAAATACTCCATTTTTGACCCCTATTCTTAAATCCAAGAAGGAGATGGTAGTTTGACTGGCCTCATAATTGAGGATAATACCCCTCTCGTTGACATTCAAACCAGTGAGAAAAAGATCCAGATCGTCCCTGCTTCCATCCCATAGGAGGAGGATGTCATCAATATACCTAGCCCACAGAACAACCTGTGGACATTGTTGGGATGGAAGCAGGGACGATGAGGCCAGTCAAACTACCATCTCCTTCTTGGATTTAAGAATAGGGGTCAAAAATTGAGTATTTACCACTGCTACCCATTTTAAAGACACAGATAGGAACTCTTATATCCCCTTAGGGAGTTGCCATCAGTGACCCAACACTCAATGCTGTTCTTCCATCTAAGCCACAAATTGTCTATAGGGGTGTTCCTTCCCTTAAGTCTAAGATATCCCCTAATGTTTTAGATCCCCCTGTGGTCAATACTTATAATTTTTTCAGTAATCTCACAGGGTTTTATCAGTGTAGACGGTGCAGGATCTGTTCACTTAGTGGGTGCACCCACAGACGGACTCACAGATTCAATTCTACCAGCACTGGGGTTGAGTTCGAGATTAAACCGTTTATTACTTGTGGTACTGAGGGGGTTGTCTACTTGCTCCAATGCCCATGTGGGCTTCAGTATGTGGGGAGGACTAAGCGCCCCCTCAAGGTGAGACTAAACGAGCATGTCACCAACATTCTGGGTGGGTTCCCCAAACACCCAGTATCTAGACATTATTTGGAAGCCCATAGTAAGGACCCCTCTAAAACAATTTTTCTGGGGATTGACAAATATGTGCCCCAATGGAGGGGTGGCTCACTTGTCCGGGGCATCTCCAGACATGAAATGGCCTGGATTTATAAGATCAAATGCTATACCCCGTTTGGGTTAAATGTCGATACTGACGTTAACGCATTCATAGACAACTCATGATGCCTTGTTATTTTTAATTATATTTTTATTTTTGGACTTTTCATTAATAATTATAAAGTCAGAGGTTTGATGATTTTCACAATTATTCTGATTCTATATTTGGGGTTTTTTTCATATTATTTCCATCTGATGCAATTTTTGCGATTAAGTAGATTGTAGGGTGCGGTCTTGTGATTTGGTAGACTGTAAGGTGCGGTCTTTCAATGGCGGATTTAGTTCCCCCTTAATCACTCACTCTCCCCCCTAGGGTGGTTTAACTAGTATTATTTTCTGTATTTTATATTTTTTATAACCATCCCCCCAATTATATCCCTGCTGGTCACAGTAGTTATTTTACATTTAGGTATGGGAGTTTTTATGACCCCCACGACTTTGTGAGCTGCTCATTAGTCCACAGAAAAAACAATTTTTCCAAATATTCATCCATATGTTGGTTTTGGTTTGGGTTCATTTACTAGGTGTGTGAGTACCTAGTTTTATCTCTAATCTATAGGTTTGTTATGAGTTCCATCTTAATCTTATAATACATGTGATGTGTTACCATTATGTGTTTTTCTGTTTTTGTCTTTTGTGAGTTCCATCTCAACCTCATAATACATTTGAGGTGTTACCCTCATATGTTTTTTGCCCATTATGAGGTGAATGGGAATGTCTTCTGTGATTTCACCACAAGATGGGGCTCGTTATCCCGGACTGTTGATGACGGCTTAGCAATAGTGATTTTCCAATCAGTCCCAATTATGAGTTTGTGTGCCAATTTGGTTTTGGCATACAATTGTGTTTTTTTAAATAATGCTATTGATTATATATACCCCATATATGATCGACATTTTTAACAGTGTTAATCGTGGATATTTTTATTGTCCAGTTTTTACCATATCCGCCATTGAGAGCCACACCAGGGCGTGATTGTCTGTTGTTTATAAAGTTGCGATGAGTCAGTGCGTCGCCCGTTCCCCAGAAGACGTCATTGGACGAAACGACGTAGGGAGGCTGACGCGCTGACGTCATCGCATTCCGCGTTTGAGCGGGTGTACGATTTGCCGGCCGGCACATGCTTTTATCTTTTATTCCTGCCCACCTATTTTGATTTTGATGTAAGTAGGAGCATTTTGTTTTTTAATAAAACCTGTTACTCTGATATTACACTATGGGAGCATCCTTTTCTTCTCTACATGTCCTTATTGGCCATTAAGTGATTATTGGTATCACTGGAGAGTGTCCTTGGTACGATCGGTACTAAGGAGGATTGTGATCGTGTTTCCTGTTCCTGGTTAACCCTACGATAGAGACCGCATCTGGAGTCCATTTGGCTGGGATTCATCATAACATCTACTTATGGGCCCATTTGAGCTTGCCCTCTGGTAAGCACATTCAACTTATGGTGGTGGATCACGTCAGTCACTATTTGGATTTTCACTTTGCCATTTTTGGATTTATGTTTTTATATTGGACTTTTTCTTGAATATTTATCAGACCATATCACTTAAATTGTCTAGGTCTCTATTCACTTATTCACTGGACTTTCACGGTCACTTTTTAGAATATATTACATGATACTGTTTTAGGGTTTCACTATTACATTTGCACTTATTTCCTGTATTATTTAGATATTAGCGCGGCTTTTTGTATTATTCTGTTCATTTATTGTGTATATCTCACATTTTTTAGCTGCTGCTTTATTTTAGGGATCAGCGCGGTGTTTCACCTGTTTTTTTCACGGGTTTGATTTGGCATTCCCCAAGGTGGAGGGAGTGGCTCAGCACACAATGAGCCCTCTCCAATGCAAACACAGAGAGAAGCCATACTCTGATACAGTATATTATCCCTCTCAACCTTTTTCAGAACTTCAACAAATCTAATGTTGTTCAAATGCAGTCTATTTTCAGTGGTATTCATTTTATTAATATTAACATTTGCCTCTTGCTTAAGATGATGCATATCTTGATGTAAAGGGTAAATCAGGGGTAGACAACCTTATGAGCCTAGTGTACTGAAAAATGTCAGACAGGGCTGCAATTGCATGACAGTCCTCTCCTTAGTTTCTCCTCATACACTTTAACTCCCCCTATAAGATTTAATTCCTCCAACCCATTGCCCCCCTACAACCTAGCAGACACCCCTATAAACTTTAAAACTTGATGAAAAAGGGACACTTTAAAAACAAGGATCTGTGCTTTTGGTGTCTGAGACTGCTATATACACCATGCCTGTAGGATGTGGCCTTAGTACTCCCAAATAACTCCTTTAAAGCAGTGTTGAACCCAAAACCAAAAATGTAATATATCACAGCTTACCAATTATTAGATGTGGTGGCTGCATTTGTTTTCTTTTTTTTTAGACATTTTGCTTCTGTTTTCCCCTACTGATTTGGCCAGTAACACACCTCCTGTATTAAAGTGTTCCCACTCTGGGAGATACACGATGTGTCCAGGAGGCGGAAGATACACTCTGTGTGTGCTGTGCGAAAGCAGGGGAGCATGAGAAAGTGTCTGGGACTGGGACCGTGACGCCGGGGCCGTGACACACAGACCCAACCAGGAGAGGCAGCGGGGACTGGGAGACCGAGGGGACCGAGAAACAGATGACGATCAGGAGAGCCGGCGGGGACCCAACAGGGTTGACTGTGAGTGTGGGACTGATCAGGAGAGGTGGCGGGGGCCTGGGGGGTGATAGGCAGACAGGGGGAGTGGTAGGTACGGGATCGGAGTGAGACAGGCTGACTGGAGAAGGCTGCAAGAGCTGACAGGCAGAGCAGGGGAAGCAGAGCAGCTGTTTTGGTAGCTGTGAATACCTTTAGTACTGGGGGTACCTGGGAGTACCCTTAGTGACTGGGAGTACCATAGTACCTGAGAGTACCTTAGTGCCTGGGAGTACCTTAGTAACTGGGAGTATCTTTAGTGACTGGGAGTACCATAGTACCTGAGAGTACCTTAGTGACTGGGAGTACCTTAGTGCCTGGGAGTACCTTAGTACCTGAGAGTTTCAGGCTTAAAGTGATGGCCAGGGATGGCAGATTTACATTGATTCACAAAGCAGAGCTCACATGCTCATGATAATCATCCATAGATAATAGTACCCAAAATGAGACAAAAAGGAGGGAACTATAGTGAAGTACTGTTTGACAATGGGGGTTATTTACGAAAGGCAAATTCACTTTGCACTACAAGCGCACTTGAAAGTGCACTGAAAGTGCACTTGGAAGTGCAGTCGCTCTGAATCTAAGGGGTAGATCTGAAATGAGTGGAAGCTCTGCTGATTTTATCATCCAATCATGTGCAAGCTAAAATTCAGTTTTTTTATTTTCCCTGCATGCCCCCCTCGGATCTACAGCGACTGCACTTCCAAGTGCACTTTCAGTGCAAAGTGGATTTTCCTTTAGTAAGTAACCCCCAATATCGTTATTGTGCAAATAGAGTGAATACTTACAAAATGAAGAGTAAAAACATGCATATGTTATCAAGAGATTGCAATAGGAAATGCAGCTGTTGGCGTGCGATCCACCGACAACCATAAGTGACGTCTATTGGACTTGGAACCAGAAATTACGTCAACGTGTTTCACCCTCCCACAGAGCGTCACCAAGGACCTAATTTCTGGTTAGAAGAGCCATCTATAAATACAGGGAGAAGGACACCTCCCCCTTTTCTCAGCCAATCAAATTCCATATGGCGGCCATTTTGTCGGTAGGACAAACAAGTCTCCTCTACCACATGGTTGACTCCCATGTGGGAGACTGGTGGCCATGATATTGATTAGATATGGATTCTTTACATGATTCCTATAATACAAATTGTTCCAACTGACGTCAATCCAAGTAAGAACATTACATCATGGCAAATCCCTATAAAAAATGTATATAAGCAATCCCTTTATTAAAAAACATAAACTTTAATATTAATTCACTCAATAATTGCAGACATTAAAAATTAAAATAAGATAAAAAATAATAAAAAACACAACTGTGAAAATTAATAATACATAAGAAATACAAATAAAAATTAAATTAACTTAAAACAATAAAAAAAAAATGAAAATGAAAAAAAAAAAAAAAAAATTAAATAAAAAATAAAAATAAAAATATAAATAAAAAATGAAAATAAAAGTAAAATTAACATAAATGAAATCTCCAAAAAATAATAATAATAATAATAATGAAATATAATAAAAAATTTTTTAAATTATATAACAATTTTACCAATTCGACAAAAAACAATTCAAGTCCAATTCGATGTTCAACCCCAATGGACTCATTCTTAGACGATGGATCCACTGGGTTTCATTACGAGAGATGGCCCTCTTAAGGTCACCCCCTCTCCAAAGACCTTCAATTCTATCTATACCACAGAATGTCAAACAACTCGGATCTCTCCCATGATGAAGTCTAAAGTGGTTGGACAGGCTGTGGTACTTATAGCCCTTCCTTATCCTATTAACATGTTCACAGAGTCTTCCTCCTAGTTTTCTAATGGTTCTACCCACATATTGCAGTCCACGTGGACATGAAAGAAGATATGTGACATGCGTGGTTCCACAAGTGATGAACTTGCTGATTTTAAAGGACTCACCAGAAGAGTGAGCGGTGAAATATGTTGTCTTCCTTACACTGTGCCTGGAAGTCCTAATCATTACACACCTTCCATAACTGAAAAAACCCACTTGATCCAAGAATGTACATATCTTCTTGGGTGGGTCTATTACATTGGGTGCTAATTTTAGACGTAAAGTGGGGGGCTTGGTATAGATAAACGGTGGTCTACCTCCTTTAACAGCAGAGGCTAATGCTTACAAATAATTTTTTCTATTTGTTTGTGTTGGCGTGTGAAACCAGTCATGAATGCGACTCTTCATAAAAAGATCCTCTCTCTTCATATCTCCTACTGCTAACCTGGTTTTTACAAAATCTTTGGAATTGTAACTTTTCTTTCCAAATCTATCTGAGAAAACATTAGCCTGTATGTCATAATCCTCTTTTTTTGCGCAATTGTGTTTTAGTCTCATAAATTGGCTTTTGGGAATTGCACTTAAAGTGGTGGGACACCCTGAAAACAAAAACTTTTAAAAATGTTAGTAACAATTTCAAATTAAAAAAAAAATAATATTTATTATTTTTTACTTACCAGAAATGGCTGTTGCTAGGCAGATTGTCCTAATCTGCCTCCTCCAGCGCCGCGGTGATCTTCTCTCCTTCCGTCTTCTAGTAAATGGGGCGCAGTGTGTTATGGGAACTGTGTCCCACAACACATTGCGTTCCCCATTCACAAATCCCACTCGCGCATGCGCAGTAGGCTGCGCGCCGACTCACGCATGCGCAGTAGGCCGCGCGCCGACTCGCGCATGCGCAGTAGGCCGCGCGCCGACTCGCACATGCGCAGTAGGCCGCGCAAAGCCGTTTCCCTTACTGAGGTTGGCGGCGCTCGATCCGGAACGCCGAGGGACATCTCGGCCTCCACGAACAGCATCGCGGGCACCCTGGGAGGGTAAGTGTACTTATTAAAAGTCAGCAGCGACTTTTTTTTTTAGCTGCTGACTTTTACATTTTTTTTTTTTAAGCTGAAAAACCGCTTTAACCATCTTGGATGGTGGCAACTAGGGATGGGTGAACGGTTCGGCGCATAAGTTCGGGCCGAACTTTGGTTGTTCAGATGTTCTGCAAACACCGAACAATGTGAATATTAAGGGGAACCCCAAACCAAAAAAAAAATTGTGTGGAGGTCCCCCTAAAATCCATACCAGGCCCTTCAGGTCTGATATGGAAATTAAGGGGAACCCTGAACCAAATGTTTTAAAAAAGGCATAGGGGTCCCCCCAAAATCCACACCAGACCCTTATCCGAACATCAAAAAAATCACTGCTCCCAAAAAAATTTAAGTTTTTAAAAAAAAATGTTGCATTGAAACATGTCCCCTGGAGCAGGACCCGGGTCCCCAAACACTTTTTATGCTTGCATATAACCCTTTAAAATGATAACTTTTGATTTTTCATGTTTGTGTCCCAAAGACTTTAACTGTGTTTTTGTGTGTTCTTCCAGATTTTTTGCCTGTTCGGTATGTTCTGGTGCAAAGCGAACCGGGGGGTGTTTGGCTCATCCCTAGTGGCAACTTCCCAGTGGAATGTAGCCATTCCTGTCCACTTCCTTAAAATAAGTTTTGGTAAACAATTGGTGATCCTCCTTAAAAATTACAAGATCCAAAAAAGTTAATACTTTGTTGGTCAAATGTTGCTGTGAATGAAATTCCATGTATATTATTCCCAATTTCAACCAAGAATTGTAAAAAGGAATCCTGTGTACCTGCCCAGCTAATTATAATGTCGTCTATATAACGTTTATATAATTTCAATTGATATATCTCCATTAAAAAAAAAAATTTCTCCCAGTGGCTCATGAACAAATGAACCACTGAGGGGGCATACTTGGCCACACCTTTCCTCTGTCTAAAATACTTTTTGTCATGATGTCAAATGAAGTTGTGGCTCATAGCCAGATCCAAAGTATGAACCAAAAAATATTTTTGTTTGTTCTTCATGTCGGTGCTATTCAGGGCCCATACAACTGCTTCAATAGCATGTTGCTGTTGGATGTTAGTATATAAAGAATTGATATCAATACTAGCCAGCAGATGTTCCTCATTAACCTCAATTTCCTGCAATAGTTCCTTAAGATTCCTACTGTCTTTTAAATACACTGGGCAGTTATGTGCCAAAAGCTGTAAGAACCGATCCAAATACTCATCCATTCTGGCAAAAAGGGAATCTACTCCACTTACAATGGGTCTGCCGGGTGGCTTGGAAGGGTTCTTATGGACCTTGGGCAATTGGTAAATAACTGTCTCCCTAACAGCGTCAGGCACTAAATATCTTGCTTCCTTTTTGGTAACAATACCTTCATCTCGTGCATTTTTGACCAACCTCATTAACTTAGCTTTAAATTTATTTGTTGGATTACCTTTTAATTTTTTATATGTTTCAACATCATTAACTAATCTGTTTAGCTCTGCTAGATAGTCTGATTTGTTGAGGATGACCAGCCCCCCCCCTTTATCGGCCCCTCTAATAACAATCTGTTTTGTTCCAAAGATTTGATACCCCTTTCTATTTCATGTTTATGTCTATTGGGTTTAATTTGTAAATTCTCTTCTAAAGACTTCAGTCAAATGATTATTATAACTTTTAAGGTTAAACACCAAATTGTACCTTAGATTGGTATGATCATAGTAAGAAACTTCCTGTTCTATCTGGGAACTGGGTTTGCTAAAATGTTTCTTTATGTTTTATTTCCTCATAAATTTTTGAAAATCAATAAAAACATCAAATTTATTGAGGCTTCTGTCGGGAGCATATTTAAGATCCAATTCCAAAACTTTTAATTCATCTACTGTAAATGTGTCATCAATCAGGTTAAATATTCCTTGCATTAAGTCTCTCGCTTTCTTTTTCCTTTTACCTCCTTGGCTACCTCTTGGCTTTCTTTTCTTGGTTCTTCTCCATATGGTCGGGGGGTGCCATGGGGTACCAGGGTCTCCATTCCCCTCCCCCATTCTGGGGATACTGACCTCTCCCTCTGAAGAAAGGAGCTCCCCTCCCCCTCCATGGGGGTCTCCATATCCCCTACTCTGAAAATCCCCTCTATAATTATTACCTGGGTGCCCTCTTTGTGCTCTAGTGATGGGATGACCTCTGGATTGGGGTGAAGTCCAACTTGGACTTCCCCATCTTCTGTTTTCCCTATAACCATCATGATGGTCATAACCTCTAGGAGAAGGATAGGCTTCTTGATAAAGGGGTTCATACCTATTGTAAGTGGGTACTCCATAAGAATTGGATTCACCCTGGGGCCTGCCATTATTTTTTACTTGGTGAAATTGCTGTGGTCTAGGTCCACTAGTGCTGAGTTGGGGGTAAGGTGGAATTGGGATAGGTTCTCTTTCTTCCATAGAAGTCAGATAAGTCCCCTCTTTAGCTTCCATGGCATCCTGCCATTTATACACCTTATTGGTCTTATAATAATTAGTATCCCTCATATCTTTTTTCATATTTTTCTTTTGGGTTTCTTTATCCAATTTTTCAAAAAAATATTGTAGATGTTTAATTTTATCTTTAAATTCTAATGGTCCTTCTAAAGGCACTAATTTGGCTTTAACAGCATTGATATTGGCTTCCAATAACTTGAGTTTCTTTTCTTACCGAGATATCAGAAGTTCTAGTAATCTCTTTTCAGTGAGGTTGAATAAAGAGAACCATTCTACCTCCAATTCACTGCTAGTCATGCAATCATTGGGAGCTATATCCCATCTGAGTCTCCTAGGAGTGATGCCATCTTTGACATATTTGGCCAAAGTAAGCACATCCCACCAGGTTTTAATTTTTAAAACTTTAAAATCTTGATTTAAATCTGAACTGCCTTTAGTGTGTGTAAAAAAAATCATCTGCATCAATAACTGTTAGTGACAAAATTAAAAACTTCCATAGCTGCTGAGTGCACTCAAAAAGAGAAAAACTGTGAAAAAATATACTCTAAATAAATATTCTTGCACTAGAAGTGAAACAATAGTGACAAGATTTTTTACAAAATATCTTGCAGCTGCTGTACACAAGGTGCTATTCACTTGACAAAACAGAAACATATCTATATTACAGTGCTCGCAATAATAAACAATAACCTAAATAATCATGTAATAACAATTAATTAATAAGTTAATGTCCATATATTAGTGAAAGATGTGCTCCAATCCATAAAGTGCAAAGTGCTCCAAAATTCAAGGTGTGCAACACCCTCTCCTGTGTCCCTACTCACCGGATGGAATGGACCCTTAGCTTTTCAGTCTAGGGGTCATTTCAGGTTTAAAATGGTGGCCAGGGATGGCAAATTTACATTGATTCACAAACCAGATCTCACATGCTCATGATAATCATCCATGGATAATAGTACCCAAAATGAGACAAAAAGGAGGGAACTATAGTGAAGTACAGTTTGGCAATATCTTTATTGCGCAAATAGAGTGAATACTTACAAAATGCAGAGTAAAAACAGGCATATAGAGATTGCAATAGGAAACGCCATTGGCGTGCGTACCACCGACAACCAGAAATTTAATTTTTAATTTTTATTATTATTTTTATTTTATTTTTATTTTTGTTTTTCATTTTCATTTATTTTTCATTCATTTTTATTTTATTTTTCATTTTGTTTTATTTTTTATTTTTAATTCTTTTGTATTATTAGTTTTCATAGTCATAAGTTTTTTATCATTTTTTTATTTAATTTTTATTTTAATGTCTGAAATTATTGAGTGAATTAATATTAAAATGTTATGTTTTTTAACCAATTCAGCCCCGGAGGATTTTACCTCCTTCCTTACCAGAGCACTTTTTGCGATTCGGTACTGCGTCGCTTTAACTGACAATTGCACGGTCGTGCGACGTTGCACCCAAATAGAGCTTTCTTTTGGTGGTATTTGATCACCTCTGCAGTTTTTATTTTTTGCGCTATAAACAAAAGAAGAGTGACAATTTTGAAAAAACACAATATTTTTTACTTTTTGCTATAATAAATATCCCATTTAAAAAAAAAAAGAAAACTTTTTTACTCAGTTTAGGCAGATATGTATTCTTCTACATATTTCTGGTAAAAAAAATCGCAATAAGCGTATATTGATTGGTTTGCGCAAAAGTTATAGCGTCTACAAAATAGGTGCTAAATTTATTGCATTTTTTTTTTTTTACTAGTAATGGCGCCGATCTGCGATTTTTTTTGTGACTGTGACATTGTGGCGGACACTTCAGACACTTTTGACACATTTTTGGGACCATTCACATTTACACAGCGATCGTTGCTATAAAATTGCACTGATTACTGTGTAAATGTGACTGGCAGGGGAGGGGTTAACACTAGGGGGCGCTGCAGGGGTTAATGCATGTTCCCTGGGAGTGATTCTAACTGTGGGGGAGGAGCTCACAAGGGGAGGAGACCGATCGGTGTTCCTCTGTACTGGAAACACACCATCGGTCTCCTCTCCACTGACAGGATGTGGATCTGTGTGTTTACACACACAGATCCATGGTCCTGCTGTGTTCCCGGGCAATCGCGGGTGCCGGGCGGACTTTGCGACCGCCAGGCACACGCACCAGGCCCTGAGCGACGCCGCGGGCACACGCCGCCGGTGGCATGCACACGCCCCCTAGATGGCCGGGAATGGGAGGACGTCATATGACTCCCACCCAGGATGGGAGATCCACCTTGTGGGCGTCATATGACAATGAGCGGTATTGAAGTGGTTAATAAAGGGATTGCTTATATACATTTTTTTATAGAGATTTGCCATAATGTAATTTTCTAACTTGGATTGACGTCAGTTGGAACAATTAGTATTATAGGAATCCATGTAAAGAATCCATATCTAACAATATCATGGCCGCCAGTCTCCCACATGGGAGTTAACCATGTGGTAGAGGAGACTTGTTTGTCCTACCGACAAAATGACCGCCATATGGAATTTTTTTGTCTGAGAAAAGGGGGAGGTGTCCTTCTCCCTGTATTTATAGATGGCTCTTCTACCCAGTAATGAGGTCCTTGATGACGCCCTCAGGTTCAGAGTCCAATAGACGTCACTTGCGTTTGTCGGTGGTTTTCTATTGCAATCTCTTGATAATATATGCCTGTTTTTACTCTGCATTTTGTAAGTATTCACTCTATTTGCACAATAAAGATATCACCAAACAGTACTTCACTATAGTTCCCTCCTTTTGATCTCATTTTGGGTACTATTATCCATAGATGATTATCATGAGCATGTGAGATCTGCTTTGTGAATCGATGCAAATCTGCCATCCCTGGCCACCATTTTAAGCTTAAAACGACCCCTAGACTGAAAAGCTAAGGGTCCATTCCATCCGGTGAGTGGGGACACAGGAGGGGGTGTTGCACACCTCAAATTTTGGCGCACTTTGCACCTTATGGATTGGAGCACATCGTTCACTAATATATGGACATTCACTTATTAATTAATTGTTATTACGTGATAATTTAGCTTATTGTTTATTATTGCGAGCGCTGCAATATATATGTTTCTGGCAAGTATGGATAGTTTTAAAACAGTCTTGGATGGGCATCTTAGAGAAAACAATACACAGGGATATTGGAAATGAAAAAAAAGCACACGCCTACATAGGTTGAACTGGATGGACTGTTGTCTTTATTCAACATTACCAACTATGTAACTCTGGATGGAGGAGCACAGGAGCACCTTTCGATGCAGCATTGTCAGTCTGGGAGAGGTGTTAGATGTACTAGCAGATTTAGACACTAACAAATTAAAGCCAAACTTCAGCTCCCACTGCAGTTACACAAGCAGCTACAGCAATCGTTTTTTCTTTTGGGGTAAAGGTTTTACATGAATTAATAAAAGCTAATCATTGTAAGCACCCCTGTCAGTGGCAAATGGTTTGTCTCAACACTGTCACTAATACAGGGAGAACTTGTTCTGCTGAAGAAAACAGACTTACTGGCTGAATCACCAGGTGAAAATAAAGGAAAGAAAGCTTAAAAAAACAAATAAAGTCATGGCATCTAAGAAAAGATAAGCTGCGATATAATAAATGTGTTCTTTTAGGCTTAAAGTGAAAGTAAACCCCCCTATACTTTACAGCCAAGGAAGCTGCCATCTTACCCTCTGCTTGATCTGCAGTTGACACGGTGCTACACATGTGATCAGTTATAACACCAGCCATTTGATGGCTTGACATTTCAGTTGAGAACTAACATAAGCACATCAGTAACGGAAACAGTTATCATTCAAGGCATGCCTTGATAGTAGCATGTTTTTGGAATAATATAGATTGAGGGGTTTAATTATGCGTGTTTTACACGCACACACAAACCCCAGCACAAAGTTGTTGTTTTTTTTTTTTAATTAAACTCTTTCATTACTCCCCTTTGTTAACCCTTGGGTGGTTATTGTTCTATGAGTACTGGTAGCAATGTTTTTTACCCACAGAAAATATTTTGAGCCCAGCAGGAATCCCTTCCCTGAACCCATGGGGTCACTCTGTCAGCATAAATCAGGTCTGGTGGTATTGATACCTTGGATGAGGCATTTTGTGTCTGAGATGATAAAAATACAGCGCTCTCTTCTGTTGAAAATTTATGACAGCTGTTGAGGAAGGGGAACTGATCTCTGAAGGGTGAACAGGTTAATATTTCCTGACTTCGGACCCTCCCAAAGAACATCAATAGGGAGGAGAGGAAATATACTGATATTTCCCAGAAGATCACTGCTGTTTATTTTGGAAGGTTTTATGTTATGTAGCCTCACTTTCCACTCTTGCTGAGAAGTATCCACTAACCAGTCAGAGTCCCAGCCACTGTCTTGAAGCTCATCTGCCAATGCAAATATAACTTCAAACCTTCCTGGGGATACGTCACTCTGGAGGTATCTGGAACTCTGCACTTTGGATGTCAGGCCCCCGTTGTATCTTTCAATCAAACCAGCTGCCTGTGGATGGTATTGGACTTTTCTGCAGTACAACCATAAGACCTCATCAGGCAATGTTCTCCCACACACTGTACAGTTCCCTATTACAGTCTTTATCATGTCCATGGATATAGGCAAGCCTCTCTGCTGTGCCCATTCATATGTTGCTTTCTGCCCCAAATGTCCAGATTGCTTGTGGGCCCAGTTGGCCAAGTTCATCAAGACAGGATCAATTGGCACAACTGCCTTCACTTTGGCGATTTCATCTGCAACTCTGTTATAGTTCTCAAAGTCTGGGACTAGGGGCACATGTGCATCAACATGCCCCACTTTTATGGTGCGCGAGTGAGCTTCCTTCCAGATGTAGTTCACTAGAGGCTCCCCAGACCTTTGTTTGTATTGTTTTGCCAGCTCATGGAGTTCAGTTTGTGTAAACTCCCGTACTTCTTCAAATTCAACATCTCTGGGATTGCGATAATGCACCTCCCCATCTGCCATATCCTCTCTATCATGTTGCCGTTTCCTATGCTTAGTAATGAGAGGTCTGGCATACTTTTTCTTTCGCACTAGCAGATCATCATGCGAAACATCAAACTCTATCTCCTCATCCTCACTATCATTTGAGGAGAGCACATCCTCACAGTCCCAATTTTGGGATGTGACAATGGCACGTACCCTGGCTTTACTAACAGGTTTACGGCCCTTCCTCTTCCTTAAGGCATTAATTGATTTGGTCATGAGGGCTGCACACCGCTCTTGCAAATCATCAGCCCGACTAGCAGTTGAACGTACACACTCTGAAGCAACTGCTAGCTGGTCTTTTAATACCTTAACTTCTGCCTCTGCCTTCTCCCTTCTATGTGATTCCACTTCCTTCTGGTCACCAGAACCCTCTACAGCCTTGCTTTTCCTAAACAGCTTACGCAGCATTTTACCTAGCACAAGCTACACACTACAGAAAAAACAGCTCTGCTTCAATTGAACTATAGCACAGTCACGGCGAGCCCCCAAATGTATAGCTTGCGTCTATCTAGCAAGGTTACTCTGTGGTATAACAAGGAAGCTGAGACTTCTGCAGTGTATAGATGTGCGTTTTACTAACAAAAACTGCTGTACAAAACTATTACAATCTTAGGAATACAATACAAGACTGACAGATATCTATAACAAGCAAAATGCCTAGAAAATAGAACAGCCTAAAGTCTAACAGTACAAATACATTTAAAAGGGTTACTTAACTTCTGTTACTGAATGTTCATGATCTCCAATTGGCAATATTTCTTCTTAGAGACCAGGTTCTGTTCTTGTATCATGAGCGGCTTCTTCTGATCTTCAAAGCATGATGATGTGTGTGTCCTGATGTTACAGCATGATGTTCCATCTCCTCTCTGTGTCTCTACCCATCCATTTTATACCCCTGTTTGTTGACCAAAGCTAACAACCCACTAACAATCATTCTTTTCAGGTTGAGAGACTCTACAAACCTGTTTACTGTAGCTGATGAGACAATGGGCTAACTACCCATTGTCTACTCAAATGAAATCATGTCATCAATATAACAGTCATTGTTTTTCAGGTTGAGAGACCCTCCAAACCTGTTTACTGTAGCTGACGAGACAATGGACTGTTGCTAGCTATCTAACACCATTGTATGAAAACAGCATTTGTTTGAGAATTCTACTCAAACCAGAGAATCTGATCAACTAAACTTGTAATTTCTCCCATGTAATGTTAGGTCTGATGTATAAAAAATCATATTTTAACAAACGCAACACAGGGGTGGAGGGGCTGTTCTCCTCGCACAGGAGCAGTGAGGATGTCCTGGAGAAAGCCAAGAGCCAGAAGTAGATGGCACTATGGAAATGCAAGGAGAGAGAAGAGTGCAGAAAGCTGAGAGCAGTGTGCTAAGGATCCAAGAGAATAGTGAATGTGTGTTTGCTCATGTATAGTCAACAGCAGCATGCAGTTGAGATGGGACAGGTAAGGGCAGGTGTTTGTAAGGGAGTCATTAGGGAGCGTGGATTGAAGAATCTGAAGCAGCAGCAGTGTGCAGTGGAGCTGGAATTGGAAAAGGTGAAAATGTGGTGAGGAGCAAATTAATGCCCTATACACACGGTCGGAAAATCCGATGGTAAATGTCCGATCGGATTATGTTGACGGAAAATGGGCTCTATCGGACTTTTTCCGTTGGAAATTCAGATGGAAAAAATAAGCAGGATCTCAAATTTTCCGACAACAAAATCCTATCGGGCTTTTTCCGATTGTGTTTCGAGTATTCCGACGGACAAAGTGCCACGCATGCTCAGATCAAATAACGAGACCAAAGCTATTGGCTACTAACGTAAACATAGTCCTGTCGTAACGAACGTCATCACGCTCAGAATGATCGGATTTTCCGATAACTTTGTCCGACCGTGTGTATGCAACACCAGTTTCCGACAAAGTCCGTCGGAAAAAATCCGATGGATTTTGTGGTCGGATTTTCCGACCGTGTGTACGGGGGCAAAGAGTGCAGGTCAACTACTGTACATGTAACCACATAAGTTCCCAGATTTTTTCCTCCCTTAATCCACTTGAGTTCCAGAGCAATATTTTTTTTTCAATTGAATTATTTCTCAGTATATCATTTAGAGTTTTAATCTACCCTAATTTATTACACTTTTTTGAAACAGATAGTGATTTAACTTGGTAGTTACCTCCAAATGCATATTTTAGTAGTGTAAAAATATTTTTTAAGATTGGATTTTGTTTTGACAGTGTATTGTTTCAACAAAAAAAGCAGTAGCAGCAAGTAGTGTGCATGACAATTTGGCATACAGTGAAAGAAAATAGTAGGATAATTTGCAAATGACTGGTCTACATTAGCTGTCTATGGTCAGCTCTATTTAAAGAATGGCAGCATATAGCTAATAATAGATATGTTTTTGTAATATGACTGTACCATTGCACAACTTGTCCTGCTTAAAATGAACCTGAGAGTTTACCTATGGTCTAATGCAGTCTCAGGATCATAGAGCAGCTAACTCCAGGTGCATAATTGGTTTATCTGCAGAGTGCCTGAATTTCCCTAAAGGTGCTCTAAAATGCAGTGTCTAGCACAGATTTTATGGCCAATTTCTACTTGCCCTTCTCTTCAAGCCATCCCTTTGGATAGCACACGTGAATGTAGGCTGTGGTAGTCAGGGATAGGAAAGGGCAGGCCGTGTATGAAGCATGGAATCTGTTGCAAGTATTTGAATGATGAACATGTTTTTAGGATACCTAGGCACCCTTAAAGAAGTTGTAAAGGCTCAAGTTTTTTTTTTACCTTAAGTAAAAAAAAACTTCTTTATGCAGCAGCCCCCCACCCCTAATACTTATCTGAGCCCCGTCTCAATCCAGCAATGTCCACGAGAGAACTACTGTGAATCATAACCACTGAGCAATGAGGAGAGAGCGGGGCTGAGCCACACTCCATGTGTGAATGGACACACAGAGCAGGGGCTCAGTAGTGAGACTGCTCAGGTACCCCCATAGCAAGCTGTCTACTATGGGGGCACTCTGCAGGAGGGAGGGGGCAGAGCGCTGGCGGGGACCCAAGAAGTGGAGGATTGGCACTGGTCTGTGCAAAATCACTACACAGAGCTGCCTTTAACATAAACTTTAAATGTTAGTAAGTACATGAAGATTTAAAAATAGAAAATACTGCGCTAATAGTGATTAGATAAATATAAATAAATAGAGAGCAGTGGCACTAAAGTGAGATACACACAGAGTAAATAGAGATTAAAAAATGAAGCCGTGCTGAACAATACTACAACTTAATATATACATATACAAATAAATATTGATTATCAATGTTAAGGGGGAATTCAATAGATAACAATTATAATAATAGGAAAAGTTCATATGTAGTCCATCAACCACAAGTGAATGTGTTTATCTTGAAATGATCAAATGACTTGAAACAAATCACAAACATCGCTACCAACTCATTAATCTCCACCACATAGAGTGTGTGCTTACCGGAAGGCAAGCTAGGAATAGCTTGCGGTCATTAACCCATCCAGGGCCTTTATCCAGGAGGCACTGAAGTACCAGCTCACAGGTAGAATCCTTGCATCAGGGGGGCAGGACACCAACCACGCATAGACAGAAAGATTTGGAGATCCAGTAATTGTAGACAATGGACCAGGCAGTTTAGCCAAAAAGGAAAAAGCTCACCATCGTGTAAATCGACTAAAATGGTTTATTGAAGAGTAAAAATTGCACTTTCACAAAGAGCAAAAAGCAAGGCAACAATTGTTCAAAAAAAAGGCTGACTAGGGAACACCAGTCCTTCCGGGATCACAACGTGATGACGTCAGCACGCCACTTCTCCCAAGGAATAAAAAAGGAATACCCTTGAGGAGGAGAGGGAGGATTTACTTAGAGAGAAGCCCCCACAAGGGGACAGAATTCCCACCTCAATGGTTCCCTTCATTACTACATATTCTGTACAGCATATGAACTTTAAAAAGTTGATAGGGAAACACTGGCATATTTTGGGCAATGATCAGGTATTAAATGTCTTACCTAATAAGTCCCAAATTATTTAAAGGAGGGCTCCATCACTTAGGGACAGAGTGGCCCCCAATATTTTTAACCCTCCACCAATAAGAAAGGGCTTTTTTTCAAAATCTCACAGGTTTTTATTAATGTAGGAGATGCCGCGTGTGCTCTCTGAGTGGGTGTACACAGAGAAGAATCCAATGGTTTACTTCTACTAGTACCTCCACAGAGTTTGGAATAAAGCTTTTATTACATGTTCGACCGAGGGGGGTCATTTACCTGCTCCAGTGCCCTTGTGCACTACAGTATGTGGGCAGGACCATGCGCCCCCTTCCGGTCAGATTGAACAACCATATTACTAATATTAAGAAAGGTTTTTTAAAACATTTGGTTTCTAAACATTACTTTTTGGCCCATAATGAAGATCCCTCAAAAATAATCTTTTTGGGAATAGAAAAATATTGTCCCCACTGGAGAGGTATTTCTCTGGTAAGGGAAATATCCAGATCTGAAATGTCTTGGATACATAGGGTTAAGTGTTATGTTCCATTTGGGCTGAATGGGGATGTTGATACGAATGCCTTTATTGATAATTCATAATCTTTGTTCTGTGAACTCCATGTGAGTTTTGGTCAAATTGAGAACCAAACCTTGCACCATACTAAGATATGGGGTTATCACAATTTTTAGCTCCTTTATGGGTTTAAGTATGTTGATTAATTAATTATAACATTAAAGGTCTATAATTATTATCCCTTAGCCTTATACTGACCCTGTTGGGCATAGGCCACATCTGGTTGCCGACGTGGTATCTAGGTATTTTGTACTTATTTAATGTGTGAGGATGGGTTGGCCTATTGCCTATGTGGTGACATATAGGCATACCACTAGAGACAACTGTGGGTTGGTTTTCCCCTTCGTGGTGAACCTTGACACATATATGACATTTGAATTTTCAAAAGGGTCTCTGGGATTTTTGGTAACATACATCAAGATGAACAAATCTGTGTGAGTTGAATTGTTGTTTTTATATGGCAGCAATTTATTATTTAATATGCACCTACTGAGGAACACAGCTAGTAATGGACTGTGAGTCTGTGAGGATGATTTGACTCTATATCACCCTTTCTGGTTTTCACGTTCACCACTGGGGGGGTGACTGTGGAGTTATTTCTCTCATGTCCCCTCAATGCTGTTTGGCCTACATCCTGTGGATGGAGCCTCCATGGAGATTTATTCATAATTTTGTTAACCTTGTGCGCCTCCCTATAATGCAATAATGCAATATTGGGTATAAAACATAGTGTTCTTGAAATGGCATGCTAGCTGGCCACATAGGTTGTAATTTCCTGATGTGGCACTAATTTGGGATTAGAACAACTAGGGAGGGATTGGCTTGGAGGGGTCTTGTTTGTTACATCCCTGGGTTAGTAGGTTGACAATCTCAGCTAGTTTGCAATTGTCCCTAATACAGTATATCCCACTCTCACAAATTTTTAGTGAGGTTATATTAAAGAATGTAAAAAATCTTTTATCCATTTTTTTAATGGCAATTCAGAGATGGGCTATTTTGCCAGCCTCCTACATGGAGGACTAGGATCCACCACCCAAGACTCAGATCGAGACGTGGTTCTTCCTGTTTACTATTTACCACAATGAGTCAGTGCTTCGCCCGTGCCCCAGGATGACATCAGGTTGTGACGAAACGCAAAATAAAAAGAAGAAAAGGGAGGAGTGGTGTGCTGACATCATCGCATTCTGATCCTGGAAGGACAGGTAATGGCTAGCTGGCCGGATTTTTAAAACAATTGATGCCTTACTTTTTACTCTTTGTATAAGTGCAATTTTTATTCTTCAATAAATCATTTTAAATCATAATTTACATTATGGTGAGCTTTTTCCTTTTTGGATAAACTGCCTGGTCCATTGTCCACGGTTACTGGATCACTGAGTCTTCCTGGCCAAGAGTGGTTGGTGCCCTGCCCCCCTGATGCAAGGATTCTACCTGTGAGATGGTACCTCAGTGCCCCCTGGATAAAGGCCCTGAATGGGTTAATGGCCACAAGCTATTCCTAGCTTGCCTTCCGGTAAGCATACACTCTATGTGGTGGCAGTTCACGAGTTGGTAGCTGTGTTTGTGATTTGTTTCAAGTCATTTGAACAATTCAAGATATGTACATTCACTTGTGGTTGATGGACTACTCTTTCTATTATTATAATTGTTATCTATTGAATTCCCCTGAACACTGATAATCAATATTTATTTGTATATGTATATATTAAAGAGGAGTATCCATAAAAAAAAAAAAAGATTAAAAGTCAGCAGCTACAAATACTGCAGCTGCTGACTTTTAATAATAGGACACTTACCTGTTCCAGGGTCCAGCGATGCGGGGGGTCGAAGCTTAGCTCGTCCCCCAATCCGCTCGGCGGCGCCAGCATTGAAACTGTGGGCAACTGTTGTCGGACCTGGCACGTGTCCCAGATGACTGACAGGAGGGAGCCCTTCCTGCGCCAAGGGGAAGTGATGTCACCAGCCCAGGCACCGAAGGAGGCAGACTACAAGGGACTCCCTAGCAACAGACATTTAGAGGTGAGTTAAAAAAAAAATTTCCAATTATTATTTTTTTTTGGGTGGAAACACCACTTTAAGTTGTAGCATTGTTCAGCTGCTGGTTCATTTTTTAAATTTTTAAGCACATGAGGGTTTATGCTTAAGGTGGTTACAGTGCTTACATTTTATGTATATTTGAAAAAGGAGTTAAATTAAGTTCTAGCATTGCCTCAAATGTAATAATGTATAATAGACCTCTGTGTAGATTTATGATGAAGATTTGTTGATACACTATATTAAACAGGAAAAGGCATAGCTGTTATACATAGAAAAGCAAATGTTTGGGTCATTTCAGATATCTGATAAGGAACATTTACAATGTATCATTATTTGACATACTGAAATAAGCAGTTGATTTGTATAACATCCATGAAAATGTAATCTTAACAAATACAAAATCAGAAGCCATTAAAACACTTTAAATACCCCACAGAATCCATGACACCACATTAATTAAACTATGCTCAACACTGAGCACAGTAACTCATATTTATCTCCACAGATTTAGAAGTGACAGATGATCATCATTAAGGAGATGACAACATGATGTATCTGACATTAACTGTGAAATTTGAGCTAATTTCTTTCTCAGGTAATGACACCTAGATACAGTGTATTACTTTTTTATATTTATAAATTAGGGTTTACTTTTAAAATAGGTTTGAAAGAAATCCCCATGAATATATGTGGCAATGTTTGTAACTTTACTGTAACAGCTTCCCACAAACATCTTTATCAGTCAAACACAATTTGTTAAAGCGGAAGTAAACCCATCGATTTAACAGTCTAAAAAAAAAAAGGCATGCCGTGAATGCTAACTGCACATTGGCTGTGCTCTCAACCAAACAGTCAAACCATCCAATGGCTGGTGTCATAACGGATCACATGTGCAGCACTGTGGCAGTTGAAGATTAAACAGAGGCAAAGATGGCAGCTTCCTTGGCTGAAAACGATAGGGGGGTTTACTTCCACTTTAATGACATTCACTCTTTGTAAAAAGATTGACTGAAGAACATTGCCAGTCCCATAGCCTATGATTGATCTCAGCTAAAATCATTAAAGTGATTGTAATAGTGCAAAAGAACAACACAATTGAGTAACCCTAGAAGTAGGGGGTTACTCTTGAAATCTTGGTCTAAAACTTTAACTGTTAGTGCACATGGTCAGGGGTAGTGGGGTCCCCAAGGGTTCTGTGCTGGGGCCAATTCTATTTAATGTGTACATAAACGACCTGGAGAATGGGGAAAACAGTTAAATTTCTGTATTTGCGGACAATACTAAGCTAAGCAGGGCAATAACTTCTCCACAGGATGTGGAAACCTTGCAAAAAGATCTGAACAAATTAATGGGGTGGCAAATACATAGCAAATGAGGTTCAATGTAGAAAAATGTAAAATAATGCATTTGGGTGGCAAAAATATGAATGCAATCTATACACTGGGGGGAGAACCTCTGGGGGAATCTAGGATTGAAAAGGACCTGGGGGTCCTAGTATATGATAGGCTCAGCAAAGGCAAGCTGCTGCTAACAAAGCAAACAGAATATTGGCATGCATTAAAAAGGGGATCAACTCCAGAGATAAAACGATAATTCTCCCGCTCTATAGGACTCTGGTCCGGCCACACCTAGAGTATGCTGTCCAGTTATGGGCACCAGTCCTCAGGAAGGATGTACTGGAAATGGAGCGAGTACAAAGAAGGGCAACAAAGCCAATAAAGGGTCTGGAGGATATTAGTTATGAGGAAAGGTTGAGAGCACTGAACTTATTCTCTCTGGAGAAGAGACCCTTGAGAGGGGATATGATTTCAATATACAAATACCATACTGGTGACCCCAAAATAGGGATAGAACTTTTTCGTAGAAGGGAGTTTAACAAGACTTGTGGCCACTCATTAAAATTAGAAGAAAAGAGGTTTAACCTTAAACTACGTAGAGGGTTCTTTACTGTAAGAGCGGCAAGGATGTGGAATTCCCTTCCACAGGCGGTGGTCTCAGCGGGGGGCATTGATATTTTCTATAAACTATTAGATAAGCACCTGAATGACCGCAACATACAGGGATATACAATGTAATACTGACATATAATCACACACATAGGTTGGACTTGATGGACTTGTGTCTTTTTTCAGCCTCACCTACTATGTAACATAAAAAAGTATTATGGACAGTACCCAACTGAGCTAAAGTGGTCAACACTTTTGATAAAGGCTACTAATATAAACATAGTTTCTTTCATTCTAGCTATGCATAGCTGGTTAGTAATGACATAGAAGCAACCACCACAAGTTTATGATTTACATAGTCTTAGACAATTGTAAAGAAAAACATTTTTTAATCAAGAGTCATGATTGGACACTGTCATCATGACTTTATCCAATCATGGCTCATTTCCGCCCCACAGTATAAAAGTATTCTTTCAATAGCAGCCATTTTCAGTGTGATTTCAGCATGGAGAGCGATAGAACAGGGCTCTGTTCAGTGCTATTATTTAGTGTTATTATTATTATTAGTTAGTGTGCTATACTGTGCTATTTTTCTTCAATTGTCAGTGTAAAATATTAGTTTAGTGTCAGTCTAGGGATAGTGTGAGTGTAGTGAAGAGGACCATCATTCAGCTTTGCATAGTGTGCAGCTAGAGTAGGGACAACTCAGATAGTTTCACTGCAGTGTAGCGAGACTGTGTCATTCATACATACAATACATTAGTGTAGAGTAGGGACAGCTCATATAGTTTCAGTGTAGTGTAGTGAGGCCGTCTCAGTAATCTTTACTTTAGTGTATAGCTAGAGTAGGGACAGTTCAGATAGCGTCAGTGTAGTGACGGTGGAACACCATCTATTTAATTGTGTTACTACCAGTTTAATGCCATTTACTTCCATGTGGGTTACTGCCAGTTTAACACCATATAGTTCTGTGTGCGTTACTGCCAGTTTAATGCCATATAGATTTGTGTGCGTTACTGCCAGTTTAACGTCATATAGTTTCATGCGTTACTGTCATTTTAATGCTATTTACTTCTGTGTGCGTTACTGCCAGTTTAACGCCATATAGTTCTGTGTGCGTTGCTGCAAGTTTAACGTCATATTGTTTTGTGTGCGTTACTGCCAGTTTAACGCCATATAGTTCTGTGTGCGTTGCTGCAAGTTTAACGCCATATCATTTTGTGTGCGTTACTGCCAGTTTAACGCCATATAGTTCTGTGTGCATTACTGCCAGTTTAACGCCATAAAGTTCTGTGTGCGTTACTGCCAGTTTAACACCATATAGTTTTGTATGCGTTACTGCCAGTTTAATGCCATATAGTTCTGTACGTCACTGTATGTTTGGCATATTATATTGCAGTATATTATAGTGTATCCGTGGAGTGTGTCTGTGTAGTGTGAGTACTGAAATTAAAGTGCCCCAAACACTCCTTTACATTGATTAAAGTGCATCTACGTACAGATTTCAACTTCTTCTTTCCATTTGCTTATAAGCACCTCCCCCTCCCTCCCAATAATGTCTGGGAGGACAACAAGGAGAGGCAAATGTTTCCTTGGCACTGTAAGGGTGCCAGCAACAAATGTGTCCACAGGCAAAGGTGGACGTGGTGGCCAGTCCTCAGGCAGAGCATCATGTCCTCTGTTTAGTGAGTTTGCCCGTGCTATCCAGCCACAGCATGCAGAGGAGGTGGTGGACTGGCTTACTAAACCTTCCTCATCCTCTTCATCCTGTCACGCAAGCAGAGACCAGTGTGCAGGCACCTGCAATTGCCAGAGTGGATAGACCTGCCTCATTGTCCACATCTATTTCTGCCAGAGCCCCAACATCAGCCATTGAGCTCCTTGATGATGCCCAGCCATTACTGGATTCAGATGTTGGTTCTGAGGTTGAGGATGACAGGAACATGAGCCTAGAGAGAGGGAGGAACACTGGTAGACAAATTGGCATTCATGTTCCCCAAGCCCCAGCGTATTATCAAGTTGTCTCCAGTGGTAATGATAAAGATGGAGGAGATGGAGATGATGATGATGAGGTCACGGATGCAACTTGGGTGCCAAATAGAGCAGAGGAGGAAACTGAAGGTGAGGCGGCACAACACCAAGGAGGCCGACATCAAGAAAGAGTAGCGTGCAGGCACACTATTCCATCACATTCTGCAGCTGTTATCTCCTGGTCCACTCCCCAAAGCTCAGCTGTCTGTGCCTTTTTTAGCACATCTGCAGCAGATCGCACTGTTGCTATCTGTAAACTGTGTCTCAGGCACATCAAATTTGGCAAAAAACATCAACCATTTGGGTACCACATGCTTAACAAGACATTTTACATCCAACCACTGGCAAGAGCACATAAAAGTCACACAAAAGGGGCACAAATCTGTCCCTCCTCCTCCTTACCCACAATCTGCCCCTGATATACCGAGTCATGACCTCCACTGACAGGGGTGCTGGTATGGCACAGGGTTTTTCAGGTCCTAGAAGCACCTCTGCCAGCAGCACACCACCAGCTGTAGACTGTAGCCAGCAAATGGCTCTGCCCCATCTGCTGTAGCGGGAAAAAAAATACAGTCTCTGCCACCCACATGCCCAGTGTCTAAATGCAAGCAATGCAGCACAATGTGCTGTACCACAATGGCAGGTTCCCAGTCCCTACTACTTTTCACATAAGGCTAATCCATCTCTCTCGTGGAGGGGAATGTTCTGACATCGTTGGGCAAGACAGTCCGCCGTAAAATCTACTTTACTGCTGAAACATGGTTAAGCAAGCATGGACAGGGTCAAAATATTTTGTTCACAGCACACTGGGTAACGCTGCTTGCAACTCGGAAGGATGAAGGACAAGCTTGGTGCTGCAGCTTGTTGTGTCCCCATGTCTCCATACAGTTGGTGGTGATGATGCCAGACCTGTGAGCTCTACCCAATCCTCCTCCTCCACCACCCCCATGCCATCCTCTGCAGAATTGTCATATGAACATCAGGTACCCCCTAACCCCACCGGAGAAGAGATTCTTGCAGCTCTGCAGGGATGGGCCCAGAGGTGATTGCAATAATGGCTCAAACCTCCTGTCTGCCCTTAGACAGGGAAAGTTGACACATGTACCATGCCTGCAACATGTCCTCAATTTGGTGGTGCAGCATTTCCTAAATACATATCCAGGGTTGCAAGAAGTGCTAGAGCTGGCCAGAAGAGTCTGTTGCCATTTCAGGTGGTCATACACAGCCAGTGCTCGGTTGGCTGAAATTCAGCGGGAAATCCACCTGCCCATAAACCGCCTGATTTGTAACATGCCCACCAGTTAGAACTCGACTCGTCAATGATGCAGTGGCTATACATGGCCGTCAACGAGTACCTGTGTGAATATGGTACGATGACAGGCTCAGGCCGCATCTGCTTTTTTTCCCCACGCCAATGGCTTCAAAGCCAGCGAAAGGACCCAAGAATACGTAGCATTAAGGAGAAGGATGATTACTGGTTGTCAACTCTCCTTGACCACTGTTATAAGGGGAAGGTCTCAGAACTTATCCTGTCCCCACAGAGAGAGTGCAGAAGACAAAATCGCTTGAGGACACGTTAAAGAGGATTTTATTGAATGTTTTTCCTGACTCCAGTAGGCACCTGTTTGCATTTTTTTTTCCTTCATCAAGAGCACCTCTATAGGGTTATGGTGGGTTATGGTATTGGAAGTAATTTTTAATTTTTATGCTTTCACTTAAAAAATCTAAAAATCACTGCTCATTTAAAAATGAAGTTTTTCACAAATTTTTTTTTATTGATGTCCCCCAGGGCAGGACCCGGGCCCCTCAAACCATTGTATGCCTAATTGCTTGCATATAAGGCTTCAAAATGGGCACTTTTGATTTTTGACGTTCAGTCCCATTGACTTTAATGGGGGTTCGTTATTCGGGTCCGAACTTTCACGGTGTTCAAAAGTTCTGGTGCGAACCGAACAGGGTTCTGTTCGGCCCATCCCTAATTGCTAGCTGTAGGGATGGCTTCTCCTACCTCCCCACTGGGAGAACACAATGGTTCTGCTGGAGGGATCCCCCCAGCAACCCTGTATTTGCAGGAAAGAGATTTGCTCCGTCTATGGCTTATTTAACATAGGATTTGCACTGCCTTTTTTTTTCTAATATTTCTATATTGCATTGAAATTGCTTTTTAAAAAAAAACATTCCAACCTGATTTATGAGTACATTGCACATACAGTATCCCACAAAAGTGAGTACACCCCTCACATTTTTGTAAATATTTTAATGTATCTTTCATGTGACAACACTGAAGAAATTACACTTTGCTACAATGTAAAGTAGGCTTGTATAAAAGTGTAAATGTGCTGTCCCCTCAAAATAACTCAACACACAGCCATTAATGTCTAAACCTCTGGCAACAAAAGTGAGTACACCCCTAAGTGAAAATGTCCAAATTGGGCACAATTATCCATTTTCCCTCCCCGGTTACAAGGTCTCAGGTGTGAATGAGGAGCAGGTGTGGTAAATTTGGTGTTATCGCTCTCACTCTCTCATACTGGTCACTGGAAGTTCAACATGGCACCTTATGGCAAAGAACTCTCTGAGGATCTGAAAAAAAGAATTGTTGCTCTACATAAAGAGGGCATTGGCTATAAGAATTGCAAAGACCCTGAAACTGAGCTGCAGCATGGTGGCCAAGACCATACAGTGGTTTAACAGGACAGGTTCCACTCAGAACATGGTCGACCAAAGAAGTTGAGTGCACGTACTCAGCGTCATATCCAGAGTTTGTCTTTGGTAAATAGACGTATGAGTGCTGCCAGCATTGCTGCATAGGTTGATTGGGTGGGGGGTCAGCCTGTCAGTGCTCAGATCATATGCCACACACTGTATCAAATTGGTCTGCATGGCTGTCTTCCCAGAAGGAAGCCCACAAACAGTTTGCTGAAGACAAGCAGACTAAGGATATGGAATACTGGAACCTGTCCACATGTCCTGTGGTCTGATGAGACTAAGATAATCTTATTTGGTTCAGATGGTGTCAAGCGTGTGTGGCGGAAACCAGGTGAGGAGTACAAAGACAAGTGTGTCTTACCTACAGTCAAGCATGGTGATGGGAGTGTCATGGTCTGGGGCTGCATTAGTGCTGCCGGCACTGAGGAGCTACAGTTCATTGAGGGAACCATGAATGCCAACATGTACCTCAGATACTGGACCACAGGGCAGTATTCAAACATGATAACGACCCCGAACACACCTCCAAGATGACCACTGCCTTGCTAAAGAAGCTGAGGGTAAAGGTGATGGACTGGCCAAGCATGTCTCCAGACCTAAACCCAATTGAACATCTGTGGGGCATCCTCAAACGAAAGGTGGAGGAGCGCAAGATCTCTAACATTCACCAGCTCCGTGATGTCATCATGGAGGAATGGAAGAGGACTCCAGTGGCAACCTGTGAAGCTCTGATGAACTCCATGCCCAAGGGGGTTAAGGCAGTGCTGGAAAATAATGGTGGTTACAGAAAATATTGACACTTTGGGCCCAATTTGGACATTTTCACTTAGGGGTGTACTCACTTTTGTTGCCAGCGGTTTAGACATTAATGGCTGTGTTTGAGTTATTTTGAGGGGACAATAACAAGGTGATAATAAAGTCATTAGCCCTAATTTTCTGAATGCATAGGGTGGGCACCACACTTTAAGCTTGCTTATTAATACCAGATTTTATTATTCAATGCATTTTCTGTATACACAGTCCTATTTTTTTTTTATTTCATATTGCTGCACAGGAGAGCATATTGATATATGATATTGTGGAATATCCGCATCATCCATTTGATTGTTGCATTTGGGTGAAAATGAATAATTTAACTTGTTTTAAGTACATACAATTTCAATATATTTATAAGAACAATGAAATATGTGTAATAAAGTTGGTCTTAAACACAAATGACAAAAACAATTTGATTATGTCAGCCTGCTGTTAGCCCTCACTTAGATTTTTCCACTCTTTTTTATTATCAACAGAAAACTGTCTTTGGTTCTTGGTGCCTCGGCGGTCCTTGTATGAACTGACTTGCTGCTTACCTCTGGGGGAGACGATATGCTGCTTTTTTGTATTTTTGCTTTTTTATTATCCATATGAATGCAAAGATTGGATCATTTCATTAGATTACCCTTATACTCAATGCTCTAACTTCCATGTATGGCAATTATACAGCAGATATTCTGAGACTAAAAGGAACATCTATCCACACTGTGCACCATGACTACTTTGTTTTTATGTCCTGTAAGTATCGCTTTTTCACAAAAACAATTACATTGCATTATCAATGCTTACTATATTTCATTGTTTATACTTATGATTTTCATATATGTTCTCTGTATATTTACACATGTATATATTTTTTTTAGAATTAATACCAACACGCCAAAATATCAAACCCCAGAAGAAGGATATGGATACATCAATCTAGCCTCATTTGGCTTTATTTTCCGAAACATGTTGGGTTCCATTGTTACTCACACCTACATCCGACCTTTGTCTGATTATTAGTGTGTTTCAATCAATATTTTCTCTGGTAGTTGGTATATTATGCTTTTTTGTTTGTGCTCATCATTTTTTGTAGATGTGTACAAATTTATTTTGTGTATTTAATAATAAAACTTTTGTACTTTTTCATATATATATACTAGTTTTGATACATTGTTTTTCTCTTATCCGACACTTTTTTCTCTCTACCCACACTATCCCTTGGGGCCATTCACAGTAGTTTTTTAAACACAAATGTCAAACTCCCCAATGTGACTTAAAGTGTAACTAAACCCACAACACTGAAATCAGTCTGTATATTGTCATGGCCGGGATACATAAACATTTTCAATAATCATGAAACACTCAGCCAAGGAGTCGTCATACCAGTGGAGCATCCCCCCATCAGAGAAAAGATTGAGTGGATTATCCCCTTTATGCCACTTTACACAAAACCAACTGACAATGGTCAAACTGGTATTTTGAGAGACCAGGATTTCAAGACCTTTGATCAAAGCAAGACCATGTCAAACGAGCCCCATTGTTTCAAGAAAAGGTTGCCTCATCACTAGTGTTGATTTAATGGGCCCCAGACTGACAGAGATGCCCGGTTAATTATACACCAGAAGGACACCATTCACAAGTTGAAATAGAACTGAGTGTATCTATATCTATCTATCTATCTATCTATCTATCTATATATATTAATTTACTATGTTGCATTTTGTACGAATCAATCTATAATGGAGTCATCCACATATTGGACAAAGACTTGACGCTAGCCTTTTATGGTCAAAAGTTTGTGTTGTTTGATTCCATAAATCTCTGTTAATCTCAATATAGTTGTTTAAAATTCTTATAGCCAGCAAAATACATGAGATGGGGACAGCGTACATCTGGACATGAAGGCAAGCAATCACTATATAGGTATAATATGTATCTCTGCGCTAACCTTCTGTGTATTACTAAAAGTAATACTGCGGCAAACACTGAGAGGAATTTTCGGGTCCAGTACAAGTAAATATAAAAAGAGGGTGTGCTGCGCTGTATATAAAGGATCAAGTAAAATAGGTGAAAGATAAATAAGGTATATAGTGCTTAAGCCAAACACCATTCACTTATAAGTGAGAAAGTGACTATAGGTGCATCCAGTGCAAGAAAATTACTTAGTTTAAAATCAAAATCTAAAGTACATAAGAGAATAACTAGATAAAAGTTCTTAATTCAAATAAAACCTATGTGATATATTGCTGTTAGAAAATCTTCATAAAATTCATAGAAGTTCATAATGTGCTGATACTTCAGATAAAATCGCATAAAATCGCACAAAAAAACATAATATCACATAAAATCGCATAATATCGCATAAAAGCGCATGATGGATAAATGCTGATAAAAGTGCAAATTCTAATATACAGTGAATCTCCGAACAGGTGGTAAGTAGACGTGATAAATAAACGGTGGTATAGATCCGTAAAATGAGTCCTGTCTCAGCAAGGTCTAAAGTGTAGGTTAATGTGACTTTGGTGTCATAAAAAAACACATTGCAGGTGAGTCAAAGGGGTGATGTTTGTAGTGCAATAGAGATTTGTTCTCCAAAGGGTGATGTACTCAGTGGTTCTGTGCTTTCTGTTCCTCTCTTGAAAAAAGTATAGGTGTCCCCTTACCTTACCGCTGTAAGGTAACAGCGTTTACAGATGTATAGGCTCCGGAGGGGCCTCTGCTTATCCTGGGTGGCGTTCCCCCACAGTATGGCTCTCTTTAGGTCCCGGTGGCTCTATCTGCTAGCAGGCGTTCCCTCAGTACTTGGTGCTGGTATGTATGCCTCGCAGGGTAAGGGGGTAAGGAAATGCTTGATAGTGTAGTATTTTGTGTTAAAGGTAATTTATTTTAAGTATACAAGATAAAACACTCACATTTCTATAGGTTAAAAATTGCATGTAATAACGAGCGCCGAGCTCGTACCTCACTTCCGGTATCTCAGGCAAAACGCCCCGACGCGTGTTCGTCATGGTCACGTGACTTCATCAGGGGATAATGTGAGACAATGGAAGTGTCCTTTTATTTGTGAATAGAAACAAAATATTTGGTGGGCAGGTAGTTAGTAGCAAGTAGGTCTATCGCTTCTCAAATGTGAAAAATATATATTTGTGAGGGCCTAGTGTGCATTAACACGGCCTATACCCCTGAGAGAAGCTTAAACAGATAGACATAGAAAGTGTATGCAATAAACAGAAAGTACATTTTATTAGGGCAGTGAGCCCAGAAATAAATTGGGTAAATTGGGTAAATGAAAATACAGTTTTACATAAAGTCAAAAATATACATGAAAACGCATGTGACCATAGACATGTGCATAAAATGCAAAAATTGCACAACAACTTGCGATATTATCAAGGTCTTTCAGGAAAATGCCGACATGTTTCGGACGAGCGTCCTTTTTCAAGGCAATTACAGTTCCTGTGTTTGCTCAATAGTACTGTATAAAACAGAGGAAGGGCATTAGTATACAACATATATTGTTAAAGGGTATGGAGCCTGTATTATGGCCGCTAAATGATAATGGTACTCACTTGCAAAACATTGAGGATAGAGGGCCCAAATAGCCCGGTGGTCTTGGGGTACAGAAGTATGGTCTCGGGGTATTCACAAGATATAATTGATCTGTGCTGTTAAAAGCAAAAGGCTGCTGGGCACTTGGTTGGCTGCAAGATCTCCAGCCATGCACCGTGAGGTTGCTATGGCTATATGTACCTGGGCCGGAGGAGGTATAAGGCTGGGGGGTAGAATAGAGTAAATAGGGTGGTATTAGGCTCAATTGCAGATCTAAAGGGTATATAGTTAGGGGCGAAAAGCATGGGGTCAAAGGAGTAATTTACCTGGTACAAGGAGGTCCTGTGAAGAGGTACAACAGAGCGCCGGCAGGAAAGTGTTGTATCTAGTCCCGCCATAGCTCGGGTTTAAATATGAATGGGAAGTAATGTCAGCTGGGCGGGCCGTAATGTGAGATAGGTACGCTCAGGTGTGGGGTAATAATCAGGGCCAGGTGAGGGGATGGTGGCTCAGAGGCCGTAAGTTTTTCCCCCAATGAGATCTCTGAAGCGGCGGTGCCGCGCGTCGTCACGCCCGGAGGGGGCGGGGCCTCGTGCGGCGTCGGGGCGTCACCGACGCGGGTAGACGAACCCCTCCCCGTTCGCTGGAACGCAAGCGGAGGGCGCATAAGGAGGAAGCGTGCGCCTCATGGGGTATGTAATGCGCACGCGCAACAAGAAGTCCGCGCATGCGCACGTTGTCTTACCCGCGCCGGGCAGCCTGGATAAACCAAATGCAAGCAGATAGGCCGGATGTAAACATAGAAGGGTATAGCAATATGTCAAAATAGTATTACCCTGTAATTGGATTATGCAGGGAAGTATCAATAGCTTTACAAGTGAGTCAAATCATCATATGAGCGGGTAGAGCACCCCCTATTGGAGAAAGGCAGGCAGTACATTAACATAGCAGATATAATAATGTTCAGATATTTTTAACAATGAGGAAGATGAACATTTACATAGGTCAGTTTAAATAACAGTAAGTAAAACAGTACAGACAATAAAGTAAGGCCATTATATTATGTGAGCATATTTGTTCAATCACTATAAGGATGCAGTTTGTTAGGTGCACAGAAGTGATGAAACACAATAGCTGTCGTGTAAGTGGGCTGTTGGGAATAGAATAACTAGAGGGGTAAGGTCCCGAGATATAGGTATTACAGGGGGCCTGACATAATTTCAAGGAGGTTAGAGGTCAAGTTCACATACCCCTGATTCAAAACCTTCAAGATAAGGCTTGAAGTTGAATGCCTCGTTGAGGCCTGGGGGAGATGTGGCATTGAGGTGGAATATCCATCTAAGCTCACTTTGAAGCAAGGCTTTGTTGTAATCACCCCCTCGATTCGGTGGGGGGATGTGGTCCAGTGCTTTGAATATGATTTGGGGAGTTGAGTCTGGATGGACAATTGCACAGTGTCGCCCTAAAGGGAGATCAGGGTCTTTTTGGTTGATGCTCAGGGTATGTCGATAAATGCGTTTCCAGAAAGGCAGTTTAGTTTTCCCAACATAAAAACACCCGCATTCGCATTCTAATAAGTATACAATGCCGACTGAGCGGCAATTGACAAAATGTTGAGGGAAGAAGGGTTGTCCATTAGGTAGGATATTGGATCTGTTAGATTTGGATAGGTACCTGCAATATTTGCATTTCCCACATGGGAATGTCCCTTTAGTTTCCCTCAACATTTTGTCAATTGCCGCTCAGTCGGCATTGTATACTTATTAGAATGCGAATGCGGGTGTTTTTATGTTGGGAAAACTAAACTGCCTTTCTGGAAACGCATTTATCGACATACCCTGAGCATCAACCAAAAAGACCCTGATCTCCCTTTAGGGCGACACTGTGCAATTGTCCATCCAGACTCAACTCCCCAAATCATATTCAAAGCACTGGACCACATCCCCCCACCGAATCGAGGGGGTGATTACAACAAAGCCTTGCTTCAAAGTGAGCTTAGATGGATATTCCACCTCAATGCCACATCTCCCCCAGGCCTCAACGAGGCATTCAACTTCAAGCCTTATCTTGAAGGTTTTGAATCAGGGGTATGTGAACTTGACCTCTAACCTCCTTGAAATTATGTCAGGCCCCCTGTAATACCTATATCTCGGGACCTTACCCCTCTAGTTATTCTATTCCCAACAGCCCACTTACACGACAGCTATTGTGTTTCATCACTTCTGTGCACCTAACAAACTGCATCCTTATAGTGATTGAACAAATATGCTCACATAATATAATGGCCTTACTTTATTGTCTGTACTGTTTTACTTACTGTTATTTAAACTGACCTATGTAAATGTTCATCTTCCTCATTGTTAAAAATATCTGAACATTATTATATCTGCTATGTTAATGTACTGCCTGCCTTTCTCCAATAGGGGGTGCTCTACCCGCTCATATGATGATTTGACTCACTTGTAAAGCTATTGATACTTCCCTGCATAATCCAATTACAGGGTAATACTATTTTGACATATTGCTATACCCTTCTATGTTTACATCCGGCCTATCTGCTTGCATTTGGTTTATCCAGGCTGCCCGGCGCGGGTAAGACAACGTGCGCATGCGCGGACTTCTTGTTGCGCGTGCGCATTACATACCCCATGAGGCGCACGCTTCCTCCTTATGCGCCCTCCGCTTGCGTTCCAGCGAACGGGGAGGGGTTCGTCTACCCGCGTCGGTGACGCCCCGATGCTGCACGAGGCCCCGCCCCCTCCGGGCGTGACGACGCGCGGCGCCGCCGCTTCAGAGATCTCATTGGGGGAAAACTTACGGCCTCTGAGCCACCATCCCCTCACCTGGCCCTGATTATTACCCCACACCTGAGCATACCTATCTCATATTACGGCCCGCCCAGCTGACATTACTTCCCATTCATATTTAAACCCGAGCTATGGCGGGACTAGATACAACACTTTCCTGCCGGCGCTCTGTTGTACCTTTTCACAGGACCTCCTTGTACCAGGTAAATTACTCCTTTGACCCCATGCTGTTCGCCCCTAACTATATACCCTTTAGACCTGCAATTGAGCCTAATACCACCCTATTTACTCTATTCTACCCCCCAGCCTTATACCTCCTCCGGCCCAGGTACATATAGCCATAGCAACCTCACGGTGCATGGCTGGAGATCTTGCAGCCAACCAAGTGCCCAGCAGCCTTTTGCTTTTAACAGCACAGATCAATTATATCTTGTGAATACCCCGAGACCATACTTCTGTACCCCAAGACCACCGGGCTATTTGGGCCCTCTATCCTCAATGTTTTGCAAGTGAGTACCATTATCATTTAGCGGCCATAATACAGGCTCCATACCCTTTAACAATATATGTTGTATACTAATGCCCTTCCTCTGTTTTATACAGTACTATTGAGCAAACACAGGAACTGTAATTGCCTTGAAAAAGGACGCTCGTCCGAAACATGTCGGCATTTTCCTGAAAGACCTTGATAATATCGCAAGTTGTTGTGCAATTTTTGCATTTTATGTACATGTCTATGGTCACATGCGTTTTCATGTATATTTTTGACTTTATGTAAAACTGTATCTCCATTTACCTAATTTACCCAATTTATTTCTGGGCTCACTGCCCTAATAAAATTTACTTTCTGTTTATTGCATACACTTTCTATGTCTATCTGTTTAAGCTTCTCTTAGGGGTATAGGCCGTGTTAATGCACATTAGGCCCTCACAAATATATATTTATTTGTGAATAGAGACCTATTAATGGCGGCCATTTTCCTAGAGCCGCAGGAAGTGCTCTGACGGCCATTTTTGATTAGACATTGACGCCGGAAGAGCATCGGCGGCCATTTTACTGGAAGTTTCTGTTGCTCGGATGTAAACATCCGCTCGGCGGACATATTTCTTTCTTATTGGTCGCCGGAAATGTCACGGCGGCCATCTTTTGGAAGGGTTTACAGCTTAATATGTAATTTTGGGCAAGATTCCAAAATAGGAAGAGACAGGAGAAAAAAAACATTTGTTGCATCATGTACTATAGCTCTCTACCAATTGGAGAGGGCATAGTTATCTTATAGATGGCCTTAAATAACTGCATCTATTCACCGTGTATGTAGTAGAACCATAAAAAAATGTGGGTGATGTCCTAAAAATCTCAAAACATTTTAATATGTTAAAAATTAAAATATAAGTTTAAAAATGAGTTTCGGAAGGTTTCGAATGTCCATGCATATCAGGCATTAGAATTGCTTTGGGCAAAGCAAAACTTAAAATAAAAATAAAAATAAAATAAATAAAAGAAGGGGGGGAAGAAATATTTTAAAATAATACCGGAAATGACGTCCCTTGCTCGTATACATTATCTGTATATACAAGTACAGTATAAAAGTAATTAGACATATATTTTAATATACTGTATTTATCGGCGTATAACACGCACTTTTTCCCCCTTAAAATTGGGGGAAAGTTGTGGGTGCGCGTTATACACCGATACCCCCCAAAAAATGACAAAAATAGCGAGCGGCGCCGAAAAATAGCGACCGCTGCCAAAAAAGGCCGAACCGCCGCGGAAAAAGGCCGAACCGCCGCCGAAAAAGACCGAGCCGACTGTTCGGCTCTGCTCGTAGTCCCGCCTCCCTGCGCTCGATCCCGAAACAGCAGGGAGGCGGGACTCCGAGCGGAGCCAAACAGTCGGCTCGGTCTTTTTCGGCGGCGCTTCTGCCTTTTTCGGCGGCGGTTCGGTCTTTTTCGGCGGCGCATGCGCAGACCTCTCGGTGGCGGGAAATTTAAACGTGGGCAAGGCAAATGATGCTGGCAATGCTGAAAATCACACTGGGCAAACTACAAATGATGCTGGCAAGCTGCAAATCACACTGGGCAAGCTACAAATGACACTGGGCAAGCTGCAAATGACACTGGGCAAGGCTGCAAATGACGCTGGGCAAGGCTGCAAAGGACACAGGGCAAGGCTGCAAAGGACACTGGGCAAGGCTGCAAAGGACACTGGGCAAGGCTGCAAATGACACTGGGCAAGGCTGCAAATGACGCTGGGCAAGCTGCAAATGACACTTAAATGTAAGTTTTTTTTACCCCTAAACTTCTCTCCTAAAACGTTTTTTCCTTAAAATTCCCTTCTAAACTTTGGGTGCTTGTTATACGTCGGTGCGTGTTATACGCCGATACATATGGTGCATAAAAATATGAAAGTATATAAAATATCTTAAGACCTGAAAACGACCGATAAAAATTGTGACAAGTGGAAGATATAGTGAAGGGGGAAGTTGATATAAGATGATAAAAAGGACTAAAATCAAAAGTTGCTAATAAAACAGTTAATATCAAAGTCTATGTTGAGCCCCCTGGGTGCAAAGGTGTCTAGGGTGTGTATCCATTTAGATTCTAGTTGGCTCAGGGTTCTGACTTTGTGCCCACCCTGCCAATGTCTTTTATATGCCTCAATCCCCCAGAAGTTCATTTGTGATGGGTCTTTCTTTTGGTGAGTTGCAAAGTGCCTAGACACACTATGCTTATCGAATCCTTTCTGTATATTTTGCACGTGTTCTTTGATTCTAATTCTTAGCAATCTCTTGGTGCGGCCTATGTATTGCAGGCCGCAATCACACTCTAGGACATATACTGCCCCCTCTGTATTGCAACAGATGAAATCTCTTATCTCATGTGTTTGCCCTGTACTTGTTGCAATAAAGTCTTTCTTTTTTTCGCTCGGTCGTCTAGTTTTGGTGCAGGCGAAACATCGTTTACATGGGAAGAACCCTTTGCCAGTAAAGAAAGATAACCCTCCTCTGCTCGGGGGGTCTGGAATGCTTTTTACAAACTTATCTCGTAATGTAGGGGCTCTCTTGTAGATGAATTTTGGAAAGGGTGGAAGGATTTCTTGTAATTGTTTGTCGGCCAGCAGGATATTCCAATTGTGTTTAATGATTTTTTCCATTTGTTTATGCTGTGCATTAAAATCAAAGATTAGTGGTACTGTATATTTGGACATTATACGTTTGGGTTTATCTTGAATGAGGACTTTTCGATCCATATCTGCGACTTCTGCGATTTTCTTGCTAATATATTTATTCTCGTAGCCTTTTTCGATGAATCTCTGTTTCATATTGTTGGCTTGCTCTTCATAGGTTTCTTTGTGGGTACAATTCCTTCTTAGTCGCATGAGTTGGCCTTTAGGTATGTTGAAGAGCCAATTTCTGTGATGACAGCTTTCGAGTGGCAAATAACTGTTTCTATCCACATTCTTAAAATGCGTTCTAGAGTGGAGTGTGTTGTTCTCTTGTAGGATTTCTAGGTCAAGGAATGTTATCTTTTATTGGCTAATTTCCCTTGAGAGTTTGATATTCTTGTCGTTCATATTTAGTTCTTCCAAGAAAGCTATAAGTGTTTCTCTCTCTCCTTTCCAGACTATGACTATATCGTCTATGTACCTTCTGTACGTGTGTAATTCTTCGGGAGTGTTTGAGAAAACTTGTTCGTCTTCCCATCTTGTCATAAAAAGTCCTGCCACACTCGGTGCGAATTTCGCTCCCATAGCCACTCCTGTCTTCTGGAAGTAATATTTTCGATCGTACCAAAAGAAGCTATTTTTTAAACAGAAGTCAAGGCATTTTACCAAGTATTTCATTTGGCTACAAGGTAAGGTTGAAAAAGTCCTAAGTCCCCATTTGACAGCCTCACAAGCTTGGTGGTGCATGATTATGGTGTAGAGTGAAGATACATCTGCTGTTGCTAACCACCACGGTTGATTGCCTTTGGGGACATTGTCCAAGATTTGCAGCATTTGCTTGGTGTCTCTTAAATAGGCTTTTGTTTTCTGTACAGCGGGTTGCAGGAAGTGGTCGATATATTGACCCATTCTTGCCGTAAGGGAATCGATCCCGTTCACTATAGGTCTGGGGGGGGGGTTCGTACTGTCTTTGTGTAACTTAGGAAGACAGTAAATAATGGGTCTCCGACAGGCTTCTGGAATCAGGAATTTGGCCTCCTTTTTATTTAAAATATTTCTTTTCATGCCAAGATGAACGGTTTGTTCCAGTGCTTTTGTGCATTTAAAGACAGGATTGCTGGGTAGGCATTTGTATGTTTCTTCGTCCTCTAGCATTGTGTTCATGCATACATTGTATTGCTCCTTTGAGAGGATTACGATCCCTCCCCTTTTATCCGCTGGGCGTTTTACAAGGTCTTTTCTCTTCATTAGTTTCTGAATTCCACTCTTAATGTGCTTGGGTTCTTCTTTCTTCTTGATTCTCATTCCTCTCAATTCTTCCAAGACAACTCTTTTAAACACTTCGATATGTTTGTTATCTTTCACTGGTGGATTGAAGATAGAGGTATTTCTTAAAGTGCTGTGCATAGTTTAGTTGGTGTCCAACATTTTAGGTCTACAAGGATTACTACTAATGTATTTTTTGATGTTGAGCTTCCGTATATACTTTTGTATCCCTATGTAGGTTTGGAATTTATCTAAGTTTTTTATTGGGGCATATTTAAAGCGGTTCTGCACTCGTTTTTTTTTTTTTGGGCTATATGCCAAGGGCATATAGCTCAATTGGGGGACTTACCTGTTCCATCTTCCATCTCGATCGCCGCCGGTTTTCCTCCGATAAAATTCTTCATCTTCTTCTTGTCTGCTGGGGTCCATCTTGCCTGCGGGCATGTGAAACCCCACAGGCACTTTAGATGGCCCAGCATGCACCGCCGTTACTCGCGCGTGCGCAGTAACGGCACATCTGCCGACATCTCGCGAGATTTCGGAAGATGTGGCCGAAATCTTGCGAGATTTCGGAAGATGTGGCCGAAATCTCGCGAGATTTCGGAAGATGCCCGCACTGACTCCTGGGATCAATGACACCAGATCCCAGGAGACAGTGCGGCGTGACGACGATCGACGCAGAGACCCCGCCCACCCCCGAAGAGACAGAAGACAGGAAGTCATTAATTACAAGGTAAGTAAAAAAAAAAAAAAAACACATTTCATTTAGTACTCTTTGCCTGATTTGGAAGGCAAAGAGATTTACTAAATGAAATGTGTGCAGAACCGCTTTAAGTCCTTTGTCAAGTGTTCCGATCTCTTCGTGTGACAGGGGTTGCTGGCTCAAGTTAAAAATCCCCTCACCTTTTACACTCTTTTACTTTTGGGCTCTCTTTCCTCCTCTGCATCCCCTCTTCTTTCCGGGGATTTCCTTTGGTGTCTCGGTTCTTCCGTATGTCGTATTGGGTATGTCTCCCGGCCTCTCTCTAAAAAAGACCTTTCGTAGTCAGTATCTGAAAGCCTATGTCTATCCGATCTGTCTTCATCTGGTCTGTTATTTAGGGGGGCATAATAATTATGCGTCAGGATGGGACTCTTCTCGTATTGGCGGTAGGATCCTTGTGTCGGTGGTGGTTGATATGGGGGTCCTCGGTATTCTCCATCCCTTCTGTCATACTGTCTTTCTGGTGTTTGGGTTCTTGGACCATAGCCTTCGTATGGACGGCTTCTATTTTCTGTGTTGGCACCTCTGTTATCCCTTTGGTTGTATGGATATGTTCTATTGTCACGTTGTTCATAGGGTGGTTTATGCCAATGGTTTTGGCCATTGTTTTTCGTGTAGTTATTTTTCCAGAAGGGTTTCTTCCACCCATTCTGTGGGGTGCGATCTTGTTGTTGGGGTCTTCTGTCATTTCGATACGGTGTTTGTTGATTTTGATAATTCCCTCGTCTGTCTTCATATCCTTGTTGTCTTGGGGTATCTCTCCTGTTCCTATCTTGTCCCTCTTGTGGTTTATGGTGGGTGTTATAATTGTTCTCGCTGTTATTATATTGGGGTTGCATTCTCACCGTCTTTTCGGGTGTAGAATAGGTGGAGATTGGATCTGCAAGATCTGCAAGATCCAATTGGCTATGCCATTTAAATGCACGATCCGTTTTAAAATCATTCATGTCTCTACTGTACTTTTTACTTTTCCTTTGTTGGACTTCTTTGTCCTTTTTTGTGAGGTCTTTATTCAATTGAGTTGTTAGGGTGATGAATTCATCTTTATACACATCGAGTTCTTCTTTGACTTCTGCTATCAGAGCATCTATTGTTTTCAATTTTTTCCTTTTCCTTTCTAATAGGAAAGCTAATAGTTTTAAACCCTCGGTGTTAAAAATTTTAAACCAGTCGTCGATAGACTCTTGGTCTGTCAGCCCATCATTGGGTGTTATGTCCCATCTAAGACGTCTGGGTACAATACTATCTTTTAAGTATTGTTCAAAGGTAGTTATGTCCCACCACAAACTGACCTTTTTATCCATATTGTGCCCTAGTTTTCTCATGAGGCTTTCAATGTCACTATTTTTCTTCTTTGTAGGGGTAGTCATATTGAATACCTCCTCTAGGTTTAGTGGTCTTTTGTCTAAAAATGCGAACACATCCATGGTGGCAGCAAAGATTGGTGGGAAAAAGAAATCAGGAGATAGGTATAATATGTATCTCTGCGCTAACCTTCTGTGTATTACTAAAATTAATACTGCGGCAAACACTGAGAGGAATTTTCCGGTCCAGTACAAGTAAATATAAAAAGAGGCAGTGCTGCGCTGTATATAAAGGATCAAGTAAAATAGGTGAAAGATAAATAAGGTATATAGTGCTTAAGCCAAACACCATTCACTTATAGGTGAGAAAGTGACTATAGGTGCATCCAGTGCAAGAAAATTACTTAGTTTAAAATCAAAATCTAAAGTGCATAAGAGAATAACTAGATAAAAGTTCTTAATTCAAATAAAACCTATGTGATATATTGCTGTTAGAAAATCTTCATAAAATTCATAGCAGTTCATAATGTGCTGATACTTCAGATAAAATCGCACAAAAAACATAATATCACATAAAATCGCATAAGATCGCATAAAAGCGCATGATGAATAAATGCTGATAAAAGTGCAAATTCTAATATACAGTGAATCTCCGAACAGGTGGTAAGTAGACGTGATAAATAAACGGTGGTATAGATCCGTAAAATGAGTCCTGTCTCAGCAAGGTCTAAAGTGTAGGTTAATGTGACTTTGGTGTCATAAAAAAACACATTGCAGGTGAGTCAAAGGGGTGATGTTTGTAGTGTAATAGAGATTTGTTCTCCAAAGGGTGATGTACTCAGTGGTTCTGTGCTTTCTGTTCCTCTCTTGAAAAAAGTTATCTTAACATGAATCATATAAAAATACATTTCATATTAATACTAGACATCATATTCTGATTACACCTTTACCCTGATAACAGACACCTCCCATATTTGGAACCAATCACCGGATGGTAAACATAAAGAGAGGGAGGTAACCATCCAACGATTACATTGCACCCTACAAAAAGAGACACACACATGATTCAAGGGGCCGAGGACCACAGATCCACACGCTGACATACACTCTCTGGACGAACAAAGCCACGTGTGGGAGAAATTAAGATGTATTGCAACTAATTTGGCTGTTGTGGTCCAAGGGAAATTATTGCCCAATCCAATCTGGTAGCCCTGTTAAAGTAAGACTTCTTTCAAATTGAAATCTATCTGATGGCTCCTCAAGACATATTTTGGCTTTCTTCCGGCCTGAGAAAGGCAGAAAATTGTGTTTGGAGCGGCAAGAGATATTGTGTTTTTGAATTTAAGACGCGGTTAACCACACCATTTTTAACATTCAGTTGGTGCTACCCTAGGGTTATTTGTCAAATATTAGGAAATTTTTTTATTGTTGCGTTGATATCTTTTAAATATTAATCACCAGAAATTCATTTTTTTTATGAAGTTGTATAACTATACTTGTAAATTAATAAAATGTATTTGGAGAGTACAAATAAAAGGCTGGACAGACAGACTGCCCTTGGGCTATGCCCGCCAGATATTTGTAGCAGCGCTATGTGTTACTTTCTCAACTTAATGTGAAAATATTTAGAGAAGTGCACCTCTAATGAGATTTATACAAACTACTAAATAAATAGTAAAATAATAAATATTCAATGTGCACGTGAATAAATAAATTAATAAATAAATAAAAAATTAAAAATAAATGAATCAATAAATAATAATTGGATTAACACTGCGTGTCTCCAGAACAAAGGATGTTAGAAAGTCCACGTGTTCAACAAGTTCATCCAATCTGGTAAAAATAGCAATATAGCGACAATAATTGTGACAGTTCTATAATCATGTGAAGATATAATTCTGTGCCGATATTCCGTGAGTCATCCAAGCCTTCCACCATAGATTTCACCGTGTGGGAAGATTATCCCCTTTTGGGGGTACACTCACCAGAGATATACTTTATATACGCCTGTAGTTACAAATTATGTGGACCTTCTCTTCCAACATCAGCCAAAAACCGAGTGCCAATATAGGTTGCACATATCCCTAAACATGGACACATACATATCCTCCGTCCCGAGATGCCTATTTATAGACGTATATTGATTTGGGATCATCTTAGTGTGATTACTTGGACAGTAGATTGGCAACCCCAAGCAAACGGTATTCACAAGTCACCCATAAACCCTTAATTACAAAATTATGAAATAACGTTCTGTATTAGCCTTGCACCTTAATGTTGTATGTATCAGTTTATATCTGACCGGGTTATAAGAATATATATGCAGCCGGCATGATTATTACAATTTGGCATTGAATGCATACAGAATGTTCCCTTTGTTGTTTTATAAGTACACTTGAATGGCGCTAGATTTTACTGGCACTGTCCGCAATAGACCTCTGATGCCTGGCTACGTGGCTACAGGTCAACAGTAATCATTGGAAAACGGTTCGGCCTCCTGATTGGGCGGCCGCGCCGTCCGTCAGTGTACATATACCTCACTTCCTGCCTGGTGACCTACGCCCTTGAGAAGAAGTCGTAAATGACGAAACGCGTCAGGGCGTAGGTCAACAGGAAGTGACGTCAGACGTTGTGCGGTCCACGGTGCGCTCCAGGGCTTTCCGGACAGGCAGGACGCCAATCCTCCCACTAAAGGCATAGAAAGGCTCCATATCCGGCCAGAGCAGGCACAGTATACCGCTTACATTTACCCCAAATGCTACATAATACATTGTTTTCGGTACGCAGAACCCACTAGGGGGAATTTTAATGTTAAAGGGAAAATTACCTCAATAAATAATTTTTAAGCAATATTACGCTATGTGGCCCAATATTTGTTTCCATACATGCTTTTAAAATGACCGCGCTGATGATGATATGACCGATTGATGCTGGAGGAAATGCTGTTTCTGGTTGTATTCACGCGCTGGGGGATTTTTGGCTGATGTTGGAAGAGAAGGTCCACATAATTTGTAACTACAGGTGTATATAAAGTATATCTCTGGTGAGTGTACCCCCAAAAGGGGATAATCTTCCCACACGGTGAAATCTATGGTGGAAGGCTTGGATGACTCACGGAATATCGGCACAGAATTATATCTTCACATGATTATAGAACTGTCACAATTATTGTCGCTATATTGCTATTTTTACCAGATTGGATGAACTTGTTGAACACGTGGACTTTCTAACATCCTTTGTTCTGGAGACACGCAGTGTTAATCCAATTATTATTTATTGATTCATTTATTTTTAATTTTTAATTTATTTATTAATTTATTTATTCACGTGCACATTGAATATTTATTATTTTACTATTTATTTAGTAGTTTGTATAAATCTCATTAGAGGTGCACTTCTCTAAATATTTTCACATTAAGTTGAGAAAGTAACACATAGCGCTGCTACAAATATCTGGCGGGCATAGCCCAAGGGCAGTCTGTCTGTCTAGCCTTTTATTTGTACTCTCCAATTACCATTTTTTTATATAAGTGGCTGCTACAAAATGTATGTATAAGCCTTTATACTCTCACATTTCCACTAAAATAGTTCTGCACATCACCAGATAAATTTTAGGATTCATTTTTATCACATACACACATATATACTATATATTTATTTATTTATTTATATTTTGGTATACACGTGTTCACATATAATATACATTTATTTATTTATTTATTTATATATTCGTTTACACATGATATATATTTATTTATTTATCTATATATTACCACTACTTGGGCATTTGAATCACTCACTATCCCAAATATTGCAAGTACACATACCCTAGTAGCGCAGAGCGGTGTTTTACATAGGAGGGCGGAAATTCAAGCACCCCTTTTTTTAGAATAAAATGTATTTACTTATTAATTTGAATGGGAGATATTTATACATTGGTAAGAATTCCCCATAGATTAACAAACTCAGGAAATTATTGTGGTATGCTACTGATTGTCTGAACAAAGTTCAATTTTTTTTTTTTTAATTAATTGCTGTGACTGGCTGGAGGCACTGTAAATCCACTGTACTTATAGTCAGACACTGCCCTTTTATTTATAATTTACCATTTGCCAAAACATTAAATTCTATTTAATTAGAATTCCCAATATTTATGATCATTAAGATTCCATACCACACTCACAACAATATGCAGTAAAGCAGGCTTATTATACTCACCGTGGAACCTAAGGAGTTAAGTGGTTGTAAAGTCAAAATTTTGACTTTTACCTACAGGTAAGCCTATAATGAGGCTTACCTGTAGGTAAAAAAAATATCTCCTAAACCTGTACGGTTTAGGAGATATTCCCCGTGCAATGTGCCGCTGACTGCAGTGGCGCATGCGCCACGGGGGATTCTCGGCTGAAAGGCCGGCAGAATCTGAACCATGCCGGGAAGAATTCTCCCGTGCGCATGCGCGGGAGTGACGACATCGCGGCTCCAGCCACTCACATCGCTGGAGTCGCGATACCCGGAAGACACGCCGAGGCAACATGTCAGCTACCTCGGCGTGGACCAGGTGAGTCACCGACGCCTCGTTCTAAGGTAAGTATTTCATAATGAGCTAGTATGCAGTGCATACTAGCTCATTATGCCTTTTCCCTTACAGGTGTGTTAAAAAAAAAAGTTTCAGCGGGTTTACTCCTGCTTTAATCCTCTGCATTGAGTAAAAAGGATGTTTGATCCTGTCTTCTATGATCCTCCCCTTTTTTTACTGTGCCCAATCCATCTGATAATAGAGTCCTAGGAGGCACTCTGCACATGCTCAGTTTGGTTGTATTGCTAGAGAGTTTTTTTTTTGGAAGGGAGCATGTGATCAGCCCAGGTTGAATCAGCACTGTCCAGACAGAAAGTCAGGGGTCACGCAGCCTTATAAGACAGTTAGAGAAGAATGAAAACTCTTACTAGCTTTAATCAGTGCTTGACCAGACACTGATAGAAGTCACAAGGCTGCTGTATACTGCTGATGAGAAAAGCAGTTTGTATTTACTAAAATAGTGGCATTTTCAGTGCACTGTGGGAGACCAGATATAATGCATGCAGGTTCCTGGGTTTAGTAACACTTTAAACACAGGAAAGTGTGTATGGTCAAACCTGTACAGTCCAGTCTTTCAGTGCTTCTGCTAAATCTAGATAATTTAGGTGGCAAAAAGAAGGTTCATGCTATGCTCACATATTAATTGTATATTTCCCATCCTGCCCTAAAAATATCTAAATATTGATGAAGCAGGAGAGTTGGCTTTCATATACACTATATTACCAAATGTATTGGGATGCCTGCCTTTACACTTTGCACATGAACTTTAATGGCATCCCAGGCTTAGTTCGTAGGGTTCAATATTGAGTTGGCCCACTCTTCTGGGAAGGCTGTCCACAAGGTTTAGGAGTGTGTCTATGGAAATGTTTGACCATTCTTCCAGAAGCATATTTGTGAGGTCAGGCACTGATGTGGACGAGAAGGCCTGGCTCGCAGTGTCCGCTCAAATTCATCCAAAGGTGTTCTATCGGGTTAAGGCCATGACTCTGTGCAGGCCAGTCAAGTTCCTCCACCCCAAACTCACTCATCCATATCTTTACGGACCTTGTTTTTCTTACAATGTTGGACTAATGCTTCATTTATAGATTAACCTGCAGAAGTCAATGAAATTTGTACTCTTGGAAGGCTTTACGCTTTAACACTGGCACCGACTGTAGCTAAGCATTTGGACTTTAGTCCGCAAAGCTATAAAAACAAGGGAGCTCTGGAAGTCTAGGATTTTTCCATGTCATTAGGGGAGGCACAAGCTGATAATGGATTTTCATTGCTCAAGGATATCTGTTTTAATTCAACAATGCTACATTTGTCATCATATTGAACATACCATGGACATCGATGGTAATGAGAGCACCCAGTGTTATTCGTTCCATTTTTGTTAACCTTCCTCTGACTAGGCCGACAATTTCATCAATTTGCTCACTGCATTGTTTCACAAAGTTTTGCAGTCCTCTTTTCTGATCAAAAGCCTGTAATAATATGGAAAGAAAAGCACACAAATATAATGTAAGGATTTGCTGCAAATAATAGCATCTATTGCATTTTATCCATTCTTTTTCTCTCTAAAGCTTAAAAATGATATGTGCTTCTTAAATCATTGCTGTTTCTATTATAAATCAATGGGATGCTTCAAGATATTATTTCATACTTGTGACAAGAAACTTGGAGAGTTTTTATTATCTGAAAAGTAATAGAGATTTAAAAAGTGTTCATTCTCTGCAATTTGAAACACTTTATGCAGGTTTGTATTCTTTATTTCTCACTGCTAGGGATAGGCGAACGGTTCGGGCCGAACGACGAACAATATGCAGTGTTTGGGGCAAATTCAAAAGCCGCAGAACACTGTTAAAGTCTATGGGACACTAACATGAAAAAACAAAAGTGTTCCTTTTAAAGGCTTATATGCAAGTTATTGTCATAAAAAGTGTTTGTGGACCCGGGTCCTGCCCCAGGGGGCATGTATCAATGCAAAAAGAAGTTTTAAAAACTGCAGTTTTTTTTTTTCAGGAGCAGTGATTTTAATAATGCTTAAAGTGAAACAATAAAAATAAAATATTCCTTTAAATATTGTGCCTGGTGGGTGTCTATAGTATGCCTCTATAATGGTGCAATGTTCTCATGTTTAGTACTGCAGCAAAATTACATTTCTAAAGGAAAAAGGAACTACCGTATTTATCGGCGTATAACATGCACTTTTTCCCCCTTAAAATCGGGGGAAAGTCGTGGGTGCGTGTTATACGCCGATCCCCCAAAAAAGAGTGACAAAAAAATCAAACGGCGCCGAAAAATGGCGACTGCCGTCAAAAAAAAACGTGCGTCGCCGGAAAAAAACGAGTGCCGCCGAAAAAAAACGAGCGCCGCCGAAAAAGACCGATCTGACTGTTCGGCGCCGCTCGCAGTCAAGCCTCCCTGCTCTCGCTTCCGAAACAGCAGGGAGGCGGGACTGCGAGTGGAGCCGAACAGACGGCTCAGGCTTTTCCGGAGGCGCTCGGTCTTTAATGGCGGCGCCCGCTCGTTCTTCTCCGGCAGGAAATTTAAACATACCACAGACGCTGACAAGCTGCAAATCACACTGGGCAAGGCTGCAAGACACACTGGGCAAGGCTGCAAGACACACTGGGCAAGGCTGCAAATCACACTGGGCAAGGCTGCAAATCACACTGGGCAAGGCTGCAAATCACGCTGGGCAAGGCTGCAAATCACGCTGGGCAAGGCTGCAAATGGCGCTGGGCAAGCTGCAAATGACGCTGGGCAAGCTGCAAATGACGCTTAAATGTAAGTTTTTCTTTTTCCCTAAACTTCCCTCCTAAAACTTTTTTTCCTTAAAATGCCCTCCTAAACTTGGGGTGCGTGTTATAAGCCGGTGCGTGTTATACGCCGATAAATACGGTAATCGTGGCTGTAATGAATTTTTGGGTCTCGGCAATATAGATAAAACTAATTGAAAAAAAAAAAAATGGCATGGGTTCCCCACTAGTCCATTAATGGGCCCTTTGGGTCTGGTATGAATATTAAGGGGAATCCCGAACCAAACATTTGAAAAAAAATTGCGTGGGGGCCCCACCAAAATCCATACCAGGCCCTTCAGGTCTGGTATGGATATTAAGGGGAACCCTGCGCCAAATTTAAAAAGAAATGGTGTAGGGGTCCCCCAAAATCCATACCAGACCCTTATCCAGCACGCAACATGGCAGGCCACAGGAAATGATGGGCACAAGAGAGCACTCCTCGCCTCCTGAACCATTCCAGGCCACATGACCTCAACATGGGGAGGGTACTTTGGGGTCTTACCCCAAAGCACCTTGTCCCCATGTTGATGGGGACAAGGGCCTCATCCCCACAACCCTTGCCCAGTGGTTGTGGAGGTTTGCGGGCGGGGGCTTATCGGAATCTGGAAGCCCGCTTTAACAAGGGGATCCCCTGATCCCGCCCCCCATGTGAATTGGTAACGGGATACATTGTACCCCTACCAATTCACAAAAAAAGTGTAAAAAATTGTAAAAATAGACAGCTTGGGACAAGTCCTTTATTAAAAAATAAAAATCATCCATCGCTGGACAATTGAATTTAAATTTTTTTAATAAAGGACTTGTCCCAAGCTGTCTCTTGTCTTTTTTACCATTTTTTACTTTTTTGTGAATTGGTAGGGGTACAATGTACTCTATTACCAATTCACATAAAGGGGCTGGGATCTGGAGGTCCCCTTGCTAAAGGGGGCTTCCAGTTTCCGATAAGCCCCCCGCCCAATAAGCCTCCCGCCTGCAGACCCCACAACCACGAGCAAGGGTTGTGGGGATGAGGCCCTGGTCCCCAGCAACATGGGGACAAGGTGCTTTGGGGTCAAACCCCAAAGAACCCTCCCCATGTTGGGGCATGTGGCCTGGTATGGTTCAGGAGAGGGGGTGCTCTCTCATCCCTCTCTATTTTCCTGTTGCCTGCCAGGTTGCGTGCTTGGATAAGGGTCTGGTGTGGATGTTGGGGGGACCCCAAGACACTTTTTCTTAATTTTGGTTAGGGCTCCTCTTAAAATCCATACCAGACCATTGGTCTGGTATGGATTTTGGGGGGACCCCTACGCCATTTTTTTTTTAATTTGGCTCAGGGTTCCCCTTAATTTCCATAACAGACCTGAAGGGCCTGGTATGGATTTTGGGGGGACCCCCTCTTAATTTTTTTATACATTTTTGGTCCGGGGTTACCCTTAATATTTATACCAGACCTAAAGGGCCTTGTAATGGACTGGGGGCAAACCCATGTCGTTTTTTTCAATGAGTTTTATCTATATTGCGGAAACCCGACAATTCATTACAGCTGCGATCAATTTTATATGAAAATTTTTCCTTTACAAATGTCATTTTGTTGTGGTACTGTTCTAAACATGGGAAAAATGCGTCACTTTACAGGCATACTATAGACACCCCCCAGGCACAATACTTATTGTTTCACTTTAAGCATTATTAAAATCACTGCTCCTGAAAAAACAGCCTTTTTTTTTTTTTTGCATTGATACATGTCCCCTGGGGCAGGACCCGGGTCCCCAAACACTTTTTATGGCAATAACTTGCATATAAGCCTTAAAAATTAGCACTTTTGATTTTTCATGTTCATGTCTCAGACTTTAATGGTGTTCGTCCAAGGTTTTTGCCAGTTCGCATGTTCTGGTGCGAACCGAACAGGGAGTGTTCGGCTCATCCTTACTCACGGCATTCCTTATTTTGTTGGTTGGCATTAAAAAAAGGTACTATTAATAGACATATTTCATTCTACTCATTTAGAAAAAATAGATGTCTTGTATAATGCAGATTTGTCATAGAAAAAGATGAGAGAGGATGAGATCTATTATTTATTTATTTGTTATTAGGGATGGGCCGAACACCCCCCCGTTCGGCTCGCACAAGAACCTAAAGTCCGTGCGAGCATTAGAACCCTATTAGTTACAATGGATGCGAACGTTCGAAATCAAAAGTGCTAATTTTAAAGGCTAATATGCATGTTATTGTCATAAAAAGTGTTTGGGGACCTGGGTCCTGCCCCAGGGGACATGTATCAATGCAAATTTTTTTTTTAAAAACGTCCGTTTTTTCAGGAGCAGTGATTTTAATAATGCTTAAATTGAAACAATAAAAGTGTAATATTCCTTTAAATTTCGTACCTGGGGGGTGTCTATAGTATGCCTGTGAAGGGGCGCATGTTTCCTGTGCTTAGAACTGTCCCTGCAAAAAGTGTCATTTTTGCAGGAAAAAAAGCTATTTGAAATCACTTGCGACTAATGTATTGACGGCTCCCGTAACACAGAGAACAGTCATTCATTGAAAGCTATTCATAAAAAAAGTCATTGATAAAAAAAAAAAAAATAAAAAAAATTTAAAAAAAAAGCGTGGGGGTCCCCCCAAATTCAATAACCAGGCCCTTCAGGTCTGCTATGGATATTAAGGGGGACCCCAGCCAAAAAAAAAAAAAAAATGGCGTGGGGTCCCCCTCAAAATCCATACCAGACCCTTGAGGTCTGGGATGGATTTTAAGGGGAACCCCAGCCAAAAAAAATGGCGTGGGGTCCCCCTCAAAATCCATACCAGACCCTTATCCGAGCACGCAACCTGGCAGGCCGCAGGAAAAGAGGGGGGACGAGAGCGGCCCCCCTCCCTCCTGAACCGTACCAGGCCACATGCCCTCAACATTGGGAGGATGCTTTGGGGGTCTGAGACCCCCAAAGCACCTTGTCCCCATGTTTATGAGGACAAGGGCCTCTTCCCCACAACCCTGGCCATTGGTTGTGGGGGTCTGCGGGCGGGGGGCTTATCGGAATCTGGAAGCCCCCTTTAACAAGGGGACCCCCAGATCCCGCCCCCCCCCGTGTGTGAAATGGTAAGGGGGTACAAAAGTACCCCTACCATTTCACCAAAAAAGTGTCAAAAATTGTAAAAATGACAGGAGACGGTCTTTGACAATTCCTTTATTAAAATCTTCTTTCTTCTTTCTTCTGGTCTTCCTTTCTTCATCCTTCGGTTTCTTCATCTTCTCCTTCCGGCATCTTCTTCCATCTTCTTCTTCCATCTTCTTCTTCCTCGATCCGCTTCTTCTTGCGCTGGTCTTCTCGTCCTTCTCGTCCGGCATCTTCTTCCATGGCGTCGGCGTCTGTTCTTCTGTCGGGCCGCTCCTCACAATGGGAGGCTCCCGCTGTGTGAGGCTTCGCTCCGTCTGACAGGTCTTTTATAACGGAGGGCACCTGGTGACCCCGCCCCCCTCTGACGTCATGGGGAAAGCCATAGGGAATTCCCCATGACGTCAGAGGGGGCGGGGGGTCACCAGGTGCCCTCCGTTATAAAAGACCTGTCAGACGCAGCGAAGCCTCACACAGCGGCAGCCTCCCATTGCGCGGAGCGGCCCAGAAGAGACGCCAACGCCATGGAAGAAGATGCCGGACGAGAAGACCAGAGCAAGAAGAAGCGGATCGGAGGAAGAAGATGATGGAAGAAGAAGATGGAAGAAGATGCCGGAAGGAGAAGATGAAGAAACCGAAGGATGAAGAAAGGAAGACCAGAAGAAAGAAGAAAGAAGATTTTAATAAAGGAATTGTCAAAGACCGTCTCCTGTCATTTTTACCATTTTTGACACTTTTTTGGTGAAATGGTAGGGGTACCCCCCTTACCATTTCACACAGGGGGGGGCGGGATCAGGGGGTCCCCTTGTTAAAGGGGGCTTCCAGATTCCGATAAGCCCCCTGCCCGCAGACCCCCACAACCAATGGCCAGGGTTGTGGGGAAGAGGCCCTTGTCCTCATCAACATGGGGACAAGGTGCTTTGGGGGTCTCAGACCCCCAAAGCATCCTCCCAATGTTGAGGGCATGTGGCCTGGTACGGTTCAGGAGGGAGGGGGGGCCGCTCTCGTCCCCCCTCTTTTCCTGCGGCCTGCCAGGTTGCGTGCTCGGATAAGGGTCTGGTATGGATTTTGAGGGGGACCCCACGCCATTTTTTTTGGCTGGGGTTCCCCTTAAAATCCATCCCAGACCTCAAGGGTCTGGTATGGATTTTGAGGGGGACCCCACGCCATTTTTTTTTTTTTGCTGGGGTCCCCCTTAATATCCATAGCAGACCTGAAGGGCCTGGTTATTGAATTTGGGGGGACCCCCACGCTTTTTTTTTTTAATTTTTTTTATTTTTTTATCAATGACTTTTTTTTTTATGAATGGCTTTCAATGAATGACTGTTCTCTGTGTTACGGGAGCCGTCAATACATTAGCCGCAAGTGATTTTAAATAGCTTTTTTTCCTGCAAAATTTACACTTTTTGCAGGGACAGTTCTAAGCACAGCAAACATGCCCCCCTTCACAGGCATACTATAGACACCCCCCCAGATGTGATACTGCAATGCTGTACTAACAGCACGAACACACAAATCCCCAGAATCATAGCACATAATGTCAGCAGTCAGCAGCACATAACACTGACACGCTGACACTGACAACAGAACATGCGAGGCCGCCGCCGCGGCGGCCTTTTATACTGTGGGGCGTGTACTAAACCCCCTGAGCTATCCTGCCTGTGACCAATTATTGCTCTCCTCGCCGCTGGCTCTTTGATTGGCCAAGCATTTGGGTCACAGTGCATGCTTGGCCAATCATCAGCCAGCAATGCACTGCAACTGGCGCAGTGCATTGCGGGCCGCTCGCATCACACGAATTTGATGCGAGCAAATGGTTCTGGGCTCGCCGAGCGGGCGAACGCCCGATGTTCGATTCGAACATGGGTTCAAATCGAACACCGGGCCCATCCCTATTTGTTATTATGAACAAGGTCAGGCAGTTTGATGCCAGATGGAAATTTATTGTTCTTTGCCAGTCTTCTAGTTTGGTGCACCTTGTGTAAAATAGACAAACATTCAAAATACCAGCCTTCTACTAATGGACACAAAACTTTTCTACTTTTCCACCTCAATTGTGGTATATTAAAACTATAAAGTGCAAAATATGGTGCAGCTCTGCATAGAAACATATCTTCTTAAGCCTCGTACACACAATCGGATTTTCCGCAGACATAGCTTCAGACTTTTGTCCAGGAACTTGTCTTGCATACAAACGGCAAGGAATTGTCGGCCAACAAACATGAACGTAGTGACATACTACGTGTTTTTTCAGCTCTTTAGCGCCACCCTTTGGACTCCTTCTGCTAATTTTGTGTTTGTAGAAGTTTGGTGAGTGTTGATTCACGCTTTTCATTTTGTTTCTGAATGGCCGTTCGTCAACCAGCCATGTTGCAGAATCGGAGGAGATAACATGTTATTTATTATTGGCTTGGAGTTATTGCTTTGACCCAAGCCCAGTCCAGGAACAGGAGGAGGAGGATTTCTTGGACCAAAAATTGGTTGCTTTATTAATCGTGACCAATTATGTCATATAAACAAGGGGGATTTTGTATGGCGCACATAGGAAATAGCTTATAAAATGCATATGGTGGGTAACAGTGGGAGTAGTGAGGGGGAAGGGAATAGCGTATGTGTTAGTACACGAATTTTAAATATTAGTCCATGTACACATGCTGAAATTTTAAAACATAATTGCTGAGCATAAAAGGCTGCCAGTCCATATAAGCAAGAAGGAGCTCTGGAATGAAATAAAAAGAGAGAGAGAGAGAGACGGCGCCCTCTAAGTGCAGCAAAATAAGATCAATTTATTATAAAAGAAGATTAAGAACACTAACAAGATGGATGTGTCATAAAGGCATATCAGAAATTAGAGGATCATCCGTTTTTGGGTCCCGGGTGAAGTGATGTCATCAGATGTGCTGTCAGATGTGCTATCTCAAACGAGCTGTGTAGTCCAGTGGAGATCCGGTGGCGCTGTGGGTTCTCAGTGCCTCCGGACGGCTGGAGAGCAGGCTGTGCAGAAAGTGGGAAGCTTTGTTCAAGGCAGCAGCGGTGTTATGGCGCGATCACTTCCGGGTACGGGTCACGTGGGCGGCGCTTCGGGGCATGTGTGCCCCTTCGTCAGGCTGTGATAGTGGCCATATTGGAGATGGGAGTTTTGTACCCTGAGTGGGGAGTGACTGGGAACTGGATTGGAGGGCAAACAGAGGGGGCGGGGCCGAACGGAGGAGGGAATGGTTACCAAGGAAACCGGGCCAGCGGTGTAATAGGAGAGAGTATATTTTAAGCTAAGCTGGAGATGACATTATGATCGAGCGGGATATATCAGGGGATAGGATGGGTGATTGTTATGAGTGACTCTATAGTGGAGCGGACTATCAGGGGGAGGTTGGTAATTAAAGGCAACATAATGAGAACTTTTGTTTAATTAGCATGAGACAGATTGGTTGTGTTAACTGAATGTTACAGGGTGAAAAAGAGGTAGTGGGATTATTTAATGAAAAAATGTCAAGGTTATTACGATGTCATTATTGAACAGGATACCTGCAGGCATGCCATAAGGGTATATTACTGAATAATTAGATATGTAAATAAATAGAAAAAATATAGTAAAAAAATATATCAGACATATGAGTTATACTAGCGACTATAGACTATGTACTATATACTTACGGCCAATTATATTCATTATATAGGGGCGACCTTGGGAGATCTATATATATATAGAAAATGAGAGAGGAGAACGTTATACAATATTGTATGGTATTATTTTATACTAGCATACTAACTGATTAACAGGTTGAGTAAGATGGTGGGGGGAAAAAAGGGGGGGGGGGGTTTAGGTGGGGAGGACAAAGAGGGGAGGGGTAGGAGGGGAGGGGGAAAAGGGGGGGAGAAAGTAGGAGGGGGGGATGAGGAGGATATGTGGTGTGTGGTGGGGGTATGTAGAGAGTAAAATAAGGAGTGAGGGGGGGGGGGGGGTTATGGGTGATTGTTAGTTGTGGATAGACTAGGAGAAGAATAGCTGGAGGCAATGTCAATATTTTATGTATATCGGAGGGTGGAGAGTTGTGGGAAAGGTAACGGATAGAGAAATTTCGGGAGTAACCTGTAAATCTAAGGTTATGTATAGAGGGGCGACCGGGTTCAAGGGTGCCTTCACAGAAGTGGGTGGCACAGAGGTGAATAATAAAGGAATAACAACGTACGCTTCTAGATAAAAATACAGAGTATGTCAACAGATATGCATATAAATAAACATCGAAAGTATATATACACTTATACATAAAAATACATATAAAAACATATATATAAAAATATATATATATAAAAAAATTATGCAAGATATAAGATATATATATATATATATATATATATATACATACACACATAAAAAATATATATATATAAAAATATACAAACATATAAAAAATATAAAAAACTACATATATACATACAAACTATTGTCATAATCATATAAGGGGTGGTTTCATGGGATGTAAGCGACGTGTGGGGGACTGTACCAGAAATGACGATTCAGAGGAGGATGTTGATTTCAATCCCCTTGTTGAGGCCCCCAGGCGATAATGTGTCTAATTTATATATCCAATAATTCTCCCTCTCGCATAGGCGCTTATATCGCTCTGTGGTAGGGAGAGAGTTGGAAATGGATTCTAGTACCCAGACGCGTAGACCCAATGAGTTCTGTTCGTGGTGTTCTTTAAAGTGTCTGGGTACGCTGTGTTTGTCTTTTCCCTTTTCTACCAGGTTGCGGTGCTCGCCGAATCTTTTACGGAGGGCTCTTATGGTGCGACCGACATATAGTAGGCCGCAAGGGCAAGAGAGACAATAAATAACATAATTAGAGCTGCAGTTAAAAAAGTCCGGGATGATATATTGTTTTCCTTTGTGGTAAAATTATTTTTGTCTATGGGTCACATGGGAGCAGGTAAGGCACAGAGGTTTCTTACACTGGTACATACCTTTAATATTAAAAAATGTCAAAGATGCGCTGGCAGATGGACGTGTGGATGAAATTTTACTGGGCGCTATTTGAGATTTAATGTTTCTTGCTCTTCTATTGCCGCGTACACACGTACGGACTTTTCCCGGCGGACCTAAGTCCAGCGGACAATCCGCTGGACTTTCCCGCTAGGTACGCTGGACTAAAAAGCGAACGGACTTGACCACACACGATCACGCAAAAAAGTCCGGCGGTTCACGCGATGACGTACGCACGTACGACGGGACTAGAAAAAGGAAGCTCGAGATCCCAAACGACACCCTTTGGGCCCCGTCAGCTAATCTCGTGTGTATCGCGTGTTAGTTGACGTTTGGTTAGAGACGATTCGCGCTTCTCAGACTTCTGCTTAATTCGTTCGCTTCTGCCGTTCAGTTTGTGCTTGTGAGGTTTGTATCTGGCTTTCAGTGCGTGTGGATCAGTTCCTACCTGTTCTCAGGCCGTTCTGGTCCGCTCGTTCCTGTTTTTCAGGTCGTTCTTCATAGGCCTTGCTGTTCTTCAGTGCGTTCTGTTAAGTTGTTTGTTTGATCAGCCGACCGTTTTGAAGCCATGGAGTGTGGACGTACTCGGGAACGAGTTCGTGCTGTGCAGGGGCTCGGTGTTGCGGTTAACACCTTGGCACGAGCCCGGTCCATGAACAGGGTGAGGAGGAGTTCATGGACCAAGAATTGGTTGCGCCAGCGTGACCAATTCTCGCATATGCCTTTGCTCCGTGAGATCCGTGAGAATAATCCTGATGATTTCAGGAATTATCTCCGGATGACGGACCCCATTTTTCACCGTCTGTTGGCTTCGCTGTCCCCTTATATTAGCAGGCAGAATACCTGCATGCGGCAAGCCATCAGTGCGGAGCAGAGGCTAGTCGCCACGTTGCGTTACTTGGCGACGGGGAGAAGCTTGCAGGACCTCAAGTTCACGACAGGCATCTCCCCCCAGGCTCTGGGGCTCATTATTCCAGAGACCTGTTCTGCCATTATCCACGTCCTGCAGGAGGAATACATTAAGGTAAGTCTTCTCTTTTAAAATTACCTATGTCTTGTATGTTTGTTAATGTAGTGCATCAATGTCATCATTAGCTAATTACCATGATAGGACTATTCTATGAATGTCCCCTATTCCTTTTATTTTTGGATTTTGTTTTTTTGTCTAGTATTTTATGGTTGACTTATCGAAATAGTTTTAAGAATGTATTATTTAGTGGGTCACATGCATATTTGCTTGCACCAACCTCCCCAGCATGGAAGCTTGGCCCCCTAAACACCCCTAGCCTAGTCACTTTCTTTGGTTAAAAATGTATATTACCAGCTCCATTGTACAGCTTTACTCACCCCGCCTTTCACCCCCCTTGACCCTCAATTTTAAATTGATTGCATGTGGTTTTGGTCAGCTTGTAATTATCCCCCCCCACCCCCCCTGTATAATCCCCCCCCCCCCTTATTAATATCATGTGGTTTTGGTCAGCTTGTAATTATCCCCCCCCCACACCCCCTGATAATTAATAGCATGTGGTTTTGGTCAGCTTGTAATTACCCCCCCCACACCCCCTGATAATTAATAGCATGTGGTTTTGGTCAGCTTGTAATTATCCCCCCCCCCCCCCCACCACACACACACCTTTAATTAATTGCATGTGTATTGTGTGACCTTACAATTATTTACTCCCCACCCACATCCCCATTATTATCTTCTCTGGTCCATCAGAGGGGTCATCAATCAGAGATTTGTCCCTTTTATCCTTAATCTTTTGGCTTTATTTCAAGGATTTACTAAATAAATACATATGTTCTTCCAAATTGTTTGTTAATTTGTTGCATTTAGTTTGGTGTTTTGCCTGGTTTATAATTTAAATTGTATCTTTCTGTTTGACTTCACAGTGTCCCTCCACGCCACAGGAATGGCAGACTGTGGCTTCCCAGTTTGCTGCCCGTTGGGACTTTCCCAACTGCGGAGGGGCGATTGACGGCAAACACGTGCGAATTGTGCCCCCACCCCATTCGGGGTCATACTATTGGAATTATAAGGGGTTCCATAGTATCGTGTTGATGGCGGTGGTGTCGGCACAATATGACTTTCTGTATGTGGATGTGGGGAAAAACGGCCGGATGTCGGACGGAGGAGTCTTCAACCACACGGAGTTCGGTCATCGTCTCCAAACTGGTGGGCTGGAGCTGCCACCAGATGAAGATAATGTGGAGGGACTCCCCTTCGTCTTCATTGCCGACGAGGCGTTCGGTCTGGGTGACCACCTGATGAGGCCATTTCCCCAACGATCCCTCACCCCTGAGAGGAGGATTTTTAATTATCGGTTGGCCAGAGCAAGAAGGGTGGTGGAAAATGCCTTTGGTATTATGGCCAACCGTTTCAGATTGCTCCTTACATCCCTACATCTGGCAGAGTACAAACTCAATACTATTATTCTTGCATGCTGTGTCATGCACAATTATTTACGGAAACATTCAGGAACATACTCCTTACCAATTGGCCCTGAGGCCGGAGTGGAAGGCAACATGACAGGGCTGGATAATCGCCCTCTTGGTTCCGCACCACAATCAGCCCAGCAAGTGCGGGACCTTTATTTACAGTATTTTAATGGTAGGGGGGCCATTGAAATGGCAGCAGACCCTTAAACCATCTTTTTGATTTACAAAGAATAAATACAGTTATTTATGTTTGAAATATTGGTAGTTTCGTATTGTTTTGGTTTTAATTTGGCCTGTTTTATATGTTGTCCTAGTGCACATCTTAATAGTGGCAAACTTGTTTAGCGTTTAGTAAATAAGCCCCTTTGTCAATGAACCACAACATGTTTTTGTCAAACTGGTAGTATTTAAAAAGAAGAAGCCACACATTTTTGAATTTGTGCAAACATTATTTTTTTTATTATAGTGCACATCCAAAACTTTTGTTTTATTTTATTTATTTTTTTTTATTTTTTTTTTTGTTGTTTTGGTATTTTTGGTTTTATTTTATTTTTTTTTTTTTTTGAACCAGATTTTTTTTTTTTTTTTTTATGTTATCTTTTTGACATTTTTTTGGTGTTTTTCTCACAACATATTTTTTTTTTTTTGGGATTGATTTTTTAAAACAAACATAAAAACATGTTTAAAATTGTTAAAAAATTTAGGCTTAGCATTTGAAATTATTTACACAATGTAAAAGTCCAGAACTTACAAAGTTCAACAGGTAACCCATGAACAGAAGAAGCCAAATTTTGAATATGCACACTAATTTAACTGCAAAATGGGTAATGTCAACATGTGCTATGTTCCATCATGGGGAATCAATGGACGTGTTTTGTGTGTGAAACCCCTTCCCTCTCACCTACTAGCATTAGGGGTTGCAAACACCAAATGCGTCCATTGAGATCCCCTGATGGCACATAGCACATGTTGACATACCGTGTGCATATTAAAAATTTGGCCTCTAAAATTAGTTAAACAGCGCATCAAAAGGGGAATGAAGGACATGATTGATGTTAAGAAATGTAAAAGGGGTCTTTAGATTCTCCCCAAAACATCAATCATGTCCTTCATTCCCTGCTGCATGGTGGCCATCTCCTTCTGCATATTTTCCAGCTGCAGATTCCAGGCCATGATCTGGCCAATAAGCCTGTGGGCACTGTCAGTGGAAAATGGCTCCGCAGCTTGTCCTTCCACAAACAGATCAGCATCACCTAAAAGTTGGGTAGATAAAACACAAGAAAAAAAGTGTCAAAAACATGCAGACCTTAATTTATTACCTCAATCTGTGTTCTGAGACACTCACTTGGTGGGGTGCAGATTTGATCGACTTCAACGACCTGTTCCGCCACATCCACGCGCGGGCTTGGGCTAACTGCCCAATTAGTCTGGTGATGCCGGGAGGTCCTCGTAGGTTCGGACTGACGTCTGAGTCTTTTGCCCCCTATGGTAATGGAACACAAAAAGGTACACTTTTGAATCACACTGATATTTGAGTGCCAAAATAGGATTAGTAAACATTGTTTAAAAGTCTTGCCAATTATTAGCAGTTTGTTAGAAGATCCTACTTGAAGACAGAATTGAAATGTCTATCTAATGAAACTCCAATACTTAAACTGCCCTTCAACCCTAAATTTGAACTTCCGCTCATTGGATCCCTGCACCCCTGTGGTGTCTTATTTTGAACCTTTTAGGGGGGATGGGTTGCAGATACCTGTGTAAGGCAGGTATTTGCACACACATCCGGCCCTAGACTCCCACAGAAGTATACGCCACATCCCGTCCCACCGTGCTGTCTGCTGGGACACACAGGGGTCCCCGAGCTCGCGCGGACCAGTCCTATTGCATTGCGCAACTGGCGCATGCCCAATAGTGACCCGGGAAGTGAAGCCGCAAACATTAATTTCATGATTGCAAGATCAGAGATTGTAGCTGCACCATCCAAGGGACAGGTGAGTGTACTTCTTTGAAAAGTCACCACCTACAGTATTTAGAGATGATGAGCATTTTTTGGGAATTGTGAGCATGAGACCCTGCTTAACATATTTATCCCCCCCCCCCAAAACAGCCTCTGGAGTCCCTGTGTAAGTTACCCCTAAAACCCTTACTACAGCAGTAATTGTATAGATAGTGACAATAATAAACAACCTTACAACTCCAACAACCCAAAGCCAGGTAAACTCAATAAACGTTATGAAGACAAACGGAACTTTCATCACATATGCGCAAGTTTCACGTACGAATGGTAATTACATCTGCGCAAGTTTTAGGTACGAATGGTAATAACATCTGCGCAAGTTTCACGGACGAATGGTAATTACATCTGCGCAAGTTTCACGGACGAATGGTAATTAAATCTGCGCAAGTTTCACGGACGAATGGTAATTACATCTGCGCAAGTTTCAGGTACGAATGGTAATAACATCTGCGCAAGTTTCACGGACGAATGGTAATTACATCTGCGCTAGTTTCAGGTACGAATGGTAATAACATCTGCGCAAGTTTCACGGACGAATGGTAATTAAATCTGCGCAAGTTTCACGGACGAATGGTAATTAAATCTGCGCAAGTTTCACGGACGAATGGTAATTACATCTGCGCAAGTTTCACGGACGAATGGTAATTAAATCTGCGCAAGTTTCAGGTACGAATGGTAATAACATCTGCGCAAGTTTCACGGACGAATGGTAATTACATCTGCGCAAGTTTCAGGTACGAATGGTAATAACATCTGCGCAAGTTTCACGGACGAATGGTAATTACATCTGCGCAAGTTTCACGGACGAATGGTAATTAAATCTGCGCAAGTTTCACGGACGAATGGTAATTAAATCTGCGCAAGTTTCACGGACGAATGGTAATTACATCTGCGCAAGTTTCACGGACGAATGGTAATTAAATCTGCGCAAGTTTCACGGACGAATGGTAATTAAATCTGCGCAAGATTAGACATATCAAGTATAACCATAGTAGCGCACGTGCTTGACTTACTTTTTTTGATGGCTTTTCGAATTCTCCTATACTGATCGTGCTCCCTGGATTTGATGTCGGACCATCGCTTGCGCAGTTGATCCTTGCCCCTTCGTACGCCGAATTTCTGCTCCAGGGTGCTGACGATTGTAGTGAGAATCTTGTCCTTGCGCAAGTTGGGTCGAGGGTACGGGCCATTTTCCCCGTCGTAATCTTCCCTTTGGAGGATGTCCACCATCTCCACCATCTCTTCAAAGGCCATATTGGTGGCCTTATATCTGCTGCTGGATGCAGATGTGTTGGCTTCTTGGCTTTCCTCCGCGCTACTGGCTGAGAATGTGTCCGCCATATTCATGAATTAATTCACCAACAATGCAACGAGGGGAAGCGGGGCGGGGAATACTCGTCATGAGGAACGTCATGGGCGGGCGACGCGGAGGACGCAGGCGGACTTCGACGCGTGCACAGTGTATATAAGGCTGTTTGAGGGGCCCACGTGTTCCCGAACGGAAGTAGCGAGCGCTCTGTACGAAGGTAAGTGTTTTCTAGGATGCATTACTGTGTTTTTTTTTGGGTTTTGGGCCAGCATTTTTTAAGGATATGTGTGTGTTGCTGCCTGTGTGTAGGGGTTGCTGCCTGTGTGTAGGGGTTGCTGCCTGTGTGTAGGGGTTGCTGCCTGTGTGTAGGGGTTGCTGCCTGTGTGGATGTGTTGCTGCCTGTGTGTAGGGGTTGCTGCCTGTGTGGATGTGTTGCTGCCTGTGTGTAGGGGTTGCTGCCTGTGTGTGGGTGTGTTGTGTAATGTTTGTTAAGAAAAACTGGTTGTGCGTTTTAAGTAACATTTGTGTTTTTGGTCTTTTGTATTGCCATTACTAACAAAACAGAAACAAACATGTCATCACCCCAGTTGAATCCATTCAAGGACCAGCAGTTCATGTCCGAATTCATTGCCCTGTACAGAAAAAATACCAACCTGTGGCAGCTCAAGAACCCTTTATATGGCAATAGGGATGTCCGGAAGGCAACACTGGGGCCACTTGTGGCTTTTGTGAAGACTAAAGTCCCCAACGCAAACACCAAGTTTGTGGAAGCCAGAATTGCAAGTTTAAGACACATGTACAAGCGGGAGCGCAAGAAGATTGAGGAATCAGTCAGATCAGGAGCAGCAGCAGAGAATGTTTATGTACCCAAGCTGTGGTACTACAACCAACTGACTTTTATAGGTGACCAGATGGAACCCAGGCAATCACTGTCGACTCTTCCCTCCACCCTTCCCTCCACTCTTCCCTCCACTCTTCCCTCCACCCCAGCTGAGGCTTCCACGGAAGGAGAAGACCCCTCCACCTTGGAGCAGGCTGATGCGCCCAGCTGGAGCCAGGTATATATTTAGTAGCCTAAATTGTGATTGTGTGAATATTAATGCTGTAAACGTTAAAATGTGAAACAATTAACACCCTGAACTCAGAATTGTGAAAAAAACTGACAAAAATTATGCACACTTCTAAAAAGTGTTGGTGCAACATATCGATACATATATAGTGTATACATACATCCAGTAGTGGCAAAAAAAGCGTTAGACAACATTGGTGATCTGCTTGGAAAATGCAGGGGTCCAAATGATAGCCTTTTGGATCTTTTGGAAAATTTAGATGCTCGTTCCTAAGTTTACAATTGGATGATTGAGGAGGCCAGAAACCACAAAACAGGTGTTTGATTTTTGTTTTTATTTGCACACAGGATGAGCTGACCCAGGATGATGCCGGGACAAGTGGTATGGAGGAGGAGGAGGACATGACCAGCGAGAGCCAGGAGGTGGCTGGGCCCAGCACGAGCCAGAGTGACAGCCAGACCCAATTAAGAAGTCTACCTCCACCCCTGCCCTTACCCCCAAGAAGGCCCAGGAGGATGACCATTGTTGAGGAGGAATCACTGCAACTGATTCGGAAGGCGAGTGCGATTCTCGACAAACCCCCCCTTCCAGAAGAGGCCTATGCCAGCTACGTGTCCAGCAGGTTGCTGGAAATGGAGAGGGGCCAACGGCACCTGTGTGAGGGCCTCATTTCTGAGGCAATTAGGGGGGGTTTGAGGGGTGAATTACGAGAATCCACCCGCCTGACCCATGAAGGCCCGACACCAACTTCTCCTCCTCCTCCTCCTCGTCTTCCTTCTTCTCCTCCTCCTCCTCCTCCTACTCCTCCTCCTACCACAAGTCAGCCTCCAAGGAAGCGTGCAGGGAAGACTGCAGGGAAGAGTGCAGGGCAGCGTGGTGGGAAGAGTCGGAAGTGATTGCCTGGCTTCAGTCTGGTCTCACAGAAGACACAGGCTGTTGTAGTGCCACAGCTTGGGGACATAGATGTCATCTGCTGCTGTTCCTGGTCTGTCTGATTCCTGGTCAATCTTCTTGTGCTCCCTATATTGTATGAAATGTGCCCAAGCTTAATTTTTGGCTTCACAAACTTGGTGTCTGCCGTTGGGGCAAAAAGTCTTCACAAAATCTACAAGTGGCTCCAGTGTTGCCTTCCTATTTTGTTTTGCCTTGTTTGTTTTAACCAGAATAAATGGTCATTTAATTTTCATCAAATAATGATATACGTGCTTGTTATTCAAAAACATAGTTTCTTTAGGAGTAGGCAGGTACATGTCTAAACATTCATTTGACAATACAAGTGTAAAGTGCAACTTCAATGGAACTGCAAGTGCAGTCGCTGGAAAGGTGAGGGTTAAGATCTGAATTAAGGGCAAGCTCTGCTGACTCCACAATTGTATCATGTGTAATAACTAATCCTTTTGATAACCAACAAATAATAAAAAATATCTATATAGAGATATATGTACATATATAATATATATATATATATATATATATATATATATATATATATATATATATTTTTTATACACGTATAGATCTATATATCTATATATATTAATATATATATATATATATGTAGATATCGATATATATTTTTTTGGGCTTATTGAGAAATATAGATATATTTTTCATTTGGTGATTTGGATATCTATATCTATATATCTATATCTATATCTATATCTATATATATATATATATATATATATATATATATATATATATATATATATATATATATATATATATATATATATATATACAAATATATAACTTCACTAAAGAATGCTGAAGAAAAAACGTTCGGGAGTACTCTGCGTGAATATACAAGCAGCAAGGCAAAATCATTCTTCAAGTACGATAACATACAAATCCCGCTGTCAGAAAAAAAAAAAAAAAAAAAAAATTTCAGCAGCGTGACGATTGTGCGAGCTTCAAAACGAAGGCTAGTTTTACCAGACCGAGCGAGTCCGTGACATAATAGCTACTGAGCATGCGTCCTTTTTGGTACGCCGGACCATACTACACACGACCGGATTATCCGCTGGACTGCCAAGTCCAGCGGATAATTTGAGAACAAAACCTGAAACTTTAGTCCGCCGTACTTTGGCCAAAAAAAGTCCGCCGGCGCCCACACACGAGGGGATTATCCGCTGGACTTCGGTCCAGCGGATAATCCCGCGGGATAGTCCCTTCGTGTGTACGCGGCATTAATGTCACTAAAGGTCTATCTGGTAAAGTGAGTTGTAAATGTGGGTCTTCACGCAGAATAGACCAATGTTTTGTGAGAATGTTTTCCATTTTCTTAAAGCGATTATGAAATTTGGTGATGAATCTCATTAGTTGGATGGTATTGGTAGTATTGGTTTCATCAGTGTGGGTGATGGTTGTAGTGTTGTCATGGTGGTAGTGGCTGAAGGCCTCATCTATGATCTGATCAGGGTAACCCTTTTCTTTAAACTTGATTTTTAACGTTTGGCCGTGTGTTTCATAGTCTTGTAATCTTGTACAATTATGCTTTAGTCGGCAGAATTGACTCTTAGGGATGTTTTTGACCCATCGTGGGTGATGGCAGCTGTTGAAGTGTAGGTATGAATTGCCGGAAGTAGGTTTAGTGAAATTTTGGGCACATATTGTGGTGTCTTGATGGAAGAGTTCTAGATCTACAAAAGCCAGTTTTTTATCATCTGTAACCGAAGTGAAGGAGAGGCCCATAGTGTTATTATTACAATGTTGTACAAATGAAGGAATAAGGGTATCTGGACCATCCCAGATGATCACAACATCATCTATATACCGACCATAGAAGATGATATTTGCTGCATATGGGTTGTTGTTTTGTATATGTTTAAGTTCCCATAGACCCATGGTGAGGTTGGCATAGCTGGGGGCAAAATTAGCCCCCATGGTTGTGCCTTGTGTCTGAATATAAAAATCACCTTTAGATTCAAAGTAGTTATGTGTTAGACAAAATTTCAGGATTTCCAATAAAAATGAGCTCTGGCGTTGATTGAGAAGTGGGTCGTTATAGAGATAATGTTGTACAGCTTGAATTCCTATGTTGTGGGGGATGGATGTGTATAGTGAAACAACATCTAGAGAGAGCCAGCGGTATGTTGGTTCCCAAGAGTAATGTTGTAATGTGGAAAGTAATTGAATGCTGTCTTTAATGTATGATGGTAGATTTTGTACTATATTTTGTAGGAAATGGTCTACATAAATGGAAAAATAGCTGGTCACGCTTTCCATTGCTGCAACTATGCCCCCAGCTATGCCAACCTCACCATGGGTCTATGGGAACTTAAACATATACAAAACAACAACCCATATGCAGCAAATATCATCTTCTATGGTCGGTATATAAATGATGTTGTGATCATCTGGGATGGTCCAGATACCCTTATTATTCATTTGTACAACATTGTAATAATAACACTATGGGCCTCTCCTTCACTTCGGTTACAGATGATAAAAAACTGGCTTTCCTAGATCTAGAACTCTTCCATCAAGACACCACAATATGCGCCCAAAATTTCACTAAACCTACTTCGGGCAATTCATACCTACACTTCAACAGCTGCCATCACCCACGATGGGTCAAAAACATCCCTAAGAGTCAATTCTGCCGACTAAAGCATAATTGTACAAGATTACAAGACTATGAAACACACGGCCAAACGTTAAAGATCAAGTTTAAAGAAAAGGGTTACCCTGATCAGATCATAGATGAGGCCTTCAGCCACTACCACCATGACAACACTACAACCATCACCCACACTGATGAAACCAATACTACCAATACCATCCAACCCGTGAGATTCATCACCAAATTTCATAATCGCTTTAAGAAAATGGAAAACATTCTCACAAAACATTGGTCTATTCTGCGTGAAGACCCACATTTACAACTCACTTTACCAGATAGACCTTTAGTGACATATAGAAGAGCAAGAAACATTAAATCTCAAATAGCGCCCAGTAAAATTTCATCCACACGTCCATCTGCCAGCGCATCTTTGACATTTTTTAATATTAAAGGTATGTACCAGTGTAAGAAACCTCTGTGCCTTACCTGCTCCCATGTGACCCATAGACAAAAATAATTTTACCACAAAGGAAAACAATATATCATCTCGGACTTTTTTAACTGCAGCTCTAATTATGTTATTTATTGTCTCTCTTGCCCTTGCGGCCTACTATATGTCGGTCGCACCATAAGAACCCTCCGTAAAATATTCGACGAGCACCGCAACCTGGAAGAAAAGGGAAAAGACAAACACAGCGTGCCCAGACACTTTAAAGAACACCATGAACAGAACTCATTGGGTCTACGCGTCTGGGTACTAGAATCCATTTCCAACTTTCTCCCTACCGCAGAGCGATATAAGCAACTATGCGAGAGGGAGAATTATAGGATATATAAATTAGACACATTATCGCCTGGGGGCCTCAACGAGGGGATTGAAATCAATATCCTCCTCTGAATCCTCATTTCTGGTACAGTCCCCCACACGTCGCTTACATCCCATGAAACCACCCCTTATATGATTATGACAATAGTTTGTATGTATATATGTAGTTTTTTATATTTTTATATATGTTTGTATATTTTTTTATATATATATTTTTTATGTGTGTATATATATATATATATATATATATATATATATATATCTTATATCTTGCATAATTTTTTTATATATATATTTTTTATTATATATATGTATTTTTATGTATAAGTGTATATATACTTTCGATGTTTATTTACAGTGCCTTGCGAAAGTATTCCGCCCCCTTGAACTTTTCAACCTTTTGCCACATTTCAGGCTTCAAACATAAAGATATAACATTTTAATTTTTTGTGAAGAATCACCAACAAGTGGGACACAATTGTGAAGTGGAACGAAATCTATTGGATATTTTAAACTTTTTTAGCAAATAAAAAACTGAAAAGTGGTGCGTGCAAAATTATTCGGCCCCTTTACTTTCAGTGCAGCAAACTCACTCCAGAAGTTCAGCGAGGATCTCTGAATGATCCAATGTTGTCCTAAATGACTGATGGTGATAAATAGAATCCACCTGTGTGTAATCAAGTCTCTGTATAAATGCACCTGCTCTGTGATAGTCTCAGGGTTCTGTTGAAAGCGCGGAGTGCATCATGAAGACCAAGGAACACACCAGGCAGGTCCGTAATACTGTTGTGGAGAAGTTTAAAGCCGGATTTGGATACAAAAAGATTTCCCAAGCTTTAAACATCCCAAGGAGCACTGTGCAAGCGATCATTTTGAAATGGAAGGAGTATCAGACCACTGCAAATCTACCAAGACCTGGCTGTCCCTCTAAACTTTCAGCTCAGACAAGGAGAAGACTGATCAGAGATGCAGCCAAGAGGCCCATGATCACTCTGGATGAACTGCAGAGAACTACAGCTGAGGTGGGAGAGTCTGTCCATAGGACAACAATCAGTCGTACACTGCACAAATCTGGCCTTTATGGAAGAGTGGCAAGAAGAAAGCCATTTCTCAAAGATATCCATAAAAAGTCTCGTCTAAAGTTTGCCACAAGCCACCTGGGAGACACACCAAACATGTGGAAGAAGGTGCTCTGGTCCGATGAAACCAAAATCAAACTTTTTGGCCACAATGCAAAACGATATGTTTGGCGTAAAAGCAACACAGCTCATCACCCTCAACACACCATCCCCACTGTCAAACATGGTGGTGGCAGCATCATGGTTTGGGCCTGCTTTTCTTCAGCAGGGACAGGGAAGATGGTTAAAATTGAGGGGAAGATGGATGCAGCCAAATACAGGACCATTCTGGATGAAAACCTGTTGGAGTCTGCAAAAGACCTGAAACTGGGACGGAGATTTATCTTCTAACAAGACAATGATCCCAAACATACAGCAAAATCTACAAAGGAATGGTTCACAAATAAACGTATCCAGGTGTTAGAATAGCCAAGTCAAAGTCCAGACCTGAATCCAATCGAGAATCTGTGGAAAGAGCTGAAAACTGCTGTTCACAAACGCTCTCCATCCAACCTCACTGAGCTCGAGCTGTTTTGCAAGGAAGAATGGGCAAGAATTTCAGTCTCTCGATGTGCAAAACTGATAGAGACATACCCCAAGCGACTTGCAGCTGTAATCGCAGCAAAAGGTGGCTCTACAAAGTATTAACGCAAGGGGGCCGAATAATTTTGCACGCCCCACTTTTCATTTTTTTATTAGTTAAAAAAGTTTCAAAAATCCAATAGATTTCGTTCCACTTCACAATTGTGTCCCACTTGTTGGTGATTCTTCACAAAAAATAAAAATGTTATATCTTTATGTTTGAAGCCTGAAATGTGGCAAAAGGTTGAAAAGTTCAAGGGGGCCGAATACTTTCGCAAGGCACTGTATATCTGTTGAGAGCGGTGTGTGAGTGCTGGGCGTAAGGGGAAATCATCTGGAGCCTCCCCCTGGAATGATGAGCTAATTGAAGCTAATTGAGAGCTGACCTGAAGCCCAACTCGTGAGCCGTGCGCAAGAGATCCCCAGGTGAAGCTGCGGGATAGTGAATCACAAGCCGTGCTGTGCAGTGCGGGCGGGCGGCAATTGTCCAGGACTGTCTGATCCATCCACCGCTACCTGTACATCGCATTTTCTGAGCCCTGAGCTGGAGATCTCCCTGACGCTACAGACGCTACAGACGCTACAGCGGTGGAGACCGTGGAGACTTGTGGAGACCGGGAGCTGAGACAGGAGAGAGCCCTGCATCCAGGAGCGGCGGTGTTTAGCGGTGCAGCTAACACACATATTTGTGAAGACACAGCGCTGGAGAGTCTGGGAGCTGGGAGAGCTCTGTGCCTGGAACCCCGCGCTGGGAGAGACAGAGAGACAGAGTGAGGGACGGACGGACTGGAACCTATGGCACTGATGCAGTAAAGTCGATACGGAGCCACAAAGTCACTACCATAGGGTGCCTCTACCCCCTCTCCTCTGTCCTACTCTTATCCTGCCCCAATCCTGGAATAATGGTGAAGTGAAGTGAAGTGAATAATGGACTGAGGAGCGGCATTGACAAAAGGGGTGAGTCACTGATTGAATGGACTGATATATAAAATTATTAAATCTGCTACAAATATGTTATATATATAACTACCATAAGGACTCTAGAAAGTGTGTAAAGAATATACTGGGTGCACAGATACTGGTACAAAGAGTGTAACAGACTGCAGACTAAACATGGATGTGACTACTAAATGGGAAAAATAAACAGGAAAAACAAACTGTGTTACTAAGCTTAACATCAACTATAAGCTAAATAACCCTCCCCAGCTAAAAAAAAACATACATACGATTGCTCACCATAAACAGCAAACAGAGTAAAACAAAGTGACACTACACAAGATTAAAAGTGGCACAGACTATGTAAATTGCAGACCCTTTGTTTTTTTACCTAGGGACAGTGGATTGAATACATATACCCCCATCTTCCCCAATTTTCTATCATTTAAACCATTTCTTAAACTCCCACCCACAAACATCTTTGGTGGTTGAGAAAGAAAGAAAACATATTTAAAAAGGACAGTGGACTGAATACGTATATCTTATAACTACTTATAACTACCCCCCCACCTAATTACTCCACCATTAACCTCCCCACATACTCAAAAAAGGAAACCAAACCAAATAGGTGGAGGGCTGTGGCAAAAGAAAGGTGGAGAAAGTGATGCCGACACGTAGACAAACCGCACAACAAGCAGGCACGATAAAAGCATACCTCTCCCCACGCACTGTAAGTGGAGGACAGAAGCGAGATATGTTGAAGGCAAGTAAAGACTGTCCCGCTATGGGAAAGACACCAGAACGAAATATAAGTAGTATATCAAACTCAACCAAATCAGAACGGGGATCCCTGACATCCGGCAGGGGTACACAGATTAAAGAATGGGGTTCCCCAGGGATGGGCAGAGGCCGGATAATGGTAAACAGCAGAAATCCTAACACCAGCCCAACTCAGGGCAATCCCACCCCAGTAGAGGAAGAGGGCGATAAGGAAAGACAAAATGTGATGGGTAAGATGCAGCAAAAAGCACTAACACTACCATCATCAACAGGACAAACTCAGGGACAAGAAAAAAGGGAGAGTAATGACAGAGGGAACCCCCTAAGGAATCAGGAATATGAGGTGGATAGACAAGAAAATGGCCAAATGCCACTGACATTTACTACATCCCCTAAGTCCCCCAATACTGCAACCTGCACCCCTCCAGCGACACCAATGGAAGACAGAGGGAATCTCCATAGCGCTAACATTAAACCAACTGAAAACGCAGGGGCAGAAATAGAAGGAAATGGAGAATCAGAAATAACGCCTAATTCGGTGCTAAGCCCTAATGGGGAAAAACTTATAAACCCCCAAAGTATGGCAGTACAAACTCTGAATACAGGTTGGGAGGGAGGCAAGAAGTTCTCAAGGCCCGAGAGACAAGCAGAAAGCTTAGAGAGGGACATTAGAGAACTCAGAGATCTTCTCAAAGCACTACCCACCAAAACAGATATCCAACATTTAATATCAGCAGTAGAGCAATCTTGTCAGCAAGCTGTAGAGGGCATCAGAGAGGAGATACACGAACTGGGACATAGATTAGAAACAGCTGAAAACAACCAGGAGACAATAATACAAACAGTCGCAGATATACAGGACACAGTAAACTATCAAGAAGAGCTTTTAAACTCCTATAAAGACCAACTAGACGATTATGAAAACAGGGAACGAAGACAAAATATCAGAATAAAAGGAATACCAGAAGCAATTCAAAGAGCTGAACTACTTCCTGCAATTCAGCAAATATTCCATCAAATAATGGGAGAAGAAGCCCCAGAAACCATTGAGGTAGATAGAGTCCACCGCGTCCCATCATATATTAGGCTAAATGCTGAAAAACCAAGAGATATAGTGTGTAAGCTTCATAAATTTACAGTAAAGGAGAATATAATGAAGCTTGCACGCGAAAAGAAGGAGATTGTCTTTGATGGAATACAGATATCTTTATATCATGATTTATCAAGCAGGACTCTAATGCAAAGACGAAATGTAAAACCAATATTGGAAGCCCTTCGTGCAGCAGAAATTAAATACCGCTGGGGATTCCCATTTAGCCTTACAGCCACCCGAAATGGCAAAACAGCAACTCTAAGATCTAAAGATGATTTGCAACGGTTTATGGAGACACTCGAACTATCCCCAATAGAATTCATAGATTGGAGAAGAATCGACACAAGAAAAACTCTACAACGTCCAGAACAGTGGCAACAAACCACCCCACAAAACCCTCATGAGAATGGGGACAGGGGGAGGGGGGGAGGGGATGGGGGGGAGAGGGAGGGATGGGGGGGAGGATACAGAGGTAAATGATGGACAATTTGGAACTTATTGCTCACGGTTTATAAAGTGGGGGGGGGGCGGGGGGGTCATGGAGGGGAATGTTGGATAACCTGAAAATACTGCTGGTGATTAATAGGGAGGAGGGGGGATGGGGGGTGGGAGAGAGGGGGGGATATTGAAATCTTTTTTTTTTTTTTTTTTTTTTTTTTTTCTTTGCGGTATGATGAATTGAAACTAGATATAATGAATACCATGTGACAATGAGAAAGCTGAATAATAAGATACTATAAAGTCAGGAAGAAAAGGGGGGCAATGGGAATAAGACACAGGTGGAGAAGTACACATTACATAACACGTTGTTATTATTGTTTTTTTAAAAATGTTTTTATATTTTTTTTCTAATAATTTTTTTTTTTTTTTTTTTTTTTTTTTTTTTTTTATATTTTTCTAATATAATGAGAGATATTAAACACAGGGTGGAAAGGTACCATAGTCAATAAGGGAATATACAAATCACTAAATAGACTGGGAAGATAGTGGGATGGGGTTAAAAGGGGGGGAGAGGGGGAGGGAAGGGGTAGATACTTAAGGGTAATACACATAAATGATATAAAGGTTTAAGATTTTTGATCACCGGATTTCACGACACAGGGAAAAAAAAAGAAAGAAAGAAGAAAAAAAAAAAAAAAAGAAAAAAAAGGGGGAAAAATTTTTATTTTTTTTTTTTTATTGATATAAGATACATAAAGGGTGTATGCACAGATAGGTGATAGAGAGGACCGAGTGAGGTCCTCCCTTTTTTTTTTTTTTTTTTTTTTTTTTTTGGGGCCACCCCCCCATCTGACTTTGAAGGGAGGTACACGATTGACAAAGCAAACTTAATGAATGTGTAGACACTAATGGTATAAAGGTTGTTTTTTTTTTTTTTTTTTTTTTTTTTTTTTTTTTCAGGACTGGTAGAACGGTCCAAGGGAGGCCCATTAATAGCAAGAATACTATGAGAAAGTAGATATACGTGATATAATGAATGAACAGTCTTATTAAACAGGGAGAATATTAACTGTGAATTAATGGGGGTTTTTTTTTTTTTTTCTTTTTTTTTTTTTTTTTTTTTTTTTTTTTTCCTCCCCCTCCCCCTCTCTCCCGCTCTCCCTCACCCTCCCCCTCTCACGCTGTCCCTCACCCACGCCTCCCCTCCCCCTTTTTTTCCCCTTTTTTTTCCCCTCTCTACCCCTCGCCCCCTCATGCTCTCTTTTTGAAGAGGACTAAATGCAAATTGGAATGCAGATGTGGGGGGAAGAGGGATGGGGACGAATGGTGGGGATATGGGGGGAGGGAGGGCTGAATTAGTGAGGGGGGAAGAATAGTAATGAATAAAGAGATAATGAGGTCAATAAACAGGGAACAAAAAAAAAAAAAAAAAAAAAGGGGAGGGGGCTCCAGATCAGTGGGGTGGGTTATAGAGTTAATAAACTCATTAGGTTAGGTCCAATACATAGGACTTAGAAATTGCAGTTTTGCCAAAAGGTCAGAGAGGACGAAAAGGGGGGTGCAACCCCCCCTCTAGAAATCACTGCCTAATTAGTTAATAACCCAAAATGGACTATTGGGTTATAGGGGAAAGGGTTTTTTTTTTTTTTTTTTTTTTTTTTTCTTCTTCTTTTTCTTTCCCTCTCTCCTTCTGCTCTTCGCCCACTCCACCCTCAAAGGGCCCGGGTAGTAGTAAAGCTAAACATCCGGAATAAAGAAAAAATGTAATGGCTGTTCCAATAAAAATAATATCATATAATATAAGAGGCCTAAAATCAGCACAGAAAAGAGGTCGCCTATGGCAAGAGTTACAACATTATGCAGCAGATATAGCATATTTACAAGAAACTCACTTTGTGAAAGAAGATATACCAAATATGCCAACATATGAATTCAATCAATGGTTCCACGCACCCTCCCCGATTGCCAGGGCAAGAGGGGTAACAATAACATTCAGGAAAACATGCCCGATAATAATGGAATCCACCCAGATAGATCCAGAAGGTCGCTATCTCTTTGTGAAAGCCAGATTAAACGGTCAATGTTATACCTTCGCCGCAATATATGCACCAAATATAGGAACAGTGAACTTCCTGATAAAAACTTTGAAATTACTAGAAGAATACAGAGAAGGCTTTTTGATTTTGGGGGGAGATTTTAATTTAGCTATGGACCCAAGTATGGACACCTCAACAGGTAAAACTAATATATCTTATAAAGCATTAAAACATATAAAACAACTTATAAGATCAGCTCATCTGGTAGATGGATGGCGGGTAAAACACAATGGGAAGAAAGACTACAGCTACTTCTCTAAAACACATAATATGTACTCACGCTTGGACCTTTTCCTGGTGGATCAGTACCACCTGGAAAAGATCCGATCATGTACGATTGAACCAATAACAATCTCGGATCATGCCCCCATTACAATGACTATCCAACATATGACTGGAGGTTACAGGGAACGAATATGGCGACTGAACGAGACACTGTTAGATGATAACAGTATAGTAGAGGAAATAAACAGCAAAATAAAAATGTATTTCGAGATGAACATTTCAGGAGAAACATCAGAACAAGCGATCTGGGAGGCACATAAATCGGTAATCAGGGGTGAATTGATAGCACAAGGGTCAAGGAAAAAAAAAGAAAAACAAAAAGAGATAACAGAGTTGTTAGAAGAAATTAGTGATCTAGAAAAAAAACATAAAACACATCCAGATCTGGCAGATGTTGAGAAACTGGAAACTGCAAGGAGTAAACTAACACTATGTCTAGATTATAAAACAAGAAATAAAACGAGATATTTTGCTCATAGGTTCTATAAACAGGGCAACAAATGCGGTCGCCTCCTAGCAAGACAGCTTAAAAAACAACAGGAGTCCAGACACATTCATAAATTAACAGTTAAAAATAAAATGATAGTAGAAACTCAGGCAATAGCAGCAGAATTTCGGAGCTACTATGAAGCTCTATATAATATCCACTCTAAACAAATAGGGGGTATAGAAGAGCAGCAACTGAACGAAACTAGAGAATATATAAGAGATGCAGAAATGCCAACTTTGCCATCAGAAGTAATAGAAGAGATAAACAAACCAATAACAATAGAAGAAGTAAATAGAGCGATAGCAAATCTGGCAATGGGGAAAAGCCCAGGGCCAGACGGCTTCACAAACTCGTACTATAAAAAATTTGCTATACATCTGGAAAAACCGTTATGTAATTATTTTAATTCAATCAACTCATCAAACCCACTACCACCAGAAGCCTTATTAGCGTACATTACAGTACTTCCAAAGCCAGGGAAAGACCCCCAGCAATGTGCTAATTATAGACCTATCTCCCTGCTAAACGCAGATACTAAACTCCTAGCAAAAATCTTGGCTCTAAGGCTACAAGATCATATAGTAAAAATAGTCCATCCCGATCAAACAGGCTTTATGAAGGGCCGTGAGGCTAGAGACAATACTATAAGGGCCTTACATATTTTACAATGTATAAAAAACGATCCAGATAAAACCCCTAGAGTGATAGTATCGATGGATGCCGAAAAGGCTTTCGATAGGGTGAACTGGAACTTTATGACCGAGGTCTTGAGGGAGATGAAAGTGGGGGAACGCATAATGGGCTGGATAGCGGCACTATATTCAACACCAAGAGCAAGAGTAAAGGTGAATGGAACACTGTCAGAACATTTCCAGATAAATAATGGCACCAGACAAGGATGCCCTCTGTCACCTTTATTATTTGCAATAACACTAGAACCCTTTCTACGTAAAATAAGGAAAAACAAGGAAATCCAGGGGACCTGTATAGGACCAGAAGAACATAAGGTCTCGGCATATGCAGATGACCTGTTATTTTACCTATCAACACCCCACCCCTCATTATCCGCTTTGATGGCAGAAGTATCAAAATTTAGCGCGATATCGAACTTTAGGATTAACTTTGAGAAGTCCGTAATTCTCCCTTACTATATACCCACGGAAACAAGCAGGATATTGAAAAGCTTGTATCCCTTTATATGGGAAAAAAAATCTCTAGTCTACTTAGGAATACATATAACAGCAGACCCTAAACTCTTATATGATCTGAATTACAGAGTGTTAATGGAAGGGGTATCAGAGGATCTGAGGAAGTGGAAAGGAAAAACTTTAACCTGGTTAGGAAGGGTAAGCGCTATAAAAATGAGCATCCTCCCTAAAATTATCTACACCCTATATACAGTGCCAATTCCACTTCCTCAGACCTTCTTCAAAAACATACGGAAAGCTTTCACAACTTTTGTGTGGAACAACAAACGTCCTAGATTAGCATATGAGATAATATGCAAGGGGAAGTCAGAAGGAGGTATGGGGCTACCAGATTTAAAAATATACTACAAAGCAATGGCCCTAGTACGTATCATAAATTGGAGGCATGACCAAAAAGAAAAAATTTGGGTATCTCTGGAACAGAATATGGCAGGAAGGAGTCTAAAGGGAATTCCCTGGATCCCAAAGACAGACAGGGGCTTATCAAAAAGGACATCACTATTAACTAAGAACACCTTAAAAATATGGGACCAACTGAATGAAAATGGAGATTATGCCCCACAGATATCACCACTAGCACCATTGGAAGGATTCCCATGGTTCCCACCAGGGGAAGAAACAGGATCAATGGGGAAATGGGGGATAGACGGGGACACGACATGTGGTAAATTTGCCCCGATGGGTACCTTAATAACACTATTAGAAATAAGACAAAAAATGGGAATAATCCCATTGATGGAATGGAAGTACCTCCAATTAAAAAGCTTTTTTAATAAACTAGAGACCATGATGAGACCCCTGAACTCACTTACTATATTTGAAAAGAAAAATGTAAAGATAACGAAACCCAGACACCTATTGTCCCAAATGTACACACTAATTTTAGGGACCAGGAAAAACATAACACCTTATTATATTAAAGAATGGGAAGGGGAATTAAAATGTAATTTCACTACGACACAAATTAAAGAACTTATAGACTCAGCATACTATACGTCTCAAAGCTCAAAGATTCAGGAAACATCGTATAAACTCCTGACTAGATGGTACCATACCCCAGCAAAATTAGCACAGATATACTCGACAGCAGACCCTAGATGCTGGAGAGGTTGTGGCCAAAGAGGTACCCTACTCCACATATGGTGGACATGCCCCAAAATAAGAAGGTTCTGGCAAGAAATAGCCCCTTGGATAGATAGACTATCACAAGAACAGATAGAATTAACCCCTCTTAACTATCTATTCCATGGGTCACAGAAGATACGCAAGAAATATAGGAATAGTATCCTACCATTTTTATTAAATGCAGCTAAATTATTGATACCGAGGTTTTGGAAACAACCCAGATGTCCAACTATTTTAGATTGGAAGAAAGAAGTGGAATTAATAATGGAGGCCGAGAGATGGATACATAAGATTGAAGGTAGGAAAGAGAGGTTTGTGCAAATATGGACAGAATGGGAGTTGTGGAAAGCAGAGATTGAATGATAAAATGGCAAGAATTGAACCCGGAACGCCCAGGGGGAGAGGGGGGAGGGTATGTGGGAGAGAGGAACTTTTCTTCTTCTTTTTTATTTAGTTATTTATTTTTTTTTTTTCCTCTCTCCCCCACCCCCACACAAATTCTATTCTCCTCTGCACTGAAATAGGAAGGTAAATATGGAATAAATTACAAACACAATCACATGGAGACCTTAGTGAACTACCACTTTCTCAGTCACTTTTTCTTTTTTTTTTTTTTTTTTTTTTTTTTTTTTTTTTTTATTTTAACTCCATATTATAATATGGATTTAAAATAAACACAAACCACTCGGTGGAGGTAATTGTCCCCACTCCAAATTTTTTTTTTTTTTTTTTTTTTTTTTTTTTTTTTTTTCTTTCTTCGCTTTCTTTCCTTCCTGGAAAGGAATGTAAAGGCACACATGATAAGATGGATTTAAATAAACACAAACCACTTGGTGGATGTATGGAGGTGTGGGGGGGGGGGAGGGGGAGGAATATATAACCCTTTCCGTTTCCTTCCTTCCCTTTATTTTCTAAAGGTTTTTTTTTTTTTTTTTTTTTTTTTTTTTTTTTTTTTTTTTTCTTTCTTTCTCTCTTCTGATGTTATGCTTTTAGGGGGGAGGGGGGGAATAAAACGAGTAGAATAAGTATGATGTTACACTGTATATGTACATAAGTGACATTGTTAATGTAAATGTGAAAGAAAAACCAATAAAAAAATTTGATAATAAAAAAAAAAAATCCCGGTCGATCATAATGTCATCTCCAGCTTAGCTTAAAATATACTCTCTCCTATTACACCGCTGGCCCGGCTTGGTAACCATTCCCTCCTCCGTTCGGCCCCGCCCCCTCTGTTCGCCCTCCAATCCAGTTCCCAGCCACTCCCCACTCAGGGTACAAAACTCCCATCTCCAATATGGCCACTATCACAGCCTGACGAAGGGGCACGCATGCCCCGAAGCGCCGCCCACGTGACCCGTACCCGGAAGTGATCGCGCCATAACACCGCTGCTGCCTTGAAAAAAGCTTCCCACTGTCTGCACAGCCTGCTCTCCAGCCATCCGGAGGCACTGAGAACCCACAGCGCCACCGGATCTCCACTGGACTACACAGCTCGTTTGAGATAGCACATCTGACAGCACATCTGATGACATCACTTCACCCGGGACCCAAAAACGGATGATCCTCTAATTTCTGATATGCCTTTATGACACATCCATCTTGTGAGTGTTCTTAATCTTCTTTTATAATTAATTGATCTTATTTTGCTGCACTTAGAGGGCAATTATGTCATATGCCTTTGCTGCGGCAGCCCCAGAAGAATAACCCAGATGATTTTCGGAATTATCTCCGGATGACGGACCCCTACTTTCACCAACTCTTGGCATTGCTGAGCCCCTATATAAAGAAGCAGGACACATGCATAAGGCTTTTATTTTATTTTTTGGTTGAATAATGATTTGATTTGATATATTTTCTATAGTTTTGGATGCATATAATGCATTTTTTGGTTAAGTTCTATTGGCAGATAGCATGTCTAATTTTATTTGTTTTCTTTTTTTAATGCACAATAAATTTTGGAGAATGATACTTGGCTATGTGTTTTACAAATGACAGTTTGGGAGTAGGCAGTTGCATTTTAAAAAATACAATGTAAAATTAACAAGGGACACCAACATAGTTGTATCTTTGATCTTAAAAACGGATAATGGCGTTGTGGTAATTTACACCAACAAAAATAAATAAATAACAAGCATAATAATATTATTCTTGATATCACTAGAAAAAAAAGCCTTTGAAAATTAATTTGCAATAACTCCATCAGTATCACCAGCAAAGCAGCTTTATTATTATCACATTAAAGAAGAAGAGAATGTGCGCTGCATTTCGAGATTTCCAAATTTGCCACATCACGAATGTTAATTCTCCATTATGAACGCTAGTTTACAAGACCGACTGCTTCTGGCTCATCCTTGCTTCCGAGGATGTGTGTTTGTACTTTGGACATTTGTCCGACGGACTTGTGTACACACGCTCTGAAAATCCGACAACAGACATCTGTCTGCGGAAAATTTGAAAGCCTGCCATCCAACATTTGTCCGCGGAAAATCCGACAACAATTGTCCGATGGAGCGTACAAACGGTCGGATTTTCAGCCAACAGCCTGACATCACACAATTCCTGTCGGAATATCCGATTGTGTGTACTAGGCTTTAGAGTTTTTTTTTGTCAAAGCTTAGTTGAACAAGCTGAATTTATAAGTTAATTGGCTACCATGCACAGCTACTCCAGATTTTGCACTCTCTAGTTTTAGTAAATCAACCCCTGTGTCTCCATGTTGTTTGAGATATAATTTGCAGCTCAGTGAGATTTGTATTTTGATTTGTACACTATTTATATCCTCCCCTCCCTATTTAAACCACTCAACTAAATGTGAAAGGCATTCAGGCTGATATTAATATAGCAGGGGACCCTCTCATGCCAATTTTACTATGAGATAGTATCTTGTTTATATAGTGTGCAAAACTTATGTAAATAGAGGTGCATGTTTTTTTATTTTTTTTTTATTTAGATATTTGTTTTAAAACATATACATTTTGCTTTTAGGCTGCATTCACACCTGAGCGTAGCGCCTCTGAGCATTATTCCAGTGTTTGCACATTTTTTTTGCCTGATTTTGGCATGTTTTTGTGCGTGTTATTGCACATTTTTATACAGCCTTTTTGAGCTTTGGCATTTTTTTATTAGCTTTTTGAACTTCAGGCATTTGGCTTCAGATGATTTGAAGTGGAAATGTGAACTATAGAGAATAATTCTTTTTTTTTTTCTCCTCCAGCGTTTTGGAGCTTCGAACTCAAGCTGTAAAAGCTGAGGTGTGAATCGGGCCTTAGGGCATCAGTGGGTTACATAAGATTTTTTTTGGCTTATTTCACAGAGACATTAAACATATATTTTCTTGAATTGTATAAAATGTACTTTCTGAGATCGTATATTTATGTTATAATAATGCCAAAACAAGGAATTCATGTTACTTGCTTACTTTACTATTCATGTTTGCTATACATGAATAAAAAGGTTTTTAATTCCAAATTGAAGTGTGTGTAAACCTTAAAAATTTATTTCTCTTATTTTCCCTATTTTAGTCTGTTAAATGTGCTATTGAATGTGTTTTGTTATATCTGTTTGATAGGTCCATAAGTTACTTTGCTTGTAACCTTGTGAGCTGGTAACTTTTTCAGTTACAGTGTTCCCTTTTATCTATAAGGACTACAGAAGTACATCTACCTATGTTATGGGTATCCTTAGGAAGCCCATAGGTAAGTATTTTTGTTCATGCAACCAGTGGGTGGGGAAACAAATTACTTGATTCCCTCATGCACACATTCAAGGTGGATGGGGGAATCCTCCCACTGTGCTATTGTATCCTGACAGTGGGGAGGCTTCTCCAATATCAAAATACACAGATCAAGTGGGAAATTTAACAGGGAGGTTTTACAGAAGTCGATTGGTAGATTGACTTTTGTACAACCTCCCTGCACATAGAGTACATGGATAGAAATGGATACATGTATGGCTGGCTTAAGACTGGAAGTGTGTTACGGTTGAAATTACAAAGCGAGAAGAAAAAGAAAATGTAAAAAGAAAACAAATGTAGTCATCATGTCTAATGACTTTTTTGAGTTTAGATACACTTCTAAAGTGTAAAAGTATAACCTATTTTTTTCTTAGTTTTGTAGTTTGTAGTTTTTAGTTTTATTTGTTTGGTGTCTTGTTTGGGAATTTTTCTCTCACTTTCTGTCCCAATGACAAAACAGGTGGGAGGAAAGCCCATCATAGGCTGAACATACATTATATATAAAAGCCAAGTTTTTTTATCTCCTTTAGATCTACCATCAACTATGTAGTGCAAGTGCCTACCTGATTTGATACTAATTGAATGGATTGTTTAAAAACAAATATATAGCATAAACACTTCTTACACAAGCCATATTGTTATTGAATGCTATTAAAAAGTACCTTGCTTTTTCAATTTCCAGCATTGTAATTTTTTGTAAAATTCAATGCAACATGGCAACCTAGAAGCTTTCCTTACACCATTGGTGTATGGAACACCCCAAGAAATGAAATTTCCTGTTTGCATAATTGGCTCACTGATTTTCACAGAAGTCTGCATTAAGATACAAATCAAATTTTAGGCATCCTCTGCAACAAAAAATTGAATTTTTGGTGATATACTCCAAAACAGTTAATCACTTCTAAGGCATGCATACACTGTATTTTCCTCATTAAAACACTGCAAGTACATCAGTTGTTTAACACCTAACAATGAGTGTATATATATATATATATATATATATATATATAATGTGTGGCATCATGGAAGTTGGTCTTCTTCTATGGGGCTGCACATACTGTATGCGCCACTGTGTTTGTGAGGAGAGCACGCTGCACAGCACATGCCGAGTACAGAGATTGAGCTCTCATTGAGAGCACTGGGTCTCATACTATCAATCAGGAACTGGGAGGCCCAGCTACCAATCAGCTGATCTTTGTGTGTAACCTAGCTTTTGATTAGCTATCACAGTGATCAGTCAGTATACAGTCTGCTCTGTTTTTTTTTTTTGGTTTCTTCTCTTGAATAGAAAAAAAACATTAGGGGTAATTTCTAAGATGAATGCGCTGCGCCGGTTCTTAATTTGTGTGCCAGATAAATTATTAATTAAGTGTATGAACCGGCGCACGCATAAGCGCAACACACACGCAATAATATGCCGTCACGCGTGATAATAATATGCCATGGATAATAGCTCATGCCGTATCATTAACAGTCCATTCAAACAGGGGCAACACGACTTCCAGTGTGACTTGGGGCGACTTACAACACGACTTTGGGCGACTTGCAACATAACTTTAAGTCGCCCCCAGGCCAGGCGACTTGAATTTAAAAAAAAGACATGGGTTCCCTCCAAGAGCATACCAGGCCCTTCAGGTCTGGTATGGAATCCCGTGGCAAAAAAAAATAAAAAATGTCGTGGGGGTCCCCATCAAGATCCATACCAGACCCTTATCTGATCACGCAACCTGGCAAGCCGCAGGAAAAGAGGGGGGATGAGAGAGCGCCCCCCTCCTGAACCGTACCAGGCCACATGCCCTCAACATTGGGAGGGTGCTTTGGGGTACCCCCAAAGCACCTTGTCCCTATGTTGATGAGGACAATGGCCTCATCCCCACAACCCTGGCCGGTGGTTGTGGGGGTCTGCGGGCGGGGGGTTTCCTCCTTCTTCTTCCTCCGATCCTCTGCTTCTTGCTCTGGTGTTCTCGTCCGGCATTTTCCTCCATGGCTTCTCTTCTTCCTAGCTTCATTATCGGGCCGATCCGTGCAATGGGAGTCTCCCGATGTGTGATGCTTCTCTTCTTCTGACAGTTCTATAACGGAACTGTGCATCAGAGGGGTCATGGTCACTGGGTTGCCGCTTGCGCATGCGCAGTGCATAAATTTACCTCACGCAGTTCTAAGTGTACTTGCAGGCGCAGCAGGCTTGTTCAGAGAAAGTTACTTTTTCATTCTATTTTGGGCATATTTGTTACTTGGACAGTGCGCCAAGAATATAATAGTAAATGGGGAATTGCGCTGTGTTACAGGCGCAAATGTTTTGTAAATACAAAAAAACAGCCATTGCGCATCTCCGTGCGCCGCAACTCATGGCGCAAACCGTTCGTAAATTAGCCCCATTATCTTTTTCTCCTTGCTAGAGGTAAAGAGATATGTGTTTTAGAGGGTTAGAGTTAGGGTCATGGTGACAATCATGTTCAGAGTTAAAGGTCGGGGTCAAAGGTCAGTGTGGAGTATTTAAAAAAAATGCATTGTTTCTGGGCTCTACTATAGGTAAAAACAACAAATAATATACATATATGTGGTATCGCTGTAAATGTAAGGAGCAGGAGTATTTATTTTGGGTTGTCCTTTGAAAAATCAGGGGATATCCCTTGCTATTTACCCCCAAACTGGAAAATACAAGGTCTAATTTGCCTTCATTCAAGTAGTTGGTATGATGATATGTACAGCTTTACTAATACATGACAAAGTTGCAAAACTGAGTTCAAGCATTAGGATTTTTGTTACCCTTTGTCATGAAGGGGTTAAAAGACACTCACATTTAGATTCACTCTGCAGACAACAAACTGCATTAGAGCAGAAATAGGTAGGATTCTGCAACAAAGTTTGTTAAAATCCTTGCAATATACATTGATCACCCAGAAGAGATTGCTTTTTCTCAACAAAAATCAAGTTACTCTTTACATATGTCCTCATATTACATAGATCTGATAAATTTAAAGGGGTTGTAAATAGGGTTGAGCGAACCCGAACTGTGAAGTTCGGGTCCGTACCGGACTTTTGGGTGTTCGGGTCCCGGACCCGAACCCGAACAATTGACTGTATGTTCGGGTTCGGGTCCGGTGTTCGGCGATGTAATGGTGCTTTTTAAAAAGTCTTTTAAAAGCACTCATGGCTATAATGAATTGTCGGCTCATCATAATACAGAGAACAGTCATTGAAAGTCATTGACTTTTAAAAAGTTATTGTCATAAAAAGTGTTTTGGGGACCTGGGTAAACTTTTAAAAACGGCCGTTTTTCGGGAGCAGTGATTTTAATAATGCTTAAAGTGAAACAATAAAAGTGTAATATTCCTTTAAATTTTGTACCTGGGGGTGCGTATAGTATGCATGTAAAAGGGCGCATGTTTCCCGTGCTTAGAACTGTCCCTGCACAAAGTGTAATTTTTGCAGGAAAAAAAGCTATTTAAAATCACTTGTGGCTATAATGAACGTAATACAGAGAACAGTCATTCATTGAAAGTCATTGAAAAAAAAAAAAGCGTGGGGTTCCCCCCAAATTCAATTTCCAGGCCCTTCAGGTCTGCTATGGATATTAAGGGGAACCCTGCGTCAAATTAAAAAAAAATGACGTGGGGTTCCCCCTAAATATCCATACCAGACCCTTCAGGTCTGGGATGGATTTTAAGGGGAACCCCGCGCCAAAAAAAATGGCGTGGGGGGTCCCCTCAAAATCCATACCAGACCCTTATCCAAGCATGCAACCTGGCAGGCCGCAAGAAAAGAGGGGGGACGAGGGGACCCCCAGATCCCGGCCTCCCCCTGTGTGAAATGGTAAGGGGGTACTTGTACCCCTACCATTTCACCAAAAAAGTGACAAAAAATGTTAAAAATGACAGGATTAACCACTTTAGCCCCGGACCAATTGTCAGCTTAAGGACCAGAGGTCTTTTTTCAATTTCGCACTGCACTACTTTAACTGGTAATTGCGCGGTCATGCAATTTTGTAACCAAACGAAATTTGCGTCCTTTTCTTCCCACAAATAGAGCTTTCTTTTGATGGTATTTGATTGCCTCTGTGATTTTTATTTTTTTGCGATATAAACGGAAAAGGAGCGAAAATTTTGAAAAAAAAAAAAGAGATTTTCTACTTTTTGTTATAAAAAAAATCTAATAAACTCAATTTTAGTCAAACATTTGGGCCAAAATGTATTCAGCCACATGTCTTTAGTAAAAAAAATGCCAATAAGCGTATATTTATTGGTTTGCGCAAAAGTTATAGCGTCTACAAACTAGAGTACATTTTCTGGAATTTACACGGCTTTTAATTTATGACTACCTATCTCATTTCTTGAGGTGCTAAAATGGCAGGGAAGTACAAAACCCCCCCAAATGACCCCATTTTGGAAAGTAGACACCCCAAGCTATTTGCTGAGAGGCATGTTGAGCCCATTGAATATTTTTTTTTTTAGTCCCAAGGGATTGAATAAAGACAAAAAAAAAAAAAAAAAAAAAATTTTTTTTCATAAAGTTGTCACTAAATGATATATTGCTCACACATGCCATGGTTATATGTGGAGATGCACCCCAAAATACATTTTGCTGCTTCTCCCGAGTATGGGGATACCACATGTGTGGGACTTTTTGGGAGCCTAGCCGCGCACGGGGCCCCGAAACCCAATCAACGCCTTCAGGGTTTCTAAGGGTGCAAATTTTTGATTTCACTCCTCACTACCTATCACAGTTTTGAAGGCCATAAAATGCCAAAATAGCACAAAACCCCCCCAAATGACCCCATTTTGGAAAGTAGACACCCCAAGCTATTTGCTGAGAGGCATGTTGAGTACATGGAATATTTTATATTTTGCCACAAGTTGCGGGAATATTACAAACTTTTTTTTTTTTTGCCCAAAGTTGTCACTAAATGATATATTGCCCACACATGCCATGGGCATATGTGGAATTACACCCCAAAATACATTCTGCTGCTTCTCCTGAGTACGAGGATACCACATGTGTGGGACTTTTTGGGAGCCTATCCGCATACGGGACCCCGAAAACCAAGCACCGCCTTCAGGATTTCTAAGGGCATAAATTTTTGATTTCACTCCTCACTACCTATCACTACCTATCACAGTTTTGAAGGCCATAAAATGCCAAGATGGCACAAAACCCCCCCAAATGACCCCATTTTGGAAAGTAGACACCCCAAGCTATTTGCTGAGAGGCATGTTGAGCCCATTGAATATTTTTTTTTTTAGTCCCAAGTGATTGAATAAAGACAAAAAAAAAAAAAAAAAAAAAAAAATGTATTCAAAAAGTTGTCACTAAATGATATATTGCTCACACATGCCATGGTTATATGTGGAATTGCACCCCAAAATACATTTTGCCACTTCTCCTGAGTACGGGGATACCACATGTGTGGGACTTTTTGGGAGCCTAGCCGCGTACGGGGCCCCGAAACCCAAGCACCACCTTCAGCATTTCTAAGGGTGTAAATTTTTGATTTCACTCCTCACTACCTATCACAGTTTCGAAGGCCATAAAATGCCAAAATTGCACAAAACCCCCCCAAATGACCCCATTTTGGAAAGTAGACACCCCAAGCTATTTGCTGAGAGGCATGTTGAGTACATGGAATATTTTATATTTTGCCACAAGTTGCGGGAATATTACAAACTTTTTTTTTTTTTTGCCCAAAGTTGTCACTAAATGATATATTGCCCACACATGCCATGGGCATATGTGGAATTACACCCCAAAATACATTCTGCTGCTTCTCCTGAGTACGGGGATACCACATGTGTGGGACTTTTTGGGAGCCTATCCGCATACGGGACCCCGAAAACCAAGCACCGCCTTCAGGATTTCTAAGGGCATAAATTTTTGATTTCACTCCTCACTACCTATCACTACCTATCACAGTTTTGAAGGCCATAAAATGCCAAGATGGCACAAAACCCCCCCAAATGACCCCATTTTGGAAAGTAGACACCCCAAGCTATTTGCTGAGAGGCATGTTGAGCCCGTTGAATATTTTTTTTTTTAGTCCCAAGTGATTGAATAAAGACAAAAAAAAAAAATAAAAAAAATTTATTCAAAAAGTTGTCACTAAATGATATATTGCTCACACATGCCATGGTTATATGTGGAATTGCACCCCAAAATACATTTTGCTGCTTCTCCTGAGTATGGGGATACCACATGTGTGGGACTTTTTGGGAGCCTAGCCGCGTACGGGGCCCCGAAACCCAAGCACCGCCTTCAGGATTTCTAAGGGTGCAAATTTTTGATTTCACTCCTCACTACCTATCACAGTTTCGAAGGCCATAAAATGCCAAAATAGCACAAAACCCCCCCAAATGACCCCATTTTGGAAAGTAGACACCCCAAGCTATTTGTTGAGAGGCATGGTGAGTATTTTACAGCTCTCATGTGTTTTTGAAAATGAAGAAAGTAAAGAAAAAAAAATTTTTTTTTTTCTTTTTTCAATTTTCAAAACATTGTGACAAAAAGCGAGATCTGCAAAATACTCACCATACCTCTCAGCAAATAGCTTGGGGTGTCTACTTTCCAAAATGGGGTCATTTGGGGGTGGTTTGTGCCATCTGGGCATTCCATGGCCTCCGAAACTGTGATTGGCAGTGAGGAGTGAAATAAAAAAATTACACCCTTAGAAAGCCTGAAAGCGGTGCTTGGATTTTGGGGTCCCGTACGCGGCTAGGCTCCCAAAAAGTCCCACACATGTGGTATCCCCGTACTCAGGAGAAGCAACAGAATGTATTTTGGGGTGTATCTCCACATATGCCCATGGCATGTTTGAGCAATATATCATTTAGTGACAAGTTTTTGTAAAAAAAAATATTATTTTTTTTTTTTTCATTATTCAATCTCTTGGGACCAAAAAAAAAAATATTTAATGGGCTCAACATTGCTCTCAGCAAATAGCTTGGGGTGTCTACTTTCCAAAATGGGGTCATTTGGGGGGGGGTTTGAACTGTCCTGGCATTTTATGCACAACATTTAAAAGCCTATGTCACACGTCACCCACTCTTCTAACCACTTGAAGATAAAGCCCTTTCTGACACTTTTTGTTTACATGAAAACATATTTTTTTTTTGCAAGAAAATTACGTTGAACCCCCAAACACTATATATATTGTTAAAGCAAAGGCCCTACAGATTAAAATGGTGGGTGTTGCATTTTTTTTTTCCACACAGTATTTGCGCAGCGATTTTTCAAACGCATTTTTTGTGGAAAAAAAATACACTTTTTTTTATTTTAATGCACTAAAACACACTATATTGCTCAAATTTTTGATGAAATAAAAAATATGATCTTAGGCCGAGTACATGGATACCAAACACGACATGCTTTAAAATTGCGCACAAACACGCAGTGGCGACAAACTACATACATTTTTAAAAGCCTTTAAAAGCCTTTACAGGTTACCACATTAGATTCACGGAGGAGGTCTACTGCTAAAATTACTGCCCTCGATCTGACCTTCGCGGTGATACCTCACATGCATGGTGCAATTGCTGTTTACATATGACGCCAGACCAACGCTTGTGTTCGCCTTTGCGCAAAAGAAGGGGGGGCAGGGGTGCTTTTTTTTTTTTTTTTTTTTTTTAGTTTTTCTTTTTATTTAGCTTTTTTATTTTATTTTTAAACTGTTCCTTCCATTTTTTTTTTTTCTTAGTTGTCATTTTTATTGTTATCGCAGGGAATGTAAATATCCCCTATGATAGCAATAGGCAGTGACAGGTACTCTTTTTTTGAAAAAATTGGGGTCTATTAGACCCTAGATCTTTCCTGTGCCCTCAAAGCATCTGACCACACCAAGATCGGTGTGATAAAATGCTTTCCCAATTTCCCAATGGCGCGGTGGGTATGCCCACCATTAGAATACCTCCCTTCATCCACCCACTTCTAATGATGGGCATACATGCACCATTTATATATGCCGAAGCATGGGGGCATCCTCCCGCAAAAAAAGTTATGCCACGTATACATGGTCGAACTTTTTTCGACCGTATGTACGTGGCATTAGGAGCAAAATCGCTCCTCCGCCCTCTGCTGCCCCCATGCTTCGGCATATATGCTCTTTTTTTTAACTGTGGTGGTGAAATCACCTCCTACAGCATTGGAGTCGCGGCTTTATGTATCGTGGGAGCAAACGCTGTTGCTGTCAAGATAAATAAATCCACGCTGCAACTGAATGGCGTACCTGCTAAGCAAATAATGGTTAACATTAAAACAAAGTAACATTACAGTATAACAGTAAGACCTTACCATACCATACCTGCAAAGCAAATACCAAAAAAAAAAAATAGTAAAAAATAAAACATTTTGTTAACGCAACCGGTGCCTAAAATATATATATGCCGAAGCATGGGGGCATCCTCCCGCAAAAAAGTTATGCCACGTACACATGGTCGGACTTTTTTCGACCGTATGTACGTGGCATTAGGAGCAAAATCGCTCCTCCGCCCTCTGCTGCCCCCATGCTTCGGCATATATGCTCTTTTTTTTTTAACTGTGGTGGTGAAATCACCTCCTACAGCGTTGGAGTCGCGGCTTTATGTATCGTGGGAGCAAACGCTGTTGCTGTCAAGATAAATAAATCCACGCTGCAACTGAATGGCGTACCTGCTAAGCAAATAATGGTTAACATTAAAACAAAGTAACATTAGAGTATAACAGTAAGACCTTACCATACCATACCTGCAAAGCAAATACCAAAAAAAAAAAAACATAGTAAAAAATAAAACATTTTGTTAACGCAACCGGTGCCTAAAATATATATATGCCGAAGCATGGGGGCATCCTCCCGCAAAAAAGTTATGCCACGTACACATGGTCGGACTTTTTTCGACCGTATGTACGTGGCATTAGGAGCAAAATCGCTCCTCCGCCCTCTGCTGCCCCCATGCTTCGGCATATATGCTCTTTTTTTTAACTGTGGTGGTGAAATCACCTCCTACAGTGTTGGAGTCGCGGCTTTATGTATCGTGGGAGCAAACGCTGTTGCTGTCAAGATAAATAAATCCGCGCTGCAACTGAATGGCGCACCTGAAAACAAAAAAATGGTTAACAATAAAACATACCTGAAAAGCAAGCATGATAAAACATAATAAAACATTGCAGAATAGAATAGAGTAAAAAAGAGCAACAATAGAGAGAGAACAATAAAACGACAACTATTTTTGGTTTTTTTATTTTATATTTTTGTTGGGGTTTTTTTTTTTTTTGTACTTTTTTATTTTTTTTTTATTTTTTACACTTTTTTTTTAAACTATAACTATAATTTTAACTGTAACGGTCGGGTCTCAAAATGCGATGGCATTCTTGAGACCCTGTAACTATAATTTGAACTGCAACGGTCGGGTCTCAAAATGCGATGGCATTCTTGAGACCCTGTGAAAGTGTATCCTAGCCTGTGAAATGCTGTACCCTACGCTAATACCTCACTAGTTCGTGGTAGCGTTCAAAGCATTCACCAACGCAGAGACCAGGATTGTCAGGACAGCGTGGACAATAATAACGGGTGTCACGCCTAAATCCGCGCTTGCTACAGACACGACATCTTCTTTGGGGGGCTCGTTGGGTAGGGGTACTCTGGAGGGCATGAGGATAATGCCTCTCATGCAGCCGGCTTACTGCATTTGGTAGGGGATGGTGAGGTGTGGAATCGCCTGGATACAGGAGTTCCATGACAACCGCTCCCTGGAATTCAAGGAAGGGTAACGTCCCGCCTGAAGCTCCGTATAGCACATGAGCATTCAGCAAAGCCAATTGGAATAAATAAATAGACACTTTTTTGTACCAGCGTCTAGCCTTACGGACAACTAGGTACGGCGCCAACAACTGGTCGTTGAGGTCCACCCCCCCCATATTAAGGTTGTATTCGTGGATACAGAGGGGTTTCGTCACAACACCAGCCGCCGTACGAATTTGGACTGTCGTGTCTGCATGAAGGGAGGTAAGAACGAAAACATTCCTATTATCCCTCCACTTCACAGCGAGCAAGTTATTACACTTCAAGCAGGCTCTCTCCCCCAGCCTAAGACGGGAATCTACAAGCCGCTGGGGAAAGCCCCGGCGATTAGGTCGCACGGTGCCACATGCTCCAATCTGATGATCAAACAAGTGACTAAACAGTGGCACGCTCGTGTAATAATTGTCCACGTACAAGTGGTACCCCTTTCCGAATAAGGGTGACACCAAGTTCCACACTATCTTGCCAGCGCTCCCTATGTAATCTGGACAGTTCTCCGGCTCTACGTGACTATCTTTTCCCTCATAAACCGAAAAGCTCCACGTATAGCCTGTTGCCCTGTCACAGAGCTTGTAGAGCTTGACCCCGTATCTGGCACGCTTGCTGGGAAGGAACTGTTTGAAAGACAAGCGGCCAGAAAACTTAATCAGGGACTCGTCAACGCAGACAACTTGATTGGGCGTAAACAAGGCTGCAAAACATTGGTTGAAGTGGTTTATGAGGGGCCGAATTTTGTAGAGCCGATCAAATTCAGGGTCTCCACGAGGACGACAAAGTTCATTGTCACTGAAGTGCATGAACCGCAAGATCTGTTCGTATCGTGCCCTGGACATGGAGGCAGAGAACACGGGCATATGGTGGTGCGGTGAGGTGGACCAATAAGACCTCAGCGTCGGGAATTTGTGTATGCCCATGTTGAGGGAAAGGCCCAGAAAGGTCTTAAATTCGGAAACCGTAATTGGTTTCCAATCTCTGGCAAGGGAAGGCACTTGGGGATTAGCGGCGATGTGTTGACCAGCGTATATATTACTTTGGTCCACAATAGATCTATAGAGATCTTCCGTGAAAAACAGCGAATAAAAATCGGATGGCTTAAAATCAGCTGTTTCCACCTGAATACCGGGTTGGCCAGTGAATGGGGGAAGTACGGGTTCTGCAGAAGTGGTGGGCACCCAATCAGGATTGGCGAATTCTGCAGGAAGGACACTATGTGATCGACGGGCCTGCCTTTGTCTTCTTCTTGGTGGCAGCGGGACACTACTTGTGCTTGCCACCTCGCCAGCTTGAACTGCACTTATGGGACTCGCCACGTCACCAAGTGTTACTGCAGTGCTGGTTTGACTACGTCCAGGGTGTACTAGGCCGCTGGTGCTTGCCAGTTCACCAGAAGGAATAGCGGCGCTAGTACTTCTCTGCTCCATACGAGAGACCTGCGGTTCCTGCACCTCAACAACATCAGAAGATCGGGATCGGGTACGCCTGACCTTAGCAGGGACCACACCTTCGTCGCCAGAGCTATCTGTCATGGAGCCGCTGTCGTCTACTGGATCGTATTCTGAGCCTGATTCTGACAGATGAGTGACCTCCTCTTCACTATCTGACATACTCAGAAACAAGTAGGCCTGTTCACTAGTGTACTTGCGATTTGCCATTTTGGGCTCTAAATTTAGTAGTACACTAGTGAGATTCACAGGAAAAAAAGCTCCTAGGCTGCTGGCGAATGAATCAAAACGCTACCAAAAAAACTGTTAGCGATCGCAGGGATCAGGCCTGACTCTGCGAACGCTGCAGTTATGTGTGCTTAGTGTTTTGGAAGTGACAGTGATCGATCGATACTGCACTTGGGTGGGCTGGGCTGGGCTGGGCGGAGGGGGAAAACGCAGGTGCTAGCAGGTATCTGGGCTGATCCCGCTAACAATGCGTTTTTTGGAACCCTAAACTGCTGGGACGCTAGTATAGATCTGATCAGATCAGATATTGATCTGTTCAGATACTATACCACTAAGGGAGGTGTATGCTTTGCGCGTGGGTGTTTGCGGTACTGGCACTAACCTGGGGCGACGCAGACCTTATTTGACCCTAACACCTAATTGATATCACCCGCCGGGCGATCAGGGGGTTAAACCGATAGTTGGGTAATAAATGGCGGGTGCCCTGACAGTATAAAAAAACAAGCTAACTAACCAGCGTCACCCGTAACAGTTATACGGTGATCACTGGTGAAAGGGTTAACTAGGGGCAATCAGGGGGTTAAAACCTTTATTAGGTAATATATGGGGGTACCTGACGATATATAAAAACCTGACGGGGAACCTAAATAACTAAATAACTAACTGGCTAACCAGCGTCACCAGTGACACTTATACTGTGATCACTGGTGAAAGAGTTAACTCTAGGGGCAATCAAGGGGTTAAAACCTTTATTTAGGTTGTAATATGGGGGTACCTGACCTATAAACCTATTTATAATCCTATATAAACCTGGCGGTTACCTAAAAAAAAAAACTGGCTACCTAGCGACAGCAGTGACACTAATAGAGCGATCAAAATAAACGATCGCTTAGTGACACTGGCAAAAGGGGGTGAAAGGGTTACCTAGGGGGCAATCAAGGGGTTAAACCTGTATTGGGGGGGGGGTAGGGGGCTACCTTGGACCTAAAGGGGCCTAAAACTAACTGCCCTGACAGTTATTGCAGTCACACTGACACTAAATGCAGTGATCAGTAAAATAAATGATCACTGCAATCAGTGACACTGTGACAGGGGGGGCAGGGGGTGATCTGGGGGGTGATCAGGGGGTGACAGGGGGGTGAAATGTGTGCCTATGTGTACCTGGTGTCAGTGTAGTGTTTGTGCACTTACTTGATGTCTTCTCCGCTCGGCGTCCCGGTCAGAAAGACCGACACGAGGAGCGTGACATCACTTCCCCTTGCCTGTGTTTACAATTACACAGGAAGGGGAAGGAAGCGGACGAATCCTATTGGCCAGAGCGATCGGGAGGGGGTGGCCAGAAACGACTGGCCGTTACCTCGTCCCGCATCGCTTCTGAAGCGATCCCGACCGTCCCCGCCGGCGGAGGGGGGTCCGATCGGACCCCCCAACCGCCAGAAGAATGTCACGTACAGGTACGTGATTCTGCCTGTACGTGCCATTCTGCCGACGTAAATATACAGGGGGCGGTCGGGAAGTGGTTAAATCCATCCCAGACCAGAAGGGCCTGGTAATTGAATTTGGGGGAACCCCCACGCTTTTTTTTTTATCAATGACTTTCAATGAATGACTGTTCTCTGTATTACGGGAGCCGACAATTCATTATAGCTGCGAGTGATTTTAAATAGTTTTTTTTCCTGCAAAAATGACACTTTTTGCAGGGACAGTTCTAAGCACGGGAAACATGCGCCCTTTTACATGCATACTAGAGACACTCTCCAGATACGAAATTTAAAGGAATATTACACTTTTATTGTTTCACTTTAAGCATTATTAAAATCACTGCTCCTGAAAAAACAGCCGTTTTTAAAAGTTTTTTTTGCATTGATACATGTCCCCTGGGGCAGGACCCGGGTCCCCAAACACTTTTTATGACAATAACTTTTTAAAAATCAATGACTTTCAATGACTGTTCTCTGTATTATGGGGATGGGAGCCGACAATTCATTAGCCGTTCGGGTCCCCATTGACTTCAATGGGGTTCGGGGGTTCGGGTCAAGTTCGGGGTCAAGTTCGGTCCCAAACCCAAACTTTTTTCTGAAGTTCAACCGAACCTGCCGAACCCGAACATCCAGGTGTCCGCTCAACTCTAGTTGTAAAGCTTCAGTTAAAGAAAAAAAAAAAATAACAAACATGTCATACTTACCTTGAGTGGCCCCGATCCTCTTCTGGGGTCCCTCAGTGGCGCTAGTATCTCCTCCTCTTCTCTAGTGCCCTGTCAGAGAAGCTCTTTCCTTCGGAACACCCATGCGGGTGGTCCTGCTTTTGCATCTATTGACACAGAAAGCAGGACTCAGCCCCACGCCCTCTGGATTTGATAGACAGCAGCAGGAGCCAATGGCTGCGCTGCTATCAATCCATCCAATTGGGACCCGAGACACAGGCTTTTGCTGGTGTGCTCGTCCCCAGCGCAAGAAAGGGAGGGCACAGGTAAGTAAAACTGGGGCTCGGGGGGGCTGCATCATTACAGGAGGTTTTTCACCTCAATGCATAGAATGCATTGAGGTGAAAAACCTTGATGGTTTACAACCACTTTAGGATATTGTAAAATCAGTTTGTATAGTGTATGGTCATCTTTAGACCTGTCACAGAAATAATAACACATTTTTCCTTTTTGTCTAGTGGCAATTGACCAATTTAGAATTTCTCCTCACTTTTTTTTTTTTTTTGGTAACACTAGTCATAGGACAAATAGAGAGGGGGTACCTCCCCAGCAAAGACGCAGGCAACAGCAAAAAGTTTACACCGGTTCCAATCCTTCCCCACTCCCTACTACCCCACTATCCAAAACAAAAAAAAACTATTTACAGATACTAATTTGGGTATCAGGCAAATACATATTTAATTATTATTTACAAAAAGGGTAGAAATAGAAGTAGAAATTACTAAATAAATGATTTTAAGAGATGCAAAGTGGGGGGAATAGGTTGGTTGCTTTGGTAACACGGGAGACCTTGATGTTTAACTACCTGTCTCTTTGCTTACTGTTTTTTTTTTCTATTTTTTTTAAAGTCTGTTTTCTATATGTTACCCAGCTATAAGATGTCCTTTCTTTACTTTCTCTTATTTTGAGTATATATTCTTTCCTGCTGGTTATGGGTAGTGATGATGCAACATATGTTTTACCTCATTTGTAATGTACTTGTAATCTCTCCTTTATTGCTTCTTGTTTACGCAATAAAACGTTTATGCAAAAAAAAAAATGTTCTATGAGAAACTGATAGTTTTTGGTGAATGTTATTTCATTTTTTTATGTTTAGGACTGTTGTATGTGTTTTTGAATATTGATAATAAATCTTTATTTACAAACCAATATTAAACATTCTAAAAAGAGTCCAAAACGAGCTGCTTATTTTTTGACTGTCTCAATCTAATTTAAAAATTTTTTGCAGAGCAGAGAGAGTGTTCCTCCTGATTCATCTGTGTGTATAATTATAGCTCCGGATTTTAATGGTCTGTTCACAACACAGCATGCAGCACAGCAACGGTACGAAGGGAAAAGCAGCCTTGTGCTACATCTTCTAGCTGCAAGTGGTAATCACATGTATCGTTTTTGGATTTACTTAACTACCTGACGAAAATATTTATAAGTAGTTTTTCTTATGTGTTTCCTAAATTAAAACATTTGGTTTCTTAAAATTGCAAGTAATTTTTTGAGGATTTCTTTTATGTTTAGTGAGATAAACAAGGGGTCACCTTTATGCAGTTAGTTAATCCAACAGTCAATTGTTAGGACTTTTTAGAATAATTGTATCAGAGATGGAAACCTATGGGGCAATAGCAAGTATTATTGAAAATCATCGTATGAAACAATACATTACTTTTGGTAGGAGAACATCCATTTAAGGTTATTTTTATGTTTATGTTATATTGCTTTTCTGATCCTTTCCATCAAATCATAGATGAATGTTAACTAGTTATAATCTCTAAACATAATCTGATAAAAATCTCCTATTATTGCAGTCTCTTGTTCAAACATTACTTTATTGTTGTAAATTTTTAAATAAAAAGAAGCAACATAAAAAAGAAATATGAAGTAAATAAATTAATCAACACTGGCAAAGCTATAAAACCTACTGTGTGCCCTGGGCTAGGATTTAAAACACTTTATATTTGCAGTTTCTTGATCTTGACACTCTGTAACAGTTCATTTACTCCTGGGGAAAAACCTGTTGAATAACCTTTCAAGAGGTTAATAGCCATACTTTTTTGATGTGCCTAGGTTATGAGAAATCTTTTTAACAGAATGTTGAGTTGCAAATTAATTGACAACCAATGCTTTGAATGTTCATGGCTCAGTGCACATACACAGAATAATACAATGTTAAGACAGTCTGATTAGGTCAAAGTAAAACTTGTTGCTACTACTGAGATTCCAAAAGGTTATTTTACAGTTTAGTATGATTTACAGTATTAGAAATGCTATTTTTCATGATCCAATAAAATATAAGATGAAACAGTAAGTTGTGGAATTGTACAGAAGGCTGTTGCTGTGGTCAGAAACATACCTCTCAATTCCTGGGTCTAAGCAGTAACATTTCTGTGTAATTAGAGTGATTATGCACAGTGAGCTATTGGAATTCTCCACAAGTGCAGAGTAGAGTTTGGAAAACCCATATATTTAATGGTAGAAGCAACTTCTGTATCATTCACATTGTATTGATGTAAGTGGCTTGAGCTGGTAGTTAAATTACTGATTGTGAGTGTAGCTGATTTTAAGGTCATGGTAATAGCTTATGTGATCACAAACAGATTACTCCTCTGCCCACTTTATCAGTAACCCACTATTTATGCTGTTTCTACCATCAGTGTTCAAAGCAGCAGCATCAGTGTAGCCTGATTAACACTTGCAGCCTCACTTGCACGCTCAAGGTAACAACATGGCAATGTCACCATATTACAGACGTGCCTGAGCAAGCTTCAACAAGTTGAACAACATTCATGGCATATTCACCAAGTATTATTTATTGTAATGAAAGCTTCAGTTTAAAAACTATTGAAAATTACTTTTGAAAGTATATAAGCATGTTTGTGCTTATATAAGATCTTAATGATTTGATTTACAAATATGAAACCATCTTCCAAATATGGACTAATTCTTGGAAATGTGTTTGGAAGTAGTTTATGCTGTGACTGGTTGGTGAGTAGGTTTTATATATGGGTTTCACGTTTTTATAACTTGCAGTGTCTAAAAATGGCCTACCAACTTATAATAACTTGGCATTACATGCCTTGCGCTCTCATATAAAGTCCCAACTGGTTGCTTTAGGTGGGCCTGTGTTACGTCCAGTAAAGGGGTTAGAGATAACAGGCTTTAGCAGGGACACGTGAAAGACTGGGTGGATCTTCAGCGAACCGGGTAAGTCGAGCTCGTAAGTCACCTCATTTACTTTCCTTTTGACCGAAAAGGGGCCCAGGAATCTGGGGCCAAGTTTCCTTGAGGGGCAAGCCATCTTTAAGTTGACGGTTGAGAGCCAGACTTGGTCACTGGGCCTCAGGATGAGCTCACCTCGCCTCTTCCTATCGAACATCCTTTTATTGTACTCCTGGGTTCGAGTCATTGTTTCCTGTAACGCTTGGTTGTTGGTCCGAAAAAAGTCCATTATTTCGGACACCGCAGGGATAGAACACTCGGGTATAGAACCAGGCAGGAAGGTTGGGTGATAGCCATAGTTAGCGAAGAAGGGCGTTTGCTTGATCGCGGAGTGCAGAGAGTTATTATACGTAAACTCGGCCATGGGTAGTAGCGAGGCCCAATCGTCCTGCGAGAAGGCAGAGAAGCAGCGGAGGTACTGCTCCAGGGTCTGGTTAGTTCTCTCCGTCTGCCCGTTCGTCTGAGGGTGATAGGCGGACGAAAATGCCAACTCGATCTCCAGGGAACCGCAGAGGGCCTTCCAGAACTTGGAAGTAAATTGAACACCGCGATCAGACACGATGCTTGCAGGGACTCCATGCAGCCTCACTATCTCTTTGATGAAGATCCTTGCCGTTTCCAAGGCCGAAGGAGTACCCTTCATGGGTAGGAAATGGGCCATCTTCGACAACCTGTCGACCACGACAAAGATGGTGGAATAGCCCTCCGCTAAAGGGAGTTCCACGATAAAATCCATTGATAACATCCTCCAAGGTCTTTCTGGAACGGGCAGGGGCTTTAGAAAACCCCATGTCTTGGCTCGACACGTCTTGCTTCGGGCACAGGTGGTACAGGTTTCCACATAGGTCTTGCAGTCCTTATTCAACTGCGGCCACCAGAACGTACGCTGCACCAATTCTGTCGTCTTCAGGGTACCGAAATGTCCAGCCAACTTATGGTCGTGACAGAGTCCCATAACCTCCACCCTCAGACCTTCGGGGACTAGTATCTTGTCCTTATACCAGAACACCCCATCCAGCATCTTTACCTCGTCTCCAACGGGTGGGACCCATTCCACTGAAGCTTGTTTCAGGCGGGACAGGAGATCCCCCTGAAGTAACAAGAAGTTTCCGGCCGGCAGGATAGTGTCCGGGGGTAGAGGTACTTCAGCCTCATGAAACATACGGGACAGGGCGTCAGCTTTGGTATTATTTGAGCCGGGTCTATAAGTAATGTGGAACAAAAACCTGGAAAAGAATAGAGCCCATCTTGCCTGTCGTGGCCTCAGCCTTTTAGCCGTCCGCAGGTATTCCAGGTTTTTGTGGTCGGTATAGACCAAGATGGGGTGTGCAGCGCCTTCCAGTAAGTAGCGCCACTCTTCTAAGGCTGCCTTGATGGCCAGGAGCTCCCGGTCCCCCACGTCATAATTTCTCTCCGCCGTAGAGAGTTTGCGGGAGAAGAAGGCCACAGGAAATAGAAGGGCCTTGGCCCCTTGTCGCTGGGAGAGCACGGCCCCCACAGCGATTTCTGACGCGTCCACTTCAAGGACGAAGGGCAACACGGGGTCAGGATGCTTCAGGATACACGCGGAAGTGAACAGTTCCTTCAACCTTTCAAAGGCTACTTGCGCACTAGGGGACCAACAAAACCGATTTCCTTGCTTGGTGAGGTCAGTGATGGGAGAGATAATTGCAGAAAAATTCCTGATAAATTTCCGGTAAAAGTTAGCAAAGCCTACGAAGCGTTGGACTCCCTTTTTATCGGTTGGGGCAGGCCATTCCAGGATGGCGGACACCTTTTGAGGGTCCATCTTGATACCATCGACGGAGATGACTAAGCCAAGAAACTGTATGGTTTGTAGTTCGAATTCGCATTTCTCCAGTTTGGCGTAAAGCCCGTGCTGCCTGAGCCGAAGGAGAACATTTCGCACGTGCCTGCGGTGGTCGGGGACAGATGAAGAAAAAATCAGGATGTCGTCCAGGTAAACTATGACGTATAAGTCCAATAGATCACGAAAAATGTCATTAACAAAATGCTGAAAGGTTGCAGGTGCGTTGCACAGACCGAAGGGCATAACGAGGTACTCGAAGTGCCCGAAACGAGTACGAAAGGCAGTCTTCCACTCATCCCCCTCTCTGATGCGAATCAAGTTATAGGCCCCGCGGAGGTCGATCTTGGTAAAGACCACTGCAGATCCCAGTCTTTGGAAGAGCTCTGGTACCAGGGGCAGCGGGTAACGGTTTTTAATCGTTATTTTGTTGAGCTCCCGGTAGTCGATACACGGCCGTAGGGAGTGGTCTTTCTTTTCGACAAAGAAGATTCCGGCCCCGGCCGGAGAGGTAGACGGGCGGATAAACCCCTTGGTGAGGTTTTCATCTATATAAGACTTCAGAGTTGCCAACTCCTGCTCAGTGAGTGGGAAGATTCTCCCAAAGGGAACTTCGGTCCCGGGCAGAAGCTCTATCGGGCAATCGTAGGACCTGTGCGGTGGCAAGGTCTCCGCCCCCTTTTTGCTAAAGACATCCAGAAAGTCCCGGTAAGGTGCTGGAATTGCTTGTTGCAACTCGACATCAATGTCCAGACACAGAAGTGGGGATGACCCCGCGGGCAACTGGTGTAGGCAATGCTGTTGGCAGTATCCAGAGGCAAACTTGATCTCTCCTGTGACCCAATTGATGCTAGGGTTGTGGGCCTTTAACCAGGGCATTCCCAGTATAATGGGGAAGAGGGGAGACGAAATGGCATCCAAACACAGGAGCTCCTGATGGGCCGAGCCCATGGTAGCCAGTAGGGGAACGGTTTCCTGTGTAACAGGACCAGAGCTGAGGGTGGTGCCATCCGCCAGGTGCACTGCGAGGCTCTGAGTCTTTGATCGGAGAGGAATGTGGTGGTGGGTGGCGAAAGTAAGGTCAATAAAGCAGCTACAGGCTCCGGAGTCAATTATGACTGGTACTGGGATATCCTTGTCGGAAAGCTGTAGGACAACAAAGAGAGCAAGGTGAGATGCAAGTTTAGGCAAGGGAGGTGCAAACTTGGGAGAAACTGGAGGTGACTTACGTGTCTTATTGGGACAAGCTCTCACGTAGTGGCCCGGTTCGCCGCAATACATGCACAGGTTGTTGGTCCTTCGGCGTTGCCGTTCTTCCATGGTGAGTGAGGGGCGGATAAGCCCAAGCTGCATGGGTTCCGAGGTATCAGGTACCGGAGCAGAGGGAGCAAAGGAGGTTGGGCGGAAAGGTCCGGGCGCACTGGGGACCTTGGGGAGGACCCAGGTGGGCCGGTATTGACTGGTGGCCTTCTCTGAACGACGTTCTCTGAGTCGCCGGTCAATCTGGATAGACACGTTAATCAGCTCTTCCAGGGACTGTGGGACGCCAACCCGTGCCAGTTCGTCCTTTAGGGACTCCGACAGTCCCATGCGGAATTGGTAGCACAGAGCCGCGTCATTCCATTCCGTGTCGGAACCCTAGTGTCTGAACTCAGCTACATAATCTTCGACAGCCCTACGCCCCTGCTGCAGGGCGTGTAAAGCGGTTTCGGCAGTCGCTTTTAGTTGGGGGTCCTCGTAAAGCTGGGCCATGGTGGCAAAGAAGGTGCCCAGGTTATCCAGAGAGGTAGACTTTTGGCGCATGAGGCGGTGGGCCCAGGTCTGAGGCTCCCCGGACAGGAGAGAGATAACGAAGCCCACCTTGGTTGCTTCCAAAGAGAAGGTGCGTGGTTGCAACGCAAAGTAGAGCTCGCAGGCACTGCAAAATGACCGAAATTTCCTACGGTCTCCAGAGAACCTCTCAGGAACTGGTACCTTGGGTTCCGGGGGTAGCATAACTACTGAAGGTGCTGGTCCGGCCCCAGGAGCAGCTTGCTGGCGTGCGGGGGATGCGAGGACCTGGACCTGTCCTTCCAATCTGGTGTAGGCCTCTTGAAGGCTTTCCACAGCTTGTGTGAGACCCGCCAGGTGTCTACACAAGTCCTCCATGGGAGAGGCCCCCTGCTCGGACTCGGACATGGCTGTCCGATACTGTCAGACTTCACACGCCGGACAGGTGAGCCCGATGTAGCAGGGGGAAGGCCTCCCGTACGTATCTGGTTCTCGGCCCCCTGGAAGTGGGGACAGGGGGCACGAGAGCACAGAGTGGTATGAGTGCCTGGCGGGTCGTTGCCGGGAGATGGCCCCGGAGGTTTGCTGAAGTGGAGTCAGTGGTCTTCCAGATAGTAGGGAGCAAACAGCAGGTGCAGGGCAGGGTCTTGGCAGAGCACTTCCACACACAGGCACGGTACAGAGGAGAGGCGTGTTCAAGTCCAGGTCACAGGCAGAGGTTGGCAACAAGCGGGCAGCGTGGCACAGAGGAGCAGGCAGAAACGGAGTCAGGGACAGGCCGAGGTCAACAGGCAGGCAGCAGACGGACAGGTGCAGGATCAAGCCGGGGGTCAGGAGGTCAAACAGGATTCAGGCAGCAGGTAATGGGACACTAGGAGCTGACGATCGGACAGCACCGAGCGCCCAGTGAGTTCAGCCTAAATAGGCCGACCGGCGCCAAACGCCATGCGCGCGCGCGCGCCAACGTGCGCCCTACCCAAAGCGCACCCGCACGCGCACGCACGCGCACACGCACATCAGCGCGCACAGGCACGCGCCCGCGAGCGCCAGCGCGCATCGGCGCACACCGGCGCACCCCAGGGCGCCCAGCAACAGGTCCACTTGACGGCACTTCCTGACACCAACCCATACTATCAAAACATTTCTGTTGTTGACGGAAATAGTGACTGCATAGATTTGTATGGTAACTGTCAAATTCAGTTATTGCAGCTCTAGCTCTTACCTTGTTTTTTAAATTATTGTCATAATTGAGTATTTGGGACTCTTTACTATTTAGCTTAATAAATAAGGGCTCATGCAATGTGTAACAAAAAAAAAAAAGGGGAAGAAAATGATATAGGTATACTTTTTAAAACAAGCTAACCTTCAAGACCCCTGTTGTCCAATGGACCATGCTTGATGCTAAAACAACTTGTCCAGGCCACTGAAGAACCCATTCTTTTCTTGGAGATTCTGCATATGCTTTAATAGACTGGTTCATAACTTCATGCAGGGATAGTTTCATAATCTTTTCCACCTGGAAAAGCAAATATGTAAAATATGTAATACAAAAATCTGTTTGAAATGTAAAAACTGAATTGTTTGGTTAGTTGTGGAAGTGAAATACAGTTAAAGGCAGAGTGACATATAAATGAAATCATACCAAGCTTCTCAGTTTGATTGAAATATATATATATATATATATATATATATATATTATATATTTCAATCAATTAAATACTGCAATTCTAGTTCACACACCAGAATGGGTGAATGTAGTGCAATATTCAATTTATTTACACCAACGTACAAATAACCTGGTAGATATTTTGAAATTGCTCCTTTTTTATGTATTTTTATGCTATTCTTACATGTTAGAATTTAAAATGTGCATATATATGTATGTTTGTTTGTGTATGTATGTATATGTATATATATATATATATATATATATATATATATATATATATATATATATATATATATATATATATATATATATATATATATACATACATATATATTACACACACACACACACACACAGGTATATATAAAAAAAAATTGAATATCATCAAAAAGTTAATTTATTTTAGTAATTTAATTCAAAAAGTGAAACTCATATTATATACATTCATTACACACAGATTGATATATTCCAATCATTTCTTTCTTTTTGATGATTATGGCTTACAGCTAGTGAAAACTGATAATTCAGAATCTCAAAAAAATGTAATATTGTGAAATAGTTCAATATTCTAGACTTGTGGTGTCACATTCTAATCAGCTAATTAACCCAAAACACTTGTAAAGGTTTCCTGAGCCTTTAAATGGTCTCTCAGTTTGGTTCAGTAGGTTACACAATTATGGGTAAGACTGCTAACTTGACAGTTATCCAGAAGACACTCATAGACACCATCTACAAGGAGGGTAAGTCATAAAAGGTCATTGCTAAAGAAGCTGGCTGTTAACAGAGTGCTGTATCCAAGCATATTAATGGAGAGTTGAGTGGAAGGGAAACATGTGGTACAAAGAGGTGTACAAGCAACAGGGATAAGAGGATTGTGAAGTAAAGGCCAATCAATTGAGGGAGATTTTCAAGGTGTCAGTGCTTCAAGAGCCACCCCACACAGACATATCCAGGACATGGGCTACAACTGTCGCATTTCTTGTGTCAAGCCACTCCTGAACCAGAGACAATGTCAGAGATGATTTAGGGAGCCATGTCAACTGCTGGAGTTGGTCCACTGTGTTTTATCAAGTCAGTGCAGCCCTCTACCAGGAAATTCTAGAGCACTTCATGCTTCCCTTCGCTGACCAGCTTTATGTAGATGCTAATTTTAATTTCCAGCAGGTATCTGTGGGTATTGTCAAGAGGAATATGAGAGTCACCAGACCCAACAATGCAGATGAGCTGAAGGCCACTATCAAAGCAACTTGGGCTTCTATAAAACCCCCACAGTGCCACAAGCTGATCTCCTCCATGCCATGCCGCATTGATGCAGTAATTGATGCAAAAGGACCAAGTATGTAATATTCTAATTTCCTGAGATACTGAGTTTCGGGTTTTCACTATCTGTAAGCCATAAATCATCAAAATTAAAAGAAAGAAATTCTTGAAATATATAACTTTGTGTGTAATGAATCTATATAACATATACGTTTCACTTTTTGAATTAAATTACTGAAATAAATTACCTTTTTGATCATATGAAAATTTTTTGAGATGCACCTGTATGTATATATATATATATATATATATATATATATATATATATATATATATATATATATATATATACAATCTTTCCGTATAACCTTGTACTTTTTTAGAAAATGTTGTATCAAATAGTTGTACAACAGCATTGAGTCCATGAAGATTCTTCCTCTAATAGCTCTCTGGTACAATATTTCAAATACATTTACTGCAGAATTAATGTTTGGGTAAACGCCATTCTCTGATTGCACCACATTGTATACCATTGGTAAATTATGTCTGCATTTTAGTAACATTGGGGTTTATTTACTAAAGGCAAATTCACTGTAACTTTAAGTGCACTTGGAAGTGCAGTGGCTGTAGATCTGAATGGAAGATCTGAAATGACAGGAAGCTCTGCTGATTTCTATCATCCAATCATGTGCAAGCAAAAATTTGCCTTTAGTAAATAAACCCCATTGTTTGTTAGAAAAAAAATTTAAACCTCCAAAAAATCATACATTTTCTAAAACGGAAAAGCCATGTAAAATATATGTAAAAAATAAATAGTGACAGTTTCAATTTTTTTTTTCCGATTTTTTTATTTATATAAGGGAATAAAGCATCTATCAGAGCAAAATACAACAGAAAAGGTGCAATGTCTCACCTAATATAAAGACGATCCAAAATGACAAGTTAATATAGTATAAAGCAAGATTGCAGAAATGCAAAGTAATTTAACATCACTACAACCCATTATAATTTCTCACTTCCAAAAGTGAGGCGTAACTATGAACAATATGCTTGAGTTTGCACTGGTGGACAGAAGCAGAGGGTCACCCAAGAGGGTGCCGAAACAGAAAGAGATAAAGAGGGAGGGGGAGAGAGGGAAAGAAAAAGGGAGGGGGTGAGGGAAGGGGAGCCAGGGTGATGTGGTGCATAGGACAGGAGGACCTCAATCTCCAGGGCAACTCTCCAGGAGGGACTTCATCCGAATATACAAACATGTTCCAGTGTGCCCATATTTTCGTATATCTTTCTCTTCTATTTTGGGCGGTAAGTGCCAGGTTTTCCAGGGTATTGATACTCCTGACCTTATTAAGCCACATAGCAATGGAAGGAATATTGGGGTCTTTTCAACACAAGGTAACACAAGCTTTGACCGCATTAATCAAGTGACGGAAAACTGATTTCTTATATGACTGAAGCAGAATTTGTGAGTAGTAGAGCAGGAAGAAGGCAGGATCCTCTGGAATTGGACACTCTGTGAATTGTTGGGAGATCCTCTGCACCTCTGACCAATACTGTTGAAGTTTTGGACAAGACCAGAAAATGTGAAGGAAAGTTCCCTTTTCCTCTCCACATCTCCAGCAACGATCCGAGGCCTCTGGAAAGTATTTACATAGAGCCAACGGGGTAAGGTACCAGTGCGTCAATAATTTGTAGTTGAATTCCTGCTTGTGCATACATATGGATGATTTCAGGGAAGGGTGGATAATGTTATGACGCTGGACAGCCGTGAAAGTTCTATTGAGATAAGTTTCCCATTTGCTAAGGCTCAGCACGATAAAATCTTCCGGGGGGATGAGCAAGGCGTACATCTTACAGAGGGTACAGGGAAGAGGGTCCCTGTCCTCACAGTGTGATTCAAACATAATCCGCTGACTACAAAAATGTGTCGGGTGGACCTAGGGTTCGAAAGTAGTTATGAAGCTAAAGGGCCTGCCAGAAAGTTAACCTGTACCAGCCGTCCGGCTGCATTAATGTGGAGATGGTGGGCCAGGTATCAGAAGTTAAAAATGGAAGGCTTTAAAGCAGTCTCTCTCAAGGAGACTCCAAAATGGGCCAGGCTCTGTGCCCGGAGGGAAGCTAGGGTTTCCCAAGATGAGGGAACAGAAGAGAATGAGCAAAGGACAGTGTCAGAAACCATGAAATCAGGCAGAGACAGAAGTACAGCAACAAATGAAAAGGAATAATGAGCTCTAATATCCACATAATGTTTAACACCAACCTAAATGCTCACAAAAAAGGCTGAATACACCAGGTGGCAGCTAAAACAATGAAATATAAAACACAATGGCTTGAACAAAGTCCATGTAACATATTAAAAAAATAGCAGCTTTGAAAGGCAGCCCCTTTGAAGCATAAGAAGAAATCTTCTGAGAACACTGGGGAAATAACAAAAGCGCCACTCTAACCTGTACCGGCCGTCCAGCTGCATTAATGTGGAGATGGTGGGCCAGGTATCAGAGGTTAAAAAATGGGAGGCTTGAAATCAGTCTCTCTCAAGGAGACTCCAAAATGGGCCAGGTTCTGTGCCTGGAGGGAAGCTAGGGTTTCCCAAGATGAGGGAACAGCAGAGATTGAGCAGAGGAAAGTGTCAGAAACCATGAAGTGTCAGAAGTACAGCAACAAATGAAAAGGTATAATGAGCGCTAATATCCACACAATGTTTAACACCAACCTAAATGCTCACAAAAAAGGCTGAATACACCAGGTGGCAGCTAAAACAATAAAATATAAAACACAATGGCTTGAACAAAGTCCATGTAAAAAAATAGCAGCTTTGGAAGGCAGCCCCGTTGAAGCATAAGAAGAAATCTTCTGAGAACACTGGGGAAAGAAAAAAAGCGCCACTCTAAGTGCAGAAAATCAAGTATTTTTAATGAAAGCTAAAAGCATGGTACTCACAAAGGTACAAACATGACAGGTGTATAGGCATGAACTGCCGGATGTATGTGAAGTGGATAAACTTCATACACTGGATGGCAGCGGTGTCCTGAAAGCAAGCTGGAACGGAGATTGCTGACATTTCCTGCCGATTGGAATGCAAACCGACAACCAGGGGGATGAGGTCACTTCCCAAAACTGGAGCCAATAGGCGACACATTTGCCATAGGGCCAGGCTTATACAGCCGGAGGACAGTTCTAATATGTCAAAAAGGCGCACTGCTCATTAGATAACGCCGCGGTCACTCATAGCATAAAGACAATGATGGAATTGAGTAGAAGACAGAAGTACAGTTAAATCAGACTTGTTTAAAAATAAAAGTAAATAAAACAAGCGTAGTCAAAACATAGCCAGAGTTCAGGTTTCGGAAACGGATAGTCAGACAAGCCAAACATCAGGGAGCCGGAGATGAGCATACTAAAACAGCAAGCAGGATCTGGAGCCAGAAGGGATGTCAGCCAAGCAAGTCTTTTAACAGGAAAACAGGAGAGCGTCTCTGTGATGCTGACTAAGGTGAAGGCAGAGCTCCTCTGGACTGGATGGCTTAAGTAGGCAGGGCTGATGAGCAGGATATCAGCAACAGCTGAGTAACTGTGGAGAGATAGGAGCTGGCAATTAGCTGACAGCTGAGCGGCCAGCTCAGAGAAAAAAGGGCTGAGCCCAGCCCTGACAGAAAGCTAGGGATTCCTGTACGCCATGTAGGGGGCTCGGAGAATAGGTCCTATAGTAGGATGTGACTTAAAGAGGAGTGCCCCTTAAAAAAAAAAAATTAAAAGTCAGCAGCTACAAATACTGCAGCTGCTGACTTTTAATAATCAGACACTTACCTGTCCCAGGATCCAGCGATGCGGGCGGCGCTGACATTCTTACTGTGGGCACCCGGCTGTGTCTTCACAGCCGGGCACCCACTGCGCATGCGTGAGCTGCGCCGCACGCCGTGATTGGCTGCGCAGTCATCTGGGACCTGTCACGTGTCCCAGATGACTGACAGGAGGGAGGGAGCCCTTCCTGCGCCGAGGGGAAGTGATATCAACAGCCCAGGCACTGAATAAGGTAGAATATGAGGGACCCCCTAGCAACAGGCATTTAGAGGTGAGTTGAAAAAAAGTTTTTTTCCAAATGTTTTATTTTTTTTAGGAATTTGAATCATCTTTTTTTTAGGCTAATGTAAGTCAGGCAGGAAGCCTGTATAAAGCTGGCCATACACCTATAGTTTATCTGCAGATTTTCTATGGTTAGTTGGAAAAAGTGCAACAGATTTCTCCATGTTCGCTAAACTGTGTGGATGTAGGAATCTCCCACTTTTTCCATCTAACCATAGAAAAACTGCAGATAATCTATAGGTGTATGGCCAGCTTTAGTCTAAATAGAGGAACTTAGTAGCCAGAAGGCTGAATGATTGTCTGTGCAGAAAACAGATTGTGGGTCATATTGCACCAATATAGGCAGGAGCATAAAAACCTTATATTTACAGTATAACTATACATAAATACATACAGTATATATATATATATATATATATATATATATATATATATATATATATATATGTATATATTCACATACAATATCAAACTTCCAATCAAAAATAACTAGCTTAACTATTTTTTGGCATTATTATTAAAAAATAGACTAACACATGCAAAAACTTCAAGTGCTTAAAATATTCAGGACAATATTTTAAAAATTCATAGTGGCGGTATATCGCTAATAACAGCTTTAGCAGCATCGACCAAACAACTTAAAGTCTAGTTTATTTTGTGCCAGAGGCAAAAAAAAGCAAAATTTATTCCATGGAATCTGTCTAAGCAAGGATTTTTGCCAAATGCATATAGCAGTGCAGCAGAATAAATGTTAGATAAAAATAATATACAGTAATTTACTTTTAAACCAATATGATAGCTTATGTAACATTACATATATACTCCAATCAAAACTGATAAATTAACCTTGGCATGCTTATAAGAAGCACAACCTACCTGATCAGAACTTCAGTTTTACATCCCTGCATCACTGTAGTACATCAGTTCATCTACTCTATTTTGATAGTAATTTGATTATTTGAGACTCCCTCCCTTCTTTGAGATGTAGCTATTCCCAAACAGACTTACCATACCTGTTTCTCGCAGCCACCAATTGGAATCAGACCTGATTTGGAAGTTTAAAATGTAACTGGTGCTCTAGTGATACAGGGATTATCTCAACCTTATATCAATACCTTAACAACCAGAACAGTACGGCCAAATCAACGGCCATGCTGGGATGGGAGGCAGAGACTGACCAAGAGATCTCGGCGGAGGATTGTTATGAAATGGTCTCTAATATGGATAAATGCACATGCTCATCACTATTAAAGAGACTGTTTTCATGCTACACACCCACTGGTATTACACCCCCTTTAGGTTGCATAAAATGTACCCCCTAGTTCCCAACACATGTTATAGAGGCTGTCATGACAGGGGCACTCTTCATACGTTCTGGAGCTGCTTGATGTTTAAACCCATATGACAACAAACCTCCTCGATAGTGCTCCAAATAACAGGTGTACCTGTGACCTTGATGTATCAGATGTGCATCTTATTTGCGGAGCTTCCAGAGGTCTCTCCCCCCCATCAAAAGTTGGAACACACACTTTTTAGTGCCATCCAATGGGCGATTGCTCTAAACTGGCGATGTCCCTCTGTTCCATGGTCACAGGTGCTTCATCGCATGGAATCTATTAGAATGATGGAAAGGGTACATCACACCCTCATGGATTCCATGAACATCTTTGAACGTAAGTGAGCAAATTGGTCTCCATACCAGATATAATCTGTGTTTGCAGGGTTTCCTTTTTTCCCCATTTGCGCTTATTAGATGAACTGGTAATTCTAGAAGTAGACACATCCAGTACTGTCAATTCAGTTAGTTTGAAAAATTTCTGTCTAGAGCATGTTTTCCATGTAGTCATTTTTCTTATCTTGCAGAAGCAACTCTGTTACTTTACTCAGATTTTCTTTGTTTTGAATTACGTTATTTTATTATTTTTCCCCACTTAATGTTACAATGAGAGCTGTATACCTGTACAATCACACATTGGTTCTTGAATGTACACTTTATTCTTTCTCTGCATTTATATTTTTGTACTTGCTCAAATACGTTAATAAAAAAAAAACGGTGATAGTAAGCAGAGACAGAAGAACTTTTAAAGCATATACTTCAGAATGAATATTCCCAGAGACTGTTCTGTACTGCTCTCTGAATTTTGTCCTCATAACACAGATTAAAGGCCTGTGTTGATGAACTTTGGGCTTTCCCCATTTACCCATTCACAATTACTCTGGTTCCACTTCTTCCTCTGTTGTAAGAGGAAATAAGAGAGGCCAGTCAAGTAAACACTCAGAACAGGCCTCGCCATGGTCGACCAAAGAAGTTGAGTGCACATGCTCAACATCATATCCACAGGTTGTCTTTGGAAAATAGACATATGAGTGCTGCAAGCATTGCTGTAGAGGTTTAAGTGGTGGAGGGTCAACCTGTCAGTGTTCAGACCATACGCCGAACACTGCATCAAATTGGTCTGAATGGCTTTCGTTCCAAAAGGAAGCCTCTTCTAAAGATGATGCACAAGAAAGCCCGCAAACAGTTTGCTGAAGACAAGCAGACTAAGGACATGGATTACTGGAACCATGTCCCGTGGTCTGATGATACCAATATAAACTTATTTGGTTCAGATGGTGTCAAGTGTGTGTGGTGGCAACCACGTGAGGAGTACAAAGACAAGTGTGTCTTGCCTACAGTCAAGCATGGTGGTGGGAGTGTCAAGGTCTGGGGCTGCATGAGTGCTGCCGGCACTGGGGAGCTACAGTTCATTGAGGTAACCATTTATGCCAACATGTACTGTGAGATACTGAATCAGAGCATGATCCCCTCCCTTCAGAGACTGTGTCGCAGGGCAATATTCCAACATGATAACGACCCCAAGCACTCCTCCAAGACGACCACCACCTTTCTAAAGAAGCTGAGGTTAAGGGTGATGGTCTGGCCAAGCATGTCTCCAGATCTAAACCCTATTGAGCATCCGTGGGGCATCCTCAAATGGAAGGTGGAGGAGCGCAAGGTCTCTAATATTCACCAGCTCCGCAATGTCTAATGCATAGCGTTGCAGCAATGCTATCAAGTCCTTCTACTGGAAACAATAGACTTTTGGCCATACTCCAAGATGGAGTCACTTGAACCAGCCATTTGCCACCCAGATCGAGGCTTGGTTCGGTGTATTTAAAGCCTAAAATCTGGATGTGGTGGGATCACGTATAAAAAGTCACTTTTTTACATGGATGTCAATTTGATTGGATCAGCAGTCCCGCACAAGCACTAATGTGGACTTTTTTGCTATTTACTTTAGATGTGTATGAACTCACACAAAGTGCACCTTTTTTGGACACATTAGGGGTTATTTACTAAAGGCAAATCCACTTTGCACAGCAACTGCACTTGAAATTGCACTTGGAAGTAAAGTCGCTGTAGATCCGAGGGGGACATGCAAGGAAAATAAAAAACAGCATTTTAGCTTGCACATGATTGGATGATAAAATCAGCAGAGCTTCCACTCATTTCAGACCCGCTCTCATCATTTCTAAATTACTTCCATAATACTGATATATAAGGATATACGCGCCTCCTGCATGTATCCTTATCTGTCAAATATCTCCCCTTTAGCTGGTTGCAGCCCTGCAATACTCCAAATTCTGTGGGCAGGTCTGTTGTCCAGGGCTCAGTGGGTGGAGTTGTGATGTCAGTAAACTCCCCGCCCATCTCTACATTCCCCTTGGCCAGGCTTCGATATTCTTACACGGAACTTCTGCTGGTCTCATGGATTTATGCCCCATGATCACTAACATCCAGTCAAAACCCAGGAAAGTCACCACATGATTTCTGTATGTCCAATCATGCTGAGGTGTGGATCAGCCAATCCTGGGAGAGCTGGAGAAGAAAGGAGGGGGGATGTAAAGTACACAGAATGCCTCTCACACACTCATTACTGCATTAGATAAGGAAATCACCTGTCACTCAAAGCAAGGGGGAAGAACGGACACCTATTTCTCTGTGTGTCCATTTTTATCTTACTGAAGAAAGATAGGAGGCTTGCTCAGAGCTGGATTAACTCTTCGTAGCAAGACTGGGCATAGATGAAATGACATCCTCTGCTGTAAAAAATATGAGTCTTAACTAAAAAAAAAAAAAAAATTGGTTTACATCCACTTTAAGAAAAAGTAATATTTGTAAAGCTTACTTTATTACAACTTGCCAGTGGATCTGTTTAGGAACCGTAGTCAACCAAAATTGCAGAATCAAACCATTACCATATACAGTACAGTTTTTCTTGTGCAAAATATTCAATAGACATTCTGATATATGGGAATCTATTTAAACCATTCATTGTGTTTCTCCACATATTATGCCGCTTCTTAGTTGTTGTTACTGTGACTCTACTTCAAAGGCCTGGCCATTGTTTTGTTTACTTATCATAGCTCACATTGATTGGAAACAGAAACTTTATTTAGATCCTCCAATCAGGCTGCACCCCATATAGATTTGCTAGGTTTAGTGACCAGTTGGTGTACCTTATATTAGCCACTAGGGATGAGCCCGGTGTTCGATTCGAACCCATGTTCGAATTGAACATCAGGCGTTCGCCCGTTCGGCGATCCCAGAACTATTTGGGCCGCTCGCATCAAATTTGTGTGATGCGAGTGGCCCGCAATGCACTGCGCCAGTTGCAGTGCATTGCTGGCTGATGATTGACCAAGCATGCACTGTGACCCGCATGCTTGGCCAATCAAAGAGCCAGCGGCGAGGAGAGCAATAATTGGCCACAGGCAGGATGCCTGTGGCCAATTATAGCTCAGGGGGTTCAGTACACACCCCACAGTATAAAAGGCCGCCGCGCCGGCGGCCTCGCATATTGTGTTGTGTTCCAGCGTCAGTGTCAGTGTTATGTGCTGCTGACTGCTGACAATATGTGCTATGATTCTGAGGATTAGTGTGTGCGTGCTGTTAGTACAGCATTGCAGTATCACATCTGGGGGGTGTCTCTAGTATGCCTGTGAAGGGGCGCATGTTTCCTGTGCTTAGAACTGTCCCTGCACAAAGTGTCATTTTTGCAGGAAAAAAAGCTATTTAAAATCACTCGCGGCTAATGAATTGACGGCTCCCGTAACACAGAGAACAGTCATTCATTGAAAGCCATTCATAAAAAAAAGTCATTGATAAAAAATATGGAAATAATATGTGAAGCGCTAAAATGTGAGGATGTGCAAAAATTGCGGTAAAATATATGAATATAAAATTGCATATAAAATTAAAAAGTACAAAAATTAGATAAATAAAGTGCAGTAGTGCTGAATGGGGTGGTAATAGTAACACTAATGTTAAAAAAGTCTCTCTTGTTCAAGATGGACTGCTGGAGTGGAGATATGGAATTTTCTTTTCCAAACGTGGGTGAAACTGGTATGGAAGAGCATTCAATGTGCCAAAGTATAAATGCGATCCGGAGACAATATTATTACTGGAAAGGGTACTTCTTACCGGATGAGGTGGACACACATACCGTATGGCAGTGGGTCAGCAGCGCTTGTGTGTTATTTCTCCCTTTGGATGCTGGTTCCAGATCCTGCGAATACGTCTTAGGAGTAAGAACACGCGGCCTCAGGGCATCAACGTCACTTCCAGGGGTAAACACGCGTTGACTCATTCAGTGAACGCACACAATGGTGCAAGGTGAAGGACTTGTATTTTCAGATCATCCGGGATCACATGAGGTAGGACATAGTATAAAAAAGCAAAAAATGCTCCATATGGTTCCGGTAAACCAATATAATTTATTGGAAGAAAGTCTCACAATAAAGGAGCAAATAAAAATAATCCAGTACAAGATACAGGCTAAAAACAATCGGGGGCAATGTGGATAAAATCAGATAAAATTCCCAATAACAAGGGGACCCCCAGATACCGGCCCCCCCTGTGTGAAATGGTAAGGGGGTACTTTTGTACCCCTACCATTTCACCAAAAAAGTGTAAAAAATGGTAAAAATGACAGGAGACGGTCTTTGACAATTCCTTTATTAAAATCTTCTTTCTTCTGGTCTTCCTTCTTCCTCTCTTCATCCTTCAGTTTCTTCATCTTCTCCTTCCGGCATCTTCTTCCATCTTCTTCTTCCATCATCTTCTTCCTCCGATCCGCTTCTTCTTGCTCTGGTCTTCTCATCCGGCATCTTCTTCCATGGCGTCGGCGTCTCTTCTGGGCCGCTCCGCGCAATGGGAGGCTCCCGCTGTGTGAGGTTTCGCTGCGCCTGACAGGTCTTTTATAACGGAGGGCGGGGCCACCTGGTAACCCTGCCCCCCTCTGACGCACGGGGACATCATGGGGAATTCCCTATGGCTTTCCCCATAAGGTGAGAGGGGGCGGGGTCACCAGGTGGCCCCGCCCTCCGTTATAAAAGACCTGTCAGACGCAGCGAAGCTTCACACAGCGCGAGCCTCCCATTGCACGGAGCGGCCTAAGAAGAGACCCGGACGCCGTGGAAGAAGATGCCGGACGAGAAGACCAGAGCAAGAAGAAGCGGATCGGAGGAAGAAGATGATGGAAGAAGATGGAAGAAGATGCCGGAAGGAGAAGATGAAGAAACCGAAGGATGAAGAGAGGAAGAAGGAAGACCAGAAGAAAGAAAATTTTAATAAAGGAATTGTCAAAGACCGTCTCCTGTCATTTTTAAAATTTTTGACACTTTTTTGGTGAAATGGTAGGGGTACTTTCCCTTACCATTTCACACAGGGGGGGCCGGGATCTGGGGGTCCCCTTGTTAAAAGGGGCTTCCAGATTCCGATAAACCCCCCCCCGCCCGCAGACCCCCACAACCAATGGCCAGGGTTGTGGGGAAGAGGCCCCTGTCCTCATCAACATGGGGACAAGGTGCTTTGGGGGTCTCAGACCCCCAAAGCACCCTCCCAATGTTGAGGGCATGTGGCCTGGTACGGTTCAGGAGGGAGGGGAGCCGCTCTCATCCCCCCCTCTTTTCCTGCGGCCTGCCAGGTTGCGTGCTCGGATAAGGGTCTGGTATGGATTTTGAGGGGGACCCTACGCCATTTTTTTTTTTTGGCGGGGGTCCCCCTTAATATCCATAGCAGATTGAAGGGCCTGGTTATTGAATTTGGGGGGACCCCCACGCTTTTTTTTAAATTTTTTAAATTTTTTATCAATGACTTTTTTTTTATGAATGGCTTTCAATGAATGACTGTTCTCAGTGTCACGGGAGCCGTCAATTCATTAGCCGCGAGGGATTTTAAATAGCTTTTTTTCCTGCAAAAATGACACTTTTTGCAGGGACAGTTCTAAGCACAGGAAACATGCGCCCCTTCATATGCATACTATAGACACCCCCCAGGTACAAAATTTAAAGGAATATTACACTTTTATTGTTTCACTTTAAGCATTATTAAAATCACTGCTTCTGAAAAAACGGCAGTTTTAAAAAAAAAGAATTTTCATTGATACATGTCCCCTGGGGCAGGACCCGGGTCCCCAAACACTTTTTATGACAATAACATGCATATTAGCCTTTAAAATGAGCACTTTTGATTTTGAACGTTTGCATCCATTGTAACTAATAGGGTTCTTATGTTCGCACAGACTTTAGGTCCGTTCGTGGGTTCTGCTGCGAACTGAACCCGGGGGTGTTCGGCTCATCCCTATTAGCCACTGCATAGAAAGTAGAGGAGATACATTATATATTGCTACCAAGCTCTGCAGTCTCTCTTTATCCTGGGATGCAAAATAAGTCAGTGTGACTGGATATGAAGCTGAGAGATAAACTAAGTCCATACTTCTGTACATTGTATTGTAAATATGATTTTGTGTGTGAGTTGCAAATTTCATTTAACCCTCCAAACTTATAATGTACATTGTGTTGTAAATATTTTTTTAGTGTGCTATTTGTAAATATTATGTAACCCTATAAATAATTGTATGTTGCAGATTGAACTACTTCTTTTGTCTAAGAATCCTCAGATCTAGGTGCGTTTATGTAAATATCATTATAGTGATTGTTATTAATTGATATAAGAATGTATTCACATATGTGCTTAACATAGTTCGAAATAAAAATCAATTGTTTGCTGTGAGAGATCTATTTTAAGCTAAGACATTATTCCAGAGCCATATGGGGAAGAGCCTTGTGAAATTAAGATTTTAGAGGAATTTACATAATTTGACCGGTTGTGCACTCCAATCATCCTTTTTATACTATTGGGTTAATTTGCTAAAGGTAAATAGGCTTTTAACTTTGCAAGGAAAGTTGCACTTTGCAGAGGATTTTCCCCCTGAATTTGTTTCTTTTTTATGGTGTACTTTTATTATTGACGTTGCTTCCACATGCTAGAGTAGTGCACATGACACTTATTGCAGGAAAACTGTCCACTTTCTAGGAAATTTACAGCAGAACTGACATTATATTATTTCACATAGACCTTGACTCAAGATTCCTATAAAACTGTTTGTAAAGAATAAAGCCAATGTGGTTGATTTCCTAAGATAATATAGGCTGTTCACTAAGAAAATTGAAAGTTAATTTTGGAAATGTTATATTTACTTTGCAAAGTGAAGGCTCACTTAACTTTGTTAATAAGGTAAAGCTGTGTGCTCTTTGAACACATGCAAGCAAAAGTACTGTGTGTTTTATGGATATTAACCACTTGCCGACCAGCGCACGCCGATGTACGTCAGCAGAATGGCGCTGGTAGGCAAAAGGGCATACAGGTACATCCCCTTTAAGAAGCGGTGTCGCGCACCGGGTGCCCACGATTGTGTCATGGAGAGGAATAACGGGGAGCTTTTGTAAACAAAGCATTTCCCGGTTCTGCCTAGTGACAGGACAGAGATCACAGCTCTCTGTCATCGAGAGCAGTGATCACTGTCCTGTGTGTTAAAGCCCAGCCCCCTAACAGTTACAATCACTCCCTAGGACACACTTAACCCCTTCACTGCCAGTGTCATTTACACAGTAATCAATGCATTTTTATAGCATTGATCGCTGTATAAATGACAATGGTCCCAAAATAGTGTCAAAAAATGTCCAATATGTCCACCATAATGTCGCAGTCCCGATAAAAATCGTAGATCGCCACCATTACTAA